>CM029127.1:7124614-7308609 GCA_016859345.1 Istiophorus platypterus
GTTGGTCTTTCTGACAGTGTGTTAAACTGGTTCAAAACACACATCAAAGGGAGAAAGTTTTGTGTCAGTCTTGGAGATCACGGTGTGTCTAAGGAACATGACAGCAGCTATGAGGTCCCACAAGGGAGCTGCCCTGGTCCATCACTGTTCTCACTATACATGTCACCACTTGGTCACGTCATCAGAGAGCCCAATGTATGTTTCCGTAGCTATGCGGATGACACACGACTGTACGTATCCGCAGAACAGAGGGACGCTGCAGCTATTACCTCCATCACCAAATGCTTATTAACAATAAATAAATGACTGAGCGATAACTTCTTAAAGTTCAATGAGAACAAAACCAAAGTCCTACTAGTTGGCCCCAAAACAAAAAGAGAAATGGTGAATAATAGTTGTGGGAAATTAACACGGTGACAAAAACAGAATTCTTCCTCCTTAGAAACTTAGCAAAAGCGTGACCATTTATAAATCAAAAAGACGCTACAGAACTAATTCATGCGTTCATGTCAAGCTGGCGAGAGAGTTGTAATGCACTTTTTACTGGCCTCCAGAAAAAAGTCAATGAGAGATTTCAGCTCATCCAAAACTCTGCAGCTCAGCTATTCACGAGAAAGAAGAGGAAACATTACTACTGTTTTAGCTGCTCTGCACTGGCTTCCTATAACATTCAGAATTTACTTTAGGGTCCTCCTCCAAACTATATCCCCAATTCACTTGTTAGCTACTTGCCTTCAAGAACTCTGCAATCATCTACTGCCGGTTTCTTAGAAATTCCCAGCAACAGATTGGGGACAAACTATGGGACACACAGGCTATAGACATCGAAGAAGCCAGTTTGCTAGATATGTTTAAAAGAAAGCTTAAAACTCATCTCTTTATCCAGACATTTAGAATTGTCTTACACTAGTCTTGCACTTGCTCTCTGCGTCACTGTTTAATCCTCTATTGCTAAATTTATGCTATTTTTTCATAATTTTTTCCTACCATTTTTTAGCCGTTATATTCTCATTGTTTTTATTTATTCTTTTACCTTTGTTTTTAATGCAGCTCTTAATATCAATATTATTTTATTATGTTCTCTTATCATATTTGCTGGGCTTTGTTTTTATTAACTTTTATGCTGGTGGTCAGTTAATGATTATCATTGTCATTGTAAAGCACTTTGAGCTGCATTTCCTGGAGAGACAGAGAAAGAGAGAAAACTGACAGCACAAAAAAAATGAAGGCATTATGATCTCTGTGCACTACGGGAGGAATCCCTGAACCGACATACACCTCAGGATGCTGTACGCCCGATAATAAGGCCAGGGCCTCTTTCTCAGCGAAAGAAGGGTTCAATTGATAGGAACTGAACTTTCTTGAAAAGACCCCTACCGGCCTCTCCACTCTGCTGAAATACTGCTTCTGCCCCCACATAACTGACATCAACCTGCAATGTGAAAGGTCTATCAAACTGTGGCGCTGCCAAAAGAGGAACACAAGTACACAGAGAGACCCGGACTAAGAACTAGGCCAAATTGCCAGGAAAGATTTAAGATGGACAAGCCCCCACCTTGTCATGAACCAGCTCAAATTCATGACAAAAGAAGGGAGACCACACCAATAATCGAAGATCAAAATAAAACAAATGTACTTGTTATTTGTTGAAGCCAAGGAAAGGGCCTGTGCCTTCATGGACCTTCTAACCACTTCACACCAGTCAAAGAGACACCACTCACATTTTATCTCTTGCCCGAGCTTGCTGAACTCACTCCCAAAGGCAGGGAAGAATGTGTCCATCTGCAAGCTGCTTCAGGTCGCAGGTCCGCACTTATCCCCGAGAACGACACCTGTGATGAGGTGAGGCAACGTTCCACATTGACGAGAACATCTTTTTGTTGTCATGATAGTCCGTTATCAAAACCAATGAACTTCTTTTATCAATACGATGGTATGTTTTATATTTCTCATGAAGGTATGTTACTACACCAAACGAACTATCTCCAAAACTAGAAAGTATATCTGGGGCCTGGCTTCTTTACAAAGGAGCAGGTACATAGAACTTATGGGATTCTTCCAGTTTATCAGAACGCCACATCCTTTCGTGTTGTTTCCTTAGATATACGGGATTGAGAGGTAAAGCATGGAGCTCACCTCCTTTGATTATTTCCTTTTCTAGTGGCAGAAGGGTGTCAACGACATTCTCGTTGAGCCTGCAGCACAATCAACAAGATGATCAATTTAGGGGGGACTAAAGCAGGCATATGAGTTCTTTGCTATATTGTGATATGGCAGTGAATTAAACACTGATGGAATCACTTGCTTAAATTTAGCCACTGTACTAACAGATAAACATCCAGTAAAGACATTGCAATATAATGGTGTGTAGTTCAGGAATGGACTTCCAAAAGTTATCAATGGTCCAAGAGAAGAGAATTTTGTGGAAAGAAGATTGAATATTCAATTTCTGTGCCATAAATCAGAACAAGGTCGAGGACGTGGTTATAACAGAGAGTGGGTCTATTTACCCTCTGAGCAAAGCCACCTGAGTGTAATAATGCTGAGGCTCTCATTATCAATGTCCACATGAATATTAAAATCACCTACAATAAATACTTTATCTGTACAAAGCACTGAGGTGGATAAATGACTGTGAGAATTCAGATAGAAACTCAGAGTATGGTCCAGCAGCGCACCACACTACAACAAACAGAACAGGCTTTAAAGTTTTCCAGGTTGGATGTGTAGGAATAAGAACCAGGCTTTTAAGTGACTTATCACTGAGTTTAGGGTTTAAGGCTGATTAACAGGCTTGAGATGAAAATGGCTGCAACTCTGGGAGCATGAGTATTAATATGACTGGGCGTGGATTCATTTAAGCTAATACATTCATCATGAGACTGGTCTCAGTAAGAAAAAATACATCAATGTGACGATCTGATATTAGATGATTCACTAATACAGCCATGGACGGGAGCATCTATTGTTCTGATTCCACTTTGTCGTTGTATTTCTGTAATGGTGTCTTAATGTTTACGAGGTTTCTCAGTATAACTCCTCTGTTTATTTTTGAGTTATTCAAACTAGGCGGTCGGGGTCAGACACAGTCTCTCCGGCCAGAGCTGGTTTTCGATCAATCGGGTAGAAGCGGTTCGAAACCCGCCTCGGTTGGTGCTGAACCACGGGCTTTGGCTCCGGGCTACGCCTCTGATTACGGCCGCTCACCGGCCGCCCTGGCTACCGGCTGCTCCGGGGCCACTGGGGAGGGAGGAGCAGCTAGGCTAGCACGGCTAGCACCGGCTAGCACGGCTAGCACCGGCTAGCGGGGCCAGGCTAACAACCGTTTCTTTCCCATGGTGCGGAACCGCGCTTCAGATTCAGCGAGCCTCGCCTCCATCGCTGCAGATGGACTAAGTTTATCACATTTAATACACGTACGCTTATCGGTGTAGGAGGCCGAGTGGTAACTAATCATAAAACACACCGAAACGTAGGAACGACAGAGAAGTAGCGAGAAAGTCGCTAAAGGAAGAGGAGGCCTGGGAACGATTAAGCAGAACGGCGCTTTAATGGCCGGTGGTCATTAGCAGCTGTGATGAAGAAAATAGTCTAATTCACAGGCGAGAAGCAGAGCGGCAAAAAGCCGCATTTAAGCTGAGACTTTGAAAGGAAGTTCTTTTATATCTGGCTCCCGAGCTTGAGGGTTTTAGACCTTCTTCCATCTGAGGTGACAGGGTTTCACTCGCAATGTAGTTTTTAAACAATACGCTTGTTTGGCTATTGAGGCAACGCAGACTTTCTTCCTTCCTTCAACTTAAAAAAGGTTTGTTTGCTTCAGTAGTCTCCTTGAACCCTCAGTTACCTGAGGCAGTGGTTTTCAAACTTCTTGGGCCAAGCACCTCTTACCCTGGCAAATAATCCAAGTACCATTCGTGAGCTATGACCTTACAGATACAACTAATATCTAGGTAACAAATGTGCACAAACTTGTGCAAAAACCAGGGAGCACAAGTCACATACTAGTGGTTGTACACTTACGCGTTTTAGAGCCTCTGACCTAAAAGAATAAAAACGCACACAACACGTGCTTTTAACAGGCCTTTATTTCTCCATCTGCATTGATGACGTCCTGCAGACCGTCTCTGCTGATGTTAACCTGGAGACCGAACTTCTTGTCCCTGCATCAAGGTCCAATGTTGCTCAATGGAAGCTGATTCCAGATCAGTTAAAGATGCGGTTTGTGGGGGAGGAAGGCTTAGATACAGGGGCCACGCAAGTAGTTTCTCACCAGTACACATATTTGAAAAATGACTGAAATGGCATTATTGCAATACAAGTGAGATTGTAGAGGCAACTTGATTGAAATATGCTGCAATTATTCAAGGTAACAGGCTGGGCTCATACGTTCAGACCCGTCCATACTGGTGAGTGACTGGAACCATACTTGATCCTTTAGTGTGTCATGGTGGCTGAAAAATGGTTTGCTAAGAACATAAACATCCCCTCCTAGTCACCAATGTCTTTGTGAGGGGTTTTAGCCCAGTAGTAGTAGAAGTCATGGTGCTCCAAACTGTGAGTAATGAGGATGCCTGTCAGAATATTGGAAATGGTTTTCATGGATGATGTGATCATGGTTGTTTGTCCTCTCTCAGGGCTCCAGAGATCATTTTGGGCCTTCCGTTCACAGAGGCCATAGATATGTGGTCTCTGGGCTGCATGGCCGCTACCATGTACCTCGGCGCTCTACTCTATCCTGGCGTGAGTCAGTACGATATGGTAGGTACTAATTGACATTTACTCTTAATAATCTGGTCTCAAGTTTAATCAGAATAATCATCATCTTAAGATTCAGGATCTACTATAATATATTCATGATATAGAAATTATTCATCAAAACTCGGTGAAAGCCGTCGACCTAGACTCCCAGTGTTACATTAAGCTGTGTGTTATTTTCAGATGAGGTACATAGTGGAGACTCAGGGTCAGCCCCCGGACAAGCTGCTCGACTCTGGATGTTATACTGGAATGTTTTTCGAGAGAGACCACAACTCCACCACCAGTATGTGGAAACTCAAGGTACCTACAACTTCATTACTAATCTGATCTAACTTACCCACTGTAAGATCTAGCATTTCTGTCTGTTTAACTCGGTTTGTCAGTGATTCCCTTTTTTTTTCCCCTAAAACAATCTGTAGGGTTCAAATGTTACACTTTCTTTCTCACCTTTCATCCATACCATAAAATATTGGACATTATGTTTTGACCAAGTTGATATACTAAGAGTATCATTGCTAACAAGTACATTGTCTGTTGAGACACCAGGACAGTTCCAGAGAGAGACGGGGGTTCAACCGATGGAGACCAGGAGGGTCAAGTTAACCTCTCTGGATGGCTTCCTGCATGTAAGTGTTCTTTTTGATCATTTGCTGGAAAAAAATTTGAACATGTACTTATTCTGAAGCATAGATGAAATACACTCAAATATCTTCATAAAAAGTTTCAGTTGCTCCTGGAGGTAACAGAAGTATTGACCTTTGTTATAGTTGTTTATTCATTTTTTGGATTTGGGGCTTCGATTCTAAAAATCCTGCGGATAAAGTTGCAGAAACGATTGATGTGCTGATGTTTGTGGACATGCTGAAGGGCATGCTTCAGCTCGATGCCTCCAAACGGATTACACCCAGACAGGTGTTGGATCAGTTCACCAGAATGGACCACTTAGTCTGCATGTACCACCTCAGCGACCAGTAAGTCAATAGCTTGATTTGATTCACTATTTTAACATATTAGAAGTAATTTCGTGATATTAATGTTCCACTTGCTTTTTTGCTGCGTGCAGAGGTTAAATTTTCACTGCAGGCCATGTAGAGGACAATAAAAACAGATCACATATATCATACCTATCTGAGTGGGTGATAAACTTGGCAGATGACAAGATTGATTGTCTTGCAATGTTAGGTCCTGCTTTGATATGATGGACTTCTGTCAGAATGAAGCCTCGACTTCTGACCCTGGCAAAGCTGTGTGTGGGTCACAGCAGCAGACCCCCTCCAGGAAGGCCTCCTCCATCCGGCAAAATCCTCCTCCTCCTCATGCTGAGGAGCCACTTCCCTGCACCAGCAGTAAGAGCAGAGACTCAAATGGGTCAAGGAAGAAGAGAAAGGTTGACGACGACGAGGAGAGTGTGATCGACGCCTCTCGTCTGTCCAAAAGGGTCAAATGCGTATTGGTTGACCAGCACAGGTAGGCTCACATAAATCCGTCGGTGTAGAGAGGAGATTGTAAGAATTTAGAAGCTGTGAGATCAGCTCGATGTCTGTTTGCTTTACACATTTTTTCAGTTAACCTCCCATTTGTCATTTGTCATTACATAAGCCGTGGATCTCCAACCACCTCCTGCAGCAGACAGGAGTATGCCAAGTACATCCAGGCAAGCACTGGTTCGAGGAGCCACCCAACAATGACCCTTCAACACAGCAACAATCCATATCCCTCCAAATACAGCCAGACCCAAAGTCTGGTCAGGTCTGGCATTAAGAGGAAGATGGCTGACTGTGAGGACCTTGACTTCGACCACTACACGGGATCAGATCACGTGAGGAAGAAAATCAGAAACTGCTCTGCAGCTAGATCCACCTGCAGATGCAGCTCTGATTCTTCCCAAGCTCCCCTTGGTCAATCTGCTCTGAGGAGCAGCCCTGCTGAGCAGCACTAGGACAGTACTTGCTCATCAAGCAGCAGCCAGACCAGGAGTAAGGCTGGTTCAAAAATGAAAAGACAAGAGGCTGATAATGAAGACACACGGCCTAGAAAAAGACGTCGAGTCGATATGATTGAAAACTGGATCTGAAATGAGCCTTACAATATTGCTCTGTAACTATGCTTCAATATAAGTATTAACAATAAAACAATAAGCTGAACTTTTCTGATCCTAATGTGCATATATTTGCTTCAAGGGTGTCCTGTGTGTATATGCACACAGAGTTTTTCAGTCACACAGAAAATCAATGGCATAATCAGAAATCAAATATCAAATCAAAAAAAATCAAAAATCAAAATCAAAATCAAATATCATTGCACATTAAAGTCTGTTCTGTATGAGTAGACAGTTGCATCCAGAAACCACTGATTACTTAGCAGTCTGGATTTTGATAGAAGTTAATATCATTACAAGCCTTTATTTTAACATTAAAGTTTATTTAGGACTTTTATTTTATAAAATACATTTATAATGTGATATTCTAGAATGGAATTAAAACACAACGCAGAATATAGAACATTCTGATTCCAGAAGTGGCTTTGATGACCAGTGTGTGTGGTAACTTCAGCGACCGAAGACGCATTGAAACACACTTTGTCAACCTTTCGACAACAGTGCGACTTGTATGGGTCAGAACTTGTTTTCTTTACGTTTATTGAAAACATTTTTGAGGAGAAACTCCTAGAGACATCAACTGCCACACTTGGTAAGTATCATAAGTTTGACCTCTGTTCCTACTACAACAGTGATATTTACCTTCACAACATCACAGCATTGTAAAACTTTTCACTGCTAATTTATTTACTGAAAATGTAGCTTCTGAATTTGACTGAACCAAAAGCTGTGATAGAGTTACATTGTGAGTGAATATTGTGTCCACATCCATCCTCTGTTGTTTTCCTCTCAGCTTAAAGTTCCTGGCAGCAGATGTCCCACCTTATGATGGCTTCCCAGATGTCCTCCACTCTACCTGCCCAGGTTGGAGAGTTAGCCCCAGGAGGCCGGCTCGCCTCCAACTCCTGTACCTACCAGGTGCAGTCTTTCCTGGGGCAGGGTACCTTTGGCAAAGTTGTCAAATGCACGAGGCTGAGTGACATGAAGACCGTGGCCATCAAAATGATTAAGATACAGGGTTCCAGTGTCGACCAGTCGGAGGAGGAGGTAGGAAATAAGAAAAATCCGTCATGCTTATCAATATGAGTTTTACCATTTTGTGATAATGCTTTGTACAGTGGTTCCATCAACTGTATTTGGAGAAATACCTACAAATACCCCAAACTGCCCCCAGTGTATCAAAGGTGTATGAATGTGGGTGTGAGTGAACGGGTGAATGTGACATTAGTGTAAAAGTGCTTTGAGTGGTCAAAAAGTCTAGAGAAGCGCTATATAATTACAGTCAATTTACCACTTACCTAAATTTGTATTGGCTTGTCTGAGTTTATGTGTGTCAAGCAGATATAAAATCTGTCTGTGACCTGTCATTTATCCCCAGGTGGCTGTCCTTAGGAAACTCAGATCGCTGGACTCGGACAAATGCAACCTTGTTCGATGGTACCAGGTTTTCGCAGACAAAGGACATGTTTGTCTGGAGTTTGAGCACCTGGACAAAAGTCTTTCTGACTTCATGAAGGAAAGGTATCTCCAACCTCCAACTCTGAAGGAGATCAGACCTATTGTCCAGCAGGTATGTCCTACTGCTTTCCTCTCTGCATTAATAAACTCTGAAACTCGATACTGGTGGAATATTGTTGACATTATTCTTAAATAAATTACTTTGGTAACTTTTCAGCTCGCCAATGCACTTGATCACTTGAGGGCTGCTGGGATAATACACGCAGACCTCAAGCTGGAAAACGTGATGTTGGTCAACCATCTACAGGAGCCCTACAGAGTCAAAGTGATTGACTTCGGCCTAGCCTGTGATGTGTCAGCTGCCAGGCTGGGCTCATACGTTCAGACCCGTCCATACCGGTAAGTGACTGGAACCATACTTGATCCTTTAGTGTGTCATGGTGGCTGAAAAATGGTTTGCTAAGAACATAAACATCCCCTCCTAGTCACCAATGTCTTTGTCAGGGGTTTTAGCCCAGTAGTAGTAGAAGTCATGGTGCTCCAAACTGTGAGTAATGAGGATGCCTGTCAGAATATTGGAAATGGTTTTCATGGATGATGTGATCATGGTTGTTTGTCCTCTCTCAGGGCTCCAGAGATCATTTTGGGCCTTCCGTTCACAGAGGCCATAGATATGTGGTCTCTGGGCTGCATGGCCGCTACCATGTACCTCGGCGCTATACTCTACCCTGGCATGAGTCAGTACGATATGGTAGGTACTACTTGACATTTACTCTTGATTATCTGGTTTCAAGTTTAATCAGAATAATCATCATCTTAAGATTCAGGATCTACTATAATATATTCATGATATAGAAATTATTCGTCAAAAACTCAGTGAAAGCCGTCGACCTAGACTCCCAGTGTTACATTAAGCTGTGTGTTATTTTCAGATGAGGTACATAGTGGAGACTCAGGGTCAGCCCCCGGACAAGCTGCTCGACTCTGGATGTTATACTGGAATGTTTTTCGAGAGAGACCACGACTCCACCACCAGTATGTGGAAACTCAAGGTACCTACAACTTCATTACTAATCTGATCTAACTTACCCACTGTAAGATCTAGCATTTCTGTCTGTTTAACTCGTTTTTTCAGTGATTCCATTTTGTTTCCCTAAAACAATCTGTAGGGTTCAAATGTTACTCTTTCTTTCTCACTTTTCATCCATACCATAAAATATTAGACATTACTTTTTTGACCAAGTTGATATACTAAGAGTATCATTGCTAACAAGTACATTGTCTGTTCAGACACCAGGACAGTTCCAGAGAGAGACGGGAGTTCAACCGATGGAGACGAGGAGGGTCAAGTTAACCTCTCTGGATGGCTTCCTGCATGTAAGTGTTCTTTTTAATGATTTGATGCAAAAACTTTGAACATGAACTTATTTTTGAGGTATTTTCAGGAGGTAACAGAAGATCCCCCTGACCTTTGTTATTGTTGTTTATTCATGTTTTAGATCCGGGCCATCAATCCTGAAAATCCTGCAGACAAAGTTGCAGAAATGATTGATGTGCTGATGTTTGTGGACATGCTGAAGGGCATGCTTCAGCTCGATGCCTCCAACCGTATTACACCCAGACAGGTGTTGGAGCATCAGTTCACCCGAATGGACCACTTAGTCTGCATGTACCACCTCAGCGACCAGTAAGTCAATAGCTTGATTTGATTCAATATTTTAACATTATATACATTATTATAAGTTATTATTCACTGCAGGCCATGTAGAGGACAATAAAAACAGATCACATATATCATACTTATCTAAGGTGGGTGATAAACTTGGCAGATGACAGGATTCATTGTCTTGCAGTGTTAAGTCCTGCTTTGATGTGATGGACTTCTGTCAGAATGAAGCCTCGACTTCTGACACTGGCAAAGCTGTGTGTGGGTCACAGCAGCAGACCCCCTCCAGGAAGGCCTCCTCCATCCGGCAAAATCCTCCTCCTCCTCATGCTGAGGAGCCACTTCCCTGCACCAGCAAACAGAGCAGAGCCTCCAATAGGTCAGGGAAGAAGAGGAAGGCTGACGACGACGATGAGAATATAAACAACGCCTCTCGTCTGTCCAAAAGGGTCAAATGCGTGTTGGTTGACCAGCACAGGTAGGCTCACATAAATCCGTCGGTGTAGAGAGGAGATTGTAAGAATTTAGAAGCTGTGAGATCAGCGCAATGTCTGTTTCCTTTACACATTTTTTCAGTTAACCTCCCATTTGTCATTTGTCATTACATAAGCCATGGAGCTCCAACCTCCTCCTGCAGCAGACAGGAGTATGCCAAGTACATCCAGGCAAGCACTGGTTCGAGGAGCCACCCAGCAATGACCCTTCAACACAGCAGCAAAGCACATCCCTCTAAATACAGCCAGACCCAAAGTCTGGTCAGGTCTGGCATTAAGAGGAAGATGGCTGACTGTGAGGACCTTGACTCCCACCACTACAGGAGATCAGATCAGGAGAGGAAGAGGGTCAGAAACTGCTATGCAGGCAGGTCCACCTGCAGATGCAGCTCTGAATCTACCCACACTCCCTGTGGTCAATCTGGTCTGAGGAGCAGCCCTACTAGGCACCACCGGCACAGTGCGCGCCCATCAAGCAGCAGTGGTCAATCTGGTCTGAGGAGCAGCCCTACTAGGCACCACCGGCACAGTGCACTTCCATCTAGCAGCAGCCGTTATTCTACCCACGCTACCCGTGGTCAATCTGGTCTGAGGAGCAGCCCTACTAGACACCACCGGCACAGTGCGCGTCCATCTAGCAGCAGCCGTCATTCTACCCACGCTCCCCGTGGTCAATCTGGTCTGAGGAGCAGCCCTACTAGACACCACCGGCACAGTGCGCGTCCATCAAACAGCAGCCGTTATTCTACCCACGCTCCCCGTGGTCAATCTGCTCTGAGGAGCAGCCCTGCTGAGCAGCACACGGACAGTGCTTGCCCATCAAGCAGCAGCCAGACCAGGAATAAGGCTGGTTCGAAAATGAAAAGACAAGAGGCTGATGACGAAGACGCACAGCCTAGAAAAAAGAGTCGATATGTATGGAGGACAGATATGAAATGAGCGTAAAATATTGCTCTTGAACTGTAAAATATGAGTATAAACAATAAAACAATGAACTAAACTTTCTGATCCTAATGTGCATATAATTGCTTCAAGGGTGTCCTGTGTGTATTTACACAGAGAGGTAACACACAAGTCAATGGCATGATCAGATATCTTTTTTTCAACATTTTCTAAAATATAAATGGACAGAATTTTGAAATTGAATGTGTCTTTTTTCTTCCTATACTTGTGTCTATATTCACTGATCTCTTATTCCAAAGTTATACTGTAGTATCCAAAGGTTATCCTCTTTCTTATGAGGTGTCTGGAAAAGGAGGTTGGTCTTTCTGACAGTGTGTTAAACTGGTTCAAAACACACATCAAAGGGAGAAAGTTTTGTGTCAGTCTTGGAGATCACGGTGTGTCTAAGGAACATGACAGCAGCTATGAGGTCCCACAAGGGAGCTGCCCTGGTCCATCACTGTTCTCACTATACATGTCACCACTTGGTCACGTCATCAGAGAGCCCAATGTATGTTTCCGTAGCTATGCGGATGACACACGACTGTACGTATCCGCAGAACAGAGGGACGCTGCAGCTATTACCTCCATCACCAAATGCTTATTAGCAATAAATAAATGGATGAGTGATAACTTCTTAAAGTTCAATGAGAACAAAACCAAAGTCCTACTAGTTGGCCCCAAAACAAAAAGAGAAATGGCGAATAATAGTTGTGGGAAATTAACACGGTGACAAAAACAGAATTCTTCCTCCTTAGAAACTTAGCAAAAGCGTGACCATTTATAAATCAAAAAGACGCTACAGAACTAATTCATGCGTTTATGTCAAGCTGGCGAGAGGGTTGTAATGCACTTTTTACTGGCCTCCTGACCTCCTGGAAAAGTGGCTTCAGAAGATCAAAAGCCTCAGCTGGTTCTGTTGGGGTGATGAGTGCATCACAGTCTCCCAGTTCAGATTCTCTGTTTGGGTCACCGAAGGATAGTGGTACATCTGTTCCGTGGTGTTTTGTAAACCGATAAGCATTGTTGATGAATGCTGGTCCTTTCCATGCTCTGTCTCTTCTGCACCTCTCATGTTGTTATTATCATTTGCACTCTATCCCTGTTTTTATGTTCACTTTATGTCTATTCGTATTATTGTAATTTTTTTTATTGTAAAGCACTTTGGGCTGCAATTCCTGTATGAAATGGGGTATATGAATAAAGTTTAAAGTTTATTATTTTTATGAACCAGGTATAATTCAAGACAAAGCCATAGAGACCACACCAATAATCAAAGATCAAAGTGAAACAAATTTATCTAACTAATATAAATAAATGTAGGTCCCTTTTATCAGAAGGGAGACAAGTGCATGAATGTGTGAAAGTGTCGTGTATACAAAGGATTGAGTGAACTAAAACTAACAAAAACCTTAACCTGCGACCACACCCAAACTACTGCATGCTGGGAGGACAGAGAGTAGGAGAGAGAGGGAGAGAGAGAGAGAGAGAGAACTGACATGGCCAGCCGTCATGGCAATCAGGAGAAGTTCTTTTAGATGTAACTCATCCTCAATTAACCTGCAAAATAGACTGTAAATACAGAGTTTTGGTTATTTGAGTAACGAAATTTGAAAGCTGATGTCAAGGAATGCATTTGTTTTCAAAGCAGTGATATTGACAATGATCTATGACAATTTAAATGTTGTGCTGACCGTGTAAAGAGTTTTGAAAAAGTAAACTTACTATTGAGAAGTGCTTGTTGCTAATTGTTAAAAACAACAACAACAACAACAATGTAATTAGTGCAAGTTACTGTTTGTTTCTGTTTCTTAGGTGTGTAGAATCAGGAACAGATACTGTTATTCAACAAATAATCCAAAAGATGGCAGCAAAGATGAGAAAAATAAGTTAAGAAAAAGACCCTGATGTTACGGGTAACCTCAACTGTTACACCTTAACAGTGTATGTTGTTATATACTATTTAACTCATATAGATACCAGGAGCTTCTACATTCAGAATAGTCTCAATACATCTGTAAAACAGAAAATATGCTGAGAAAATCTGTTATTTAAGAGAAGCTCCAGTCTTCCAAGAAATTCAAAAATAAAAGTTAAAATTAAAGTAAACAGAACTAGAGTGTATTCTCAACATTTTACAATACCCTTTTACAGACTCTCGGACTTATTACAACTGTCCTTTTGGTCACATAAAATTGTCACTATCTAATTTATAGCCCACTCACTTCAAAGACACTGTTTGAAAAAAGAATTAAAGTGGTAGGAGAGAGCAGGAAGCAGGAAGCAATAACTGAATTATCTCTTTAGTAGTAATAAAGATAATTGTTCATGATTTTAGATAATAGTTTCAAGTACTCCAAGGGTGTATTCATGGGCTTATTGAAAAGTATCTGATTGTGTTTTAGGGATTTGTAATTTAGCAAAATAAATTTAAAATACAATGTAGCTAGGTTTGGGATTAATTTGATAAGGGAATGTGCACTGCTATAACATATTTATGATGTTGCAAATACAAAGATGTTATTCTATATAAAGACCTATGACAAAATGACAGAGACAAGAAACAAAGTGGCTGAAATGATACATAGGCCAGATCATAGAGCGCACAAATCAACTGGCTGGCAGTGAACTTCTGAACTGTCCTTGTTTATTTTCTCCCAAGGGGCAGAGGCAGATATGCCAGTGGGCTTGTGTGTGTGTGTGTAGGACACACACACACACACACAAACACACACACACAATACAATTTAAGGATCAATACTTGTATAGTACTCAAGTATTCTTGGTCTTGGTAAAACTGCCAGCCTCATACATTCAGATGTCCATCCACAAAGACTACTCAGATCGTTTCCCCCTGGTTCTTGTCTTTGTGCTAAGCTTAATGTTTTAAATACATTTGGTCTGAGCTGAAATTGAGCCCCTTCTTCTGATCTGAGAGCAGAGAATTAGTTGAGAAAATTGAAACTCATATCTATGTGATAAATATAAAGCTACAGCCATCAGCTAGTTAGCTTAGTTTGGCGAAACATGGGAAACAGCTAGCCTGTTTCTCTGCAAAAGTCTGTCTACTGGCTCCTCTAAGACAGGGGAAGGCACAACAGTAGCCTCTTTATTTGGACAGTGCATACAGTGCATATCAGTGCATACAAGGTTGGCACTCATACTGAGACCAACACTGCTTGAGTGCTACAGAAGTAATCTGTCATTTTCAACCTCTAAGATTTCTTTTTTACATCAAAGAACCATGTCATATCATTTGCATGCATAAGCGTGCACTTCAGTATATATAAATATGATTCTATTAAACAGTCACAAGTGCTAAGTAATGACTGCATGACAAACGGTTGCATTGAGTCACTGTGGGAAGACAGAAACCAAAACTGTTAGAAAGCTCGACTTTCACAGTCGGTACTGTATAAATCCGAAGGTAAACAACAAAGGTCTGCTTTTCAAAGTTCAAATGGAATAGCTTGTGTGTGTGTGTGTGTGTGTGTGTGGTACACACACACACACACACACACACACACACACACACTGTATACAAACACTTTATATACACTCATACAGAGAGAGACACAAGCACACTCAAACACACGTCACAGTTTCCATTTCAAACATAAATAAACCCTCCTGGAAGCATAGCAATAAGCAGTCAGCTTTATGAAGTCTATTATGATACCACAGCTGCGCTTGTCCACATGCTGTACAACGTCACTTGATGAGGGAGTCACTGAATATTTGAATGGCGTGCTCTTCAGGAGGTGAAATCAACACAGCGTATGAGGGATCAATAGAAACAAACCAAGCCACTCCTTCTTCAACAAATCAACCTGTTGAATGAAGTTGGTCTATATAACACTGACGTCCATATTCTGAAAGGAAACAATCAAGTACTTGACATCCAAAATGACCTTCGTAACTTGAAGCAACCTCCAGCTAAATCATTACACATTCACAGCGCAGAGTGAGCTCTCACGTGGCACTGGGCACATGATCCCCTATGAAGACGGGACAATAAAAACATAATAGAGCACAGTCGGTACTGTATAAATCTGAAGGTAAACAACAAAAGTCTGCTTTGCGAAGCTCAAATGGAATAGCTTGATACTTTTGTACATAGGCATATCTATTTATTAGTTTTCTTGCCGAGAGGTAGATGAGAACATGATATTGCGCTTGTGACTGTATGCTAAATATGAAGCTACAGCCAGAAGGCAGTTAGCTGAACCGAGTGTAAAATATGAAAGCAGGGGAAGCAACTTCTTTGAGCATAAATCATAACATGCAGCTGTTAGGCACATTTTATTCAATATGCATGATTTAGACAGACAGAGAAAATAAAAAAACAGAGGTTATAAATAGTATTTCGATCTAAGTGTAGGATCTAAAAGATCTTCCCCCCATCAAATTTCAAAACATAAAATGTTATTAACAAGGGGCTTAGAGGGTGTGATAAGCTGTACAGATTGTAAAGCCCCTGGCAGTGTTTTTTGATTGTGATGTTTGACTATATAAATAAAACTGACTTGAATTGACTAAAATCCTTAAATTGTCTAACGAAGTATTCTAACGAAGGAGCTAATGAAAGACAACAGCTATGAAAGATTGATCTTTTGTGATTGACTTAAAATGGTCCTAAATTTGTGACTCCATCAGCTGACATAATGCTGATTTTAGATCTCTTATAAAAGTGATCAAACATGTAGTGTAATTCTGATTAAACCAGCAACCTTACATCTTGACGTTATTTGTATTGAGTTAAGCAACATCAAGTAAGAAAGGAGGGTGCAGTAACTGGTAATTTATGTGAGTAGAAAAGCAGTTGTTAAAATTACAAAATCACATTGAGACTGGAACATTTACGCTTAATGTATGCATGCATGTACACATCTTTTCCTGAGAAGAAAAGTGCTTTGTCTGTATCGTGCTGTGCTGACAACATGCTGGAAATGATATTGACACCTCTCCAATCACAGCTCCCTGCTGGAGTAGGATGACATTCAAAGTTCGGACTTTTTTTGACCCTCTGACTCAACTCTGAACTCTGAAAAGTACCTAATTTCTGGTACTTAAAGTCCTTGACCTTACCCCAATTTACCACTTCTGAGAGATTCAAATTAGAACAAATTTAGTTTGTTACCATAACATCATGTGATTTCTGAAAACTGAACTACAAGTCAGTTTGAGCCAGTGAATTTGTAAATGTCCCTAGCACCTGAAGCCTGTATAAGCTGGAGACATATGATAAGTGCAGGCAGACAGTCAACCTAAACATGGTGACATCACTAGTCATAGTTAGATGTCACGGTGCCAACAAGGTCAGACCATCCCAATGATTCGCTCTGAACCATCCTGATAACAGCTATTTTACGTGTTCCGTCATCCTGAGCCACACTGTCAAGAAACATGGACTTTGAAATAGTCACCTCTGTACACTCAACACTCACACTATGTTTATATGTGTAATCACCAGTTATTGTGTCTGCAGCAGAGGTGGGGTCATGACAGGTAAACTTAACTAGACATTTCCTGTAGGAGTTGTATGAGAGAGCACAAATGTTTGAATTGGTTGGACTGGAACATCATATGAGAAAACAGCAAGAGATAGAAAGGCCAGCCATTAGGAATTATGGACAGGGGGACGAAATATTCCAAACTAGGCTCTTCATTCACACTCGCCATCTACCCAACCTTAGCTCTAACCCAACATGGTCAATTTCAAGTAAGCTCTTAGCGAATAGCCTTGTAGTGTCATGGATGAAGTCCTGACAACCATTTCCAAATCTTCAGTGTTACAGACCCATCAAGGCCATGCTGTTTTACACACACACACACACACAAATATATATATATACTCAATATGATTATAACGCAGCAAAGCTCAAGTCAATTTTTTCAAACCATTTTCTTTCAAATTAGACTGTGGCAGTTATATTCCTCCTTTTACCTTAAAACAAAACAGAGGAGAGAAAAAAGGTACAATACAATACAATAGCTTTATAAGGGCAGTTTGGTTTAATTTCAAGTACAATATATTAGAGACTCCATCATACAGCATTATGAAGAGGCTATTGGTGGTCTATGTAGTGCTGCCCAAATGGCTCATGACAGGCCCTTTTTTCACAGCAGAGCTCTTCACATTTCAACGCAGGAACATTTCCTGAGACACGTAAGGAGAAGAGCCTTTGCTAATGATAGTGGTTCCACCTGAGCTTTTCTCGCTAAGATCAGAGAAATGGTCTTTAGAGAAAAATAAGTAATATCGATGGCACGCACACTACTTTCTGCTAACAGTCCCATGAAACTACTGGCCAGCTCCGAGCCCATTCATTCCCACCCTTACTCTCTACAGCCACCTGCCACAGAGACAGAAATCCTTCCCTGCGAGTGCCTACTTGGCAGGACCAGTAACATTCTGATGTGGATTTAGGATATGGCTTTTATGTTTAAACCAGTCCATGGCCTCTCATGCCATGCAGATGAATGCACTGTTAAACAACAGGCATCCACTCAGATGAGATTAACCAGGCTAAGTAAGATATGTAGAAGTTAGATAGGACTGTGAGTCATACATTTGCCACTTTATTGACAACTAGGTATCCGAGGTGAGATGACCTACAGACTGACTATGTAAATATGCAGCTTTCCCTCTGTTTACACATTAAATATTTGACAATCACTGCTTTAATCAATTTTCTTTGAACTGCTAAGTGAGTAACCTCATCAGAGAAATTATTTGCAACAGCACAGCCACAAGTGTTTGAAACATTTAGCCAGATACATGTAATTTGTAGTGTATATGAGGGAAGTAAAGGACACCTGTATGCATTATTATTATGAATTCAAAAAGAGCAACATCTTGACTATTCTTGCATCGGTTTGCCTTCAATAGAAGCGTTAATTTAGCAGTGTTGTATCAACACAGACAAGTATGAATGTGCGGGTGTAGCCCTTGATGCAAGTCACAACAGGTAGGGCACATAATTAAGGAATCTCATCCATTCTCATTGGCAAGATTTCCTTTATCCCCAGAGGTTAAATGCAACCACAGCCACAAGTTTTTAAGCAAAAACAGCCAAGTCAAGCTAGATCGAATTCACGGAGATCATGTATGTCACATTTCATAGCTTGCGGGTAAATCATAGTATATGTGGCCACTTTTCCAATAAATGAAAACCTAATGGAAACTAGAATCTTACAAAATATTGGGTTTTTCTCTTTCTTTTTTATAATTAAAAAAGCATCTGTCTAACAGAGACAGCAAATATTGACAACTGATCCAAACAGATTTGACACAAAGTGACCTAAAAAAAACAACTGCTTTCCAGTAAATCAGTCCTCTGTGTCCCCGTGTGTGTTAAAACGTGAGGTCAGATTGTGTCTTATGTGTTTAAGCGTGTGACCCCCTCCCCTTCCCCCGCATGAGTTTCCATCCTACCTGTAGATATGTAAAACCTCTGCTTGGTTGACGCACACAAGCTCAACCCATTTCACAGCTTCTGCATTCATCACATAGCACTGCCCTCTCACACTTTCACACACATGCTAACACCCACACAAACTTGGGCTTGTATTTGTTGTGCCAATGCCTTGATCAAGCTTCTCTAGTGTAACTGTGTCCTTTCTTGCACTTATTTTCCAACACTACAGCCAATGCACCACAGTTCAAACCCAAGGCATTATTTCAAAACTTCAAATGTCTCATCCAAGCTAAATACAGTGTCACAGCAGCTCCTTTGGTGATACACCTTTCACCTCTTTTTGGTAGAAAAGCTATAGCGAACACGTAAGGTGATCCATGGGAAAGTATCTTGTTTTATTAGGGTTAGGTCTCTCAGGATGCAGTGTACAGGCTTTGTCTGCAATAAAATGCAAGGGAGTTTGGTTTCCAATCAGTTAGGGTAGGTCCCTCTTGGTGGAGATCAACTTTTGGAGCAACACTGCATTCATCCGCCATTGGTACTATGTGTGTATTTCCTTACAAGCAAGATGCTTGTCTCTGGCTAAGATGACATATGTGTTTTCACACCATGATACAGGTGCTTGAATAGTAAGAACTGTGTAAAAATTGGTTGACATTTAGGGTTTAATGGTAAATGCAAAATGCAATTATGTAAAGTTTGCTAACATTAGCTTACTTCGGCCACCATAAGACACTGGTATTAAAGGACAAGACCAAGTAAGGCTATAGCTATAGCTGAGTGAGCAACAGTGTATTCAACTGTTAACAAATTCAACTTTTCGCAGCAGAGGAAAAGAATTATTTAGTTATTTCTTCTTGACTGTGCGAAAATGGTGTGTACAAATTTTGTTCTGTGACTGATTTATGAGAAATATCAGCAAATCTGTCCTGCATTTTTATTTCATGCTGCCTTTAACCTCTGTCAGTTTTTCAATTTTACTACATGTCTCAAATCTTCCTTCCTCCTTCGTAATATTTTTATTGGCAGATAGATAGGAATATTTCAACAGGCACACGACCTCTTGCAACAGACCTGAAGCTCTGTCCTCCAGATGTATTAGATTAGTTCCTTTAATGATGTTGGAATTAAATCAAATGTGAGCAAAGCTGAGGCCACTGTCACCTGATTTCACCAACGCAACTCAAGCTAGGTCATAACATCTAATCTAATCTGCAGTATGTTGACACACATCGATTAGTCTGTTCAATAACAGACACGCACAATGTGTGCATATAGTCTGAACTTGACTGTACAGTTGGCAAGGTCAAAGTTTAACAACCATAAATTTAACAATTCAGTCTGGAAAATCCCCCTAAGAGGTGTCTGTTTATTGTGGTTGTAAAAAATTCATGCGTGATTTAGAGAGATGAAGCTGCATTGGAAATGAATGTTTGATCTTGGACAGGCAGCAGATGTGTATGTAGCTCTGCAAGTTGTCTCAAAGTGTGTGTGAGGGTGAAAAGACTCCATGCATGCATGATCACAAGTAAACACTGCAAGTATCTATACGTCTCCTGCATTCCAGCAGTTCCCACCAGACACACAGTTGAGCATTCAGACTTGTGGTGGTGTATATATACTGCATATGTGTTCTGGAGGCTTCACAATATATGTGCTCAGCTAAAATGGGAATATACATTCACAGCCTCTCGGAGCAGGGGACAGTTTGCAAATAAAGAAAATGAAAGAAATGGTCAGGCAGCAAGCAGGGCAACCTCTGGCTAGCCGCATGAGAAAAGCTGTTGGTTCTACCACACATGAGGAATCTTGTGTATCTATGATTTAGCAGAAGGGCTATATGTGTGTCCCTTAAAAAGAACTTAAAATGGTCACTTTGAACTATCTTCATTAATGGTCAGTAAAGAGGAAGGTGGTCACTTTTTAAAACAAAAGCATGACTGATCATAGATAGCAGGGTTACACCCATGGCATACAGTGACTTTAACAGAAAGCAAACACCCCACTATAACACACCTTTCTCGACCATAGTAGTAGAAAAACTCTCTTAAGCTCAGGGCATCAACTGTGTCATTATTCTGTGCTGCATGTCTTTCCTGCGCTGAAAATCTTTATCCTGTATCACCATTCTGCACAAGTATTAGGATTATCCCTTGGAACTGACAGTAAACATATCAAATGTGTAATATAGAGGAAAAAACACCTATTAAAATCCTATCTATGGTAATCTTGAAAATATTTACCATTCAATAACTATGACGGTGACGGTGTTACTAAAACATTTCTGTGATGGTTTAATGTTGTTCTCTTTAAGCTCATTTCAGACCTTTTTTTTTTGGTATTTAATACTGCTGACTTGATAAGTAACCAGTGGAATACAGGTAGTAGATTGAATATAAAAATTCACTAATTTTCAAATGTTCAAAGGACCACACAAAGCAAACACACCAATAAATGACTGAATAAAAAAGTAATGAAGTAGAGGGAGTAGAATGAAACATAACATACATTAAACACTTGATTATCCCTCTGTAAATATCGTCTACGGATGCAAACTCATCCAATCTTGAGGTAAAAAAAAACGAGCAACAGAAATACATTGTGATGTGAAAAGTCCTGCATATCAGCGGCTTTGCAAATGGCCATTGCCGCAATTGTAGAGATATTCTCCCAAATCCCTCACAAATGATTTATATATTCATTTGCATTTGATCCACGAGCTGATCGGTTATGACCTCTGTATTTTTTTCCCCACTTTTGGACACTGAATCGATATTTTTTCTCTCTTTTTTGTGATCCAATGGTTCCACGGAGGATATAACAAATACAGAATCTATAGACCCCTCGATCCAGTATATGTAATTTTAATTGTAGAGCGTAAGCTCCCTCAATATATGGAACATCTGAGGGTTACGGGAGCGTGTTTGTTAATAGGTTGTACAGACACGCAGAGGGGACGGGTCTTCGGCCACAGCTGGACGCGCTGCGTGTCCGGCACCGTGGCACGACCCGCATCTGGCTCGGCTCGGCTCGGCTCGGCTCGGACCGGAGCGGCGCGGCGCGGCCCCCGAGGCCGAGCCGAGACCCGCCCTCTCAGGGCGGGGTGGAGATGGGGTGAATGGCACGTCGGAGGAGGAGGGAGCTCCGACTTTACTACACACTTTCTTTCGCATCCTCTCGGTTTTATCAACAGATGACATAGATAGCGACGGCGACACTGGACGCGGGTTTCAACCCCCTTCACGAAACGCTGCCGGGAACTTCAGTGGGTTTTAATCCCCCATTTTTTTTCAGACGAGTTAGAAAAAGAAAAGAAAAGCAAGAAAACCGAGAGATTCTTCTGCTATGGCAAAAGGAGAAGGAGGCGAACAATACTCCAGCGCCAGTTTGTTGAATAAACCGGTCGGATCGGACGGGATCCAGCTTGCCAGGAAGGTTGGTCCATCGTTACCCCGAGTCCAAATGTTTCCCCTCCCCGACTCTAAACGCGAGAAAGACGGGGAGGCCGTTTAATTTCTACCGGGGAGGATCCGAGCGTCCCCTACGGCGGCGGTTTGAATGAATGGCGCCGCCGCGTTGACATTTTAAAGGAGGGACGGCGAGGTTTGCTACGTGTGACTTAACCAGCGCGTCTCGGCAAAACGGTCAAATTAACGAAATACTTTACGTATAAAACAAAAGAGGATGTACTCAAAAAACAAACAAACAATAAAACCGCTTTTCGTTTCAGTCAATAATTGAACCTCTCGCCCTCACGCATTCATTCCGATCGTTTAAATCCCGAGGCTTTTGTGCGGCGGTCGAACCGGTTAAATTTAGCCGCTTTAGGTCATAATTTTGCGTTTCTCAGACTGTAATCATTGAGGTTTTCGGTGAACTCGTTTACCCAAAACCAACATAAAGCCAGAACGAAACGGCCACTTAAAAAAAAAAAATAAAAAATACGGCCATTTTCGCTTTGATATTGTCTTATATACATACATTACGCATAGTGTATGTAGACCTGTAACGCCGCACTGGTAATTATCAGTTGCGTAATGTTGTCTCTTAATTATGTGATGAATTGGACTGGATGTTATTTTGCAGGCAAACTGAAACCGAGAGTCGATCGACAACAGCCGCGGGGTGTTTTCTACTAATAACAAGACGTATCACTTTATATCGACATCACTTTATAAGGGATCCAGTCTGAGTCTGATGGCCGAGCGGCGGTGCTGCGTTCACGGCCTTCTCTGATCCTCCCCCACGCCAAAGAGAGAGAGAGAGGGAGAGAGAGGGGGGGGGGTCCAGTGATTACTGATTATATTTAAAAAATAATAATAAGAAGAAAAGCAAATGTATTGGTACGTGTTTCGCTGTTTCACGGACAACGTAGCTGCACGCCTTGCATCGCAGTAGCGAAAGGGAGAGATTTTTGCATCAGCATGCAAATGCATTGACACAGTAGTGGGTTATTTTGGAGCAGAGCATAAGCCGTCACCTTCCCGTCAAAGGAAATCCCAGCCCAAATCGCTAAATCGGGGGGGGTTTGGAGAGTAATTCACCACATTTCCCATTGATCGAACGCAGCAGGAAGAACCCGGATAGGCAACGTGTCAGATACAGAGGGAGCAGACAGGGGATAATTACCTCAAAGCTCAGAAAAGTCTCAGTCACTTGACATTTTTTTCAGATTTTCAGTGTAGACTGTTCAGAGTGTTTAAATGGCTAAATCCCAGCTCAAACCCAAATTGCATTTACACCCCTTGGGTATCTGAAGAACCCACCCGTTCCTGGACATATCTCGGACCAATGCATGATGCCGTTTTACAGTGATAAAATTTCACCATTGGTGCCACCGATGACAGAGGTAGTGAGGTTTGAGGTTGAAATTGGAGGTTGCAGAAGACACTGCAATACATATAACCCCTCCACTGCCACTGAAATAATTGGGGTGCATAATGCAAAGCTGAGTATCGTCAATGGATTGTTTCAAGTCTGTGTGAAAAAACAGGGACACATTCCTGCGATAGTTGCACGACGGAGTAGCTACATTCACCGCTTTGTGTTATTCAAAACTAGGAGGGGTGAAAAGGTGTATAATCTTATGCACACAAGTAGAACAGGTTTAGGAGAATTATACGTGGTGAAAAAGAGTGGTCTTCCACAAATTGTTTACCAAAAAAAAGTTGTGGTCATGGGTCCTTTGTAAAACATGGACAGCTCTATAGTGAAGACTCCTTGTCCAGGTTTACAGCTGTATTCCTCAATTTGATGGGGAATGTGGGAATATCTCATGTGTTCAATACCAGGGAGACATGACCTAAATCAACAGATAGTCCAACTGTTTTGAGGCCAACAATTGTTTTCTGTTACTACAGTTTATCAATACTGCCTCTATGTTTTTAAGGTGCTGGTATCTCATTTCAGCCAGTGAGTGTTTTGTCACCTAAACAAAGGCATGGTTGGGTGTATAAACAAGACAGAGGCTGGTTTATTCATTGAGAGTCACAGGGATGATTTGTGTTGTTGTCTAACTAGGACGAGTGATTGTTTGTTTTCTTGTCATGAATGTCAGTTAAAAATACTGAAATTTACCTGCAGATCAAGGTCATTTTCACAAGTCGATGCTCTCTGGAAACAGGCTTTATGCTTTGTCGGGGGCTATTAGCAGTAGCAGTAATGGAAAAATTCTTTAGCCAGCTGGAAAGAGAGCAGATTAGCCAGAACCAGATACAACTGTTTGATTGGATAGGGAGGAGGGTGTGTTTTCACTCCTTTCTGGGCAATAGTGATCAGAGCACTGGTCAACTGGCAACCATCCATTGGAGTATTAAGTCAGTTCAGGCTGCTGCCAAGGTGCTGTCACCCTGGCTTTTGGTGTTTGTGACACCATCTTGTTGTGTCATGCCCTGGCACAAATCTAAATAGTTTTGTGCTGCAATTAAGAGCTATTTAAGAGTCTATTTGTTGAGGAAATTATTGCATCTACACAACAGAAGATGGAAAAGAACGAGCTCTTGTTGGAAAATCAAGGGTTTCTTGTTACCCAGTGGCTGTCCCTGGGGTCTGCCAAATATGCTACGCGATGGTTAGCTTTTTGCCAGCTGCACTTTCTGGCTCTTAAAACTCTTTGGCGATTAAGAGTTTAGCCCACATTTCTTGCGGGGCACTAAAAATGTGTTATTGTCTTAATAAGGCTAGTGAGAAAAGGGTGAAACTAAAAACTGAAGCAACTCAATTTTCTGAAAGAAATTGAGAAATTTTCTGTTTGTAAGCCAGGGAAGAACAACAGTATGTTGCTATGTTGCAGACACCCTGTTAGGGTGAAACTTCTGTTGTCGATTTTGCAGAACTAATGCATTTTATAAATACTTAGTCTAGGCCCTGCCAAAGCCTTAAAAGGTTTTTGGACAGCTGCAAATACTTAAGAACTCTTTCCCCAAAGGTAGGGTGATGTATAGTATGCCTTAAATGAGCATGTTCATTTGTTAGGTGTTATCTTTACAGGAGATAGACAGATCTCATGTCTGCTATTATGTCTATACTTGTGTAAAATTGACCATATCTTGTTTTCACTTTTAGAGTTAATGTATTTGATCAGTAACCTGTTTTTTTTTTTCATTCATTTTCCTTTTTTTCCCCAGCATGAGAAGAGGAACAGGTTATCAATCTGCAACAAGTTAAGCTACGCTGTTGGCGGGGCTCCCTACCAGATCACAGGATGTGCCCTCGGCTTTTTCCTGCAGATTTATCTGCTGGATGTAGCTCAAGTGAGTTGGTTGAGATTATAGGAAACCTCCATGTTCACACCTTTCCAGTCATTTACTGTCACTTAAATAACACAATCCTATATATAGCCCCCCTACTGTACTAAAAGGACCATCTTAATGGGGACGGGGACATACTTTGCCACTGCTGTCCTTCCTACACTCTGTACTGTCCTGCCATGGTATTTGAGGTGAATTTACAGGCATGAGGGCATGGAGCTTTACCTGATCCTTCCTTTGCCCTCAGAGAAACAGTTTCAGAACACAGGACACAGGGCATTGTGATGACTAAGTCTCACAAATTAAGGGTCTGATTTTCCTGGAAAAATGAAAGATTGTAAAAGTTTTTTCTCATCTTTCCTTTATTGACTCCATGATCGGGCTCCACTGTATAGAAAGGCTCACAGGGGCTTGTTCTGAAAAATGTAAGGGAGGGGGGCTATGGTAGCATGATGAGGAGGGGCTCGCTTTAATGGACTCTGACACTAATCTGATGCTTAATGCCAAAATAAGTGTAAGTCAACAGCTTCCCAGGGTTTAGCTTTGTCTGGCTACCAAGACTGTTAAGAGTCTGTGGGGTGACACAGCATGAAGCAGATTGTACAGTCAGGAGTAGAGCATTCATGCCGCCTGGCTTGTCTCCGCTGAACAATGCTGGATGAAAAGCAGACAGGCTGAGCTGCAAAGTGGCACTGTCAAAAATTTGCCAGCACTTATATGACATTAACTCACCTTAGTATACCCATACTAGCATGAGTAAATACTGTAATACATGTGCCATGTCTGGAGCAATATATTTATAGCAGCAAAGGGATTAAATGTGTACTTGATAATCTGTTGGGTTTTTTAGTTTTTTCTTGTTTTTTTACCGTCACAGGTAAACTGATCTTTGTTTGTTCTACTTTCACAGCTGGATCCTTTCTATGCCTCCATCATCTTGTTTGTGGGCCGAGCATGGGACGCAGTAACGGACCCCACAGTGGGATTCCTAGTCTCCAGAAGCCCATGGACGCGTTTCGGACGCATGCTGCCCTGGTAGGTCTACCAAGAAGTCTGACAAAGTTTGACCTAACTCATTTGACAACTATATCTGCATTTTAAAGTTTTTAATAGATCTGGGTAATTTTTTCTTGATCCCTTCTCTCGCTTTATATATTTGGGTCTCTGCCAAAGATTTTCCACTGCCCTGTTGGTAAAAAAAAACCCAAAAGACTTTCAGTGCTGTCAGAAAGTACTCAGACCCCTTCACTTCTTCATTTTATTTTATTTTTTATTTTTTGCAGCCTCGTGATATAATCCTTTAAATTAACTTCTTCCCGCATCAATACCCCATAATGACAAAGAGAAAGTCATTGAGGCACCTTTCCTAACAATATTGTATTTCAGAATTGCTTAATTGGAAGGCTTTGTGCTGGGATTCCATTTAAAACCGTAGCATCATTTCCAAGGAAGGGTCACCATGGCTCATGCTGAGGCTGTTCCTGCTGTACCAATTCCTCATTGCCCACGCATGCATATATATTAATTCGAGCTCCCTTCCCCCGCTCCCTTTCTCATGCACACACGCACACACACACACACACACACACACACAAACAAACAAAATTGCTGCTATGCATACTGGCAATAAAATGACCTACTCAAAAATTCCTTTAGTTCAAATGGTCCACGCTCGACCACTGAAACCAAAATGCAAAGGCACTAAGTCTTTTTTGTTTTTTAACTAAACAAATATCAGAAGTTCCGTTTTAGAATGATATTCGTTTTAGAGGACTCGAACACTTGAACCTCTGAATGAAAATAGAGCTCATTTTCTTCTATATGACATTTTGATGGTACTCTCACTGTTAGAAATATTTCCTATGCTTTTTGATTTTAGACCAAAGAAAAAATGATTACACTGTTTTGGTTTTTATGTCAGTATGACCAGTGCAATTTGGTCTCTCCCTGTGAAATCCCCTCATGAAGAGCAGAATGGCCTGCAACAAAATGAATGACAAAACATTAACTGTGTCTGTGTGTGACAGCCAGGCTGAGGGAATAGGAAAGCCTTTGACGCTTTAGGCCATTTTCATGGAAAGGTTACTGCCCCCTTTTTCTTTTCAGCCACTATATCCCGTCCCCCAAATCTCTGAATCTCTAAGCACCCACAATGGCTTTATCTGAGTTACTCGTCTACTTATGAATATTGGATTGTGACTTTTTTTCAGCTTTATAATGAAAACCATAGATGCAGGGCTTGGCGTTGCACCAACTTATTTGCTCCCTTGCCTAATTGATTAAAAATTGATTAAAAATATAATTTCCCTAGCTTCTTATGAAATGTGTGTCCCTTTTTGTACAAAGAAGCACAGTTGGGAGATAAATGCAGCCATAAGTCCCAGGTGGTTCCCACCTCAGTTTCCTGTGTTAATGTTCCCTCGGGTGTGCCTACAGGGAGAAGACCTGCATAATTTAAATCAGAATACAAAGGAATTATCATCCTCTTCGGCCATTGGTTAGCAGTTCCTAGGAAGTGCCACAGATATACTCCTTTGGTCATGAAATGAAGCTGTGGCGGTCACAGATGTGCAAAATCTATTGAAATTGCTTGTTGTTCTTGAATATACACGATAGGAATTTATTCCCAGAAAAAATAATGGACAATAATAGCTTTTGCCACACATGAGAAAATTTGGTTTTGTGGTTATTCCTGATAAAAGCAACTATCCATCTCATAGTAACCAGTGTATATTATATATTATATTTTTGAAGATTTCTACATGTTCGTGGGAATATTTTGTGTCATAGGTGTAACTATACAGCTCTAAAAAGAATGAAACACTATATCATCTCAGTGTTTTCTGAATGTGAATTTCTATTGGAATATTTTTAGAATTCTAAATTTTGCTCATAATAGCAAAACTCATAATACTCATAATTGTGGTGCTTTTGATAGCTATTCCTTATGCAGAAAATTCAGCGTAATCAAGCTTAAATGACATGAAGTCCTGGAGGACTGGTATATCATTATTGTAATTCTCAGCTGGCATCGACATCCTTCAAAAGTGGGTCATTCTTCATGTTGCGTGCACTATATGAGATTCAGCTCACTCAATTGTTCCTAGAAAGGAGGTGTGAGTATGACAGGATGGAGCCACATGATGCAGTGATAAAGATGTAACAGGATGAGTAAAGCGCCTGTGAGCAGGGAGGAAGCAGCGGCGTGGCTTCCAGAACTGTTCCAATCTCGTGTTGAGGGAGTGGGGGAGGGGATATGAGTCAGGCTAGCTTCTCATTGGTCGAGCCCAGAACACACCACCTGCCTGGCCAATGGCATCAGCGTAGGGTGCTCCGTTAGGTTTTTTTAAAGCGTGGCATAGGAATTCGTAAGGTTACCATAGTTCATGGTGCAAGCTGAATGAGTTTCACTGTTGCTGCAGAGCTACTGGAAATAGTCACAAGTGATAGACTGCTGGTTGCAGAAAGGTTAAAATGTAGAGGGTGTCCCAATCTTCTAAGGATTTAGTTTGGTCATAAAATTCACAAGCAGCCCGATGGTGGCTGCCAGGTCAATGGATTTACATATTAGCCTCTTATCATCCTATGAAAGTTCTCAAAGTTATTAGCTGTCGGGCTTGATAAAAATAAAGGCATCCCCCCCTAGTCAGCACAGCTATTTCAGAAGACATTTAAAATAGAATTCTAGTAGAGGCATGTGGACAGTACTCATATGGCCTACTGCGTCACTGCAGTCACTGCAGTCCAGCAAGCATACTGCAGGTCGTTGCTTAGCTCTATAAACATTTTAAGAACAGCCTGCAATGAAAATGGGGACTTGAAAGTTATTTTAAAATTCTCCAGGATTTGGTCATTATGTTTATTTTCTACTATCTCCTGTTTCATCCATGTTTTGGGATGTTTAAATGAAATAAAAAAGAATTTATAAAGGTATTTTCACAGACAGACTGAGCTAAAGCCAAAGGAAGCGGCATATCTAATGTGTTAGATGTACCTCTCATGTGGCACAGAGGAAATGGGGCTTTAAATAATGTGGTCCTAAGTGAAATATCATCTCTAGATAAAACATCTGTTTTAACTTTCAAACCACTCCTAGCATATTAGAGGAGGCATATACAGTTAGTCACAGCTGCTCCTCCTGACATTTTTGTTTTTAAAGCTCATACTGTTCTTCAAAGTTTGGCTTTTAATAGGATCAAGTTGATTTGGATATGGATAATAGCTGGTGTCAAGGCGAAACAGCATTTACGTACGATTTATACCACAGTGGCTTGCATCCTTAAAGTCTGTAGGTACATGAGTCCTGATTTCATATCCGGTCTGATAAGGATGAATCCCTTAATTTACAAGTATTAATCATGTCCTGAGGTGAATGGACAAGCCAGATGCCTCTTCCCGTTCCACAAGCCAGACAGGCCACAGGTGTGGTCGCATGCACAATCTCATATGAATGCTGAGCATGAATGTAGGAGGAAGGAGAGTGGGAAGAAGGAAGTGATGAAAGCAGTTCTCTTAAAATGACCTCATGGTGTGAATTTACAGGATGTTAGTCATATTAGGAAAAGGGGGACAGTGAGTACAGCATGGCATGATGAACAAAAGTAAAACATGTTCCTATTTGTAAGAACAGTCAAACCCTTTTATAAAAACAAACACATAATTGCCTCATTGAATGTCATTTTATGCAACAGATGCTGTGTCATCAGTCACCTGTACAGGAAATTATGCTAGCAGGTTTTGTTTTGTTTTGCAGCATTCCCCGACGTTTTATCATTTCATAACCCTCAGGTCCAGACACACTTTGAGCTCAACATGTTCGATGCCTCTGAACGCAAGGACCATTATGTTCCTATCAATGATTATAAGTGAGAAAAAGTAAATTCAAGTGAAACCCCAATGAGGAAAAGTTGGCACAGACTGAATGAAAGACACACTTCAAGGAAAACAGCTTGTTATGTAACAAGTGGCCCCTCTCTTCATAATTGTTTAGAGTAAGAGTGTTTCACGCTTGAGTAGGAGCGTCTTTTCATCCACTGATGATGTTGTTGTTGTTGTCTCTCCTCGTTCCTCTTTCCCCCCTCTCTCCTGTCTGTGTGTAGGATCCTGCTGTCAACCCCGCTGGCTGTGCTTTCCTATTTCCTCATATGGTATGTTCCTCCCTTTGAGGACGGCAAAGTCATCTGGTACCTTTTCTTCTACTGCCTCTTCCAGACCCTTCAGACTGTGAGTACTAAGCCTGCACAGATACAGACACTCCCAGTGAACACTCACTTGTTCTATGTTTGAAACACAGGGTCAAGAAATTATTTCTCCATAGAGTTGAATTTTTCCATCTACAGCCACATGCTCAGTGATTCATTAGTATGAAGTTGAAGGTTATTATGGGGTCATTAAATTTGAGTTCATTTTTAAGTGATTCCATCATCACTTAGTGAAGCAATCTTTTCTAAATATACATAACATTTTGACAGGAAATCCTTTCATTTCATAATTGAACTTATACTTACCTAACAGCCAGGAAAAGGTTATCTCAGTTTAGCATAAAGACTTAAAAAAGGAGTAAGCTGCAAGGCTGGCTCTGTCCAGAAAAAAGCAGGTCCATGCACCAACACCTCCAAAATTTATTATTTATTTTAATTTATTAACTAAAATGTTTGTAAAAAAACAACAACAAAAGAACATTTGCACATTTTACTTGGCTTTATGTGCTGGGCTATTTCTTTGCTATGGGCTGCAGGTAAACACTGCCTTTTGCACAGATTTAAGAAAGGAGATCGAACATGTTAATTAGTGAGTTTCAGGGTGACTGGTAAGTGGACTTTGTTGCCCCTGGGAAGAGCCAAGCGGGCAGTTTTCCCCGTTTCCAGTCTTTGTGCTAAGATAAACTAATTGATAATATCCTCATGTTTACCGTTTACTCATTTATCACTACTAGAACAAAAATTCAGTTCAAATAAAGAGATTTCCTAAAATGTCTAACAATTACCTGAACTTATTTTGATTTCTCTGCATGACCAAAATTTAACCTAAGAGCTGCATTAATGTTTCACTTTCTTTTCCCTTGCCACTAGTGCTTCCATGTACCATACTCTGCCCTCACCATGTTCATTAGTTCAGAGCAGAAAGAGAGAGACTCAGCCACTGCATATAGTGAGTATCATAGTCCGCATGTAAAATTATTATTTTTTTCTAAATGAATCTCCTCACAAAAAAAGACAGTGTGTCGCCCCCTCAGTAATTAAACGTCTACCATTTTTCTTCCAATCAGGGATGACAGTGGAGGTTCTGGGCACTGTGCTCGGTACAGCTATCCAGGGGCAGATAGTAGGCATGGCCAATGCACCCTGCGTCCCAGTACCCGGTGACATTTTGCTAGACCTGAACAACTTGTCCCAGTCTGTTGGACTCAATGACACAGAGCCTGTCATTTCCCTGGAGGACACGGTAAACACATTTATTTATGTATCATATATTTGACGGTAAAGGCTGATAAGAAGTTAAGTTTACATAGAAGATGAGCTGATTAGAAAGTAAATTTTGAGATACAAATTGTGTTGGCTAACTGACATCCTTCTCTGCTCTCATCCCTCCTATACAGAGAGCAGCCTACATGATTGCCTCTGGTGTCATCTGCTTGATATACATCCTGTGTGCTCTTGTTCTGTTCTTCGGTGTAAGAGAACAAAAAGGTAAAGCATTAATTTCCCAATCAAACCGGCTCCATCGTTCCAATTTGCAATAAATAAATAAGTTGGAGGTTTTTCAGAGGTTGATCATTGCCTTTTAATCTCATATTGCATATAGTAGGGAAACATATTCAGTAGTAGGTCTAAGTTCATGGCTTGTCATAAATAAAAGTCCGAGAAAGCGAAAGTCACTGAAGTTCATAATTGGTGGCAGATAAATGCATGTCTTTCACTTGATAGAGCTGTTATTGAGATATCATATCAGCTGCAGTCTAATAAGGATGCATAGTTATAGCTTTATGCTATGGTATGAATGTGGGCTGTGTAAGAGCACACAGGCTTTGGTTAAGTTAGAGGCCTTGTGACCAGCGATGTGACTAATAAGACACAACTATCCAGTAAAGGATGAGCCTGAAAGGCATCTGCTCATGTAACATGAATCCAAATTCTCATTCTAATGGAAATGAAAGAGCGGAGAATGAATTTGAGTGAACGTCATTTTGCATCTTTGTTAATTCTTTCCCATTGTCCTTCCTTTCAGAGTCTTGTCGTCCCAGGTCAGAGCCCATGTCTTTCTTCCAAGGAATTAAGCTCGTGATGGGGCACGGACCGTATGCCAAACTGGTCATGGTCTTCCTCTTTACCTCCCTGGGTTTCATGGTGTGTATGGAGAGAAACACACAGACACAATTTTCCTGTGGATTTAAATCTATTATCAGTATGTCAATGCAGACCACTGTCTCACCTGACTCACTATATCTACCCGATGTTTGGGGGTTGAGTTCACCTTGTTGATCTGATATTAAATGTTGGGAGTCTCCAGCTGGTCTGTGCTACTAGCAAGAGTTCGCTCGGTGCCTACAATGTTGGCCCGAGTTTTGTGTATTTATGTGTTTAGGCTGTAAAGCTTGACTGAGTGCGTCTGTGTGCTTGGTCCCACAGCTCCTGGAGGGAAACTTTGCTCTTTTCTGCAGCTCCACACTGGGCTTCAGAAACGACTTCCAGAATATACTGCTGGTCATCATGGTGAGCGAACACACACACACACACACAAACACACACACACACACACACACAAACACACACACACACACACACACACACACACACACACACACACACACACACACACACACACACACACACACACACATAGCAGTGGCATTTTCAGACACACAGAGATAGGTGCTCCCATAGCAATGAATGCATATCCCTCATCACCTGAAACCTTGGGCAGCCCATTTGTATGAAATAAGTTAAGCCATTAGTCTCAAAGTGCAGACAAAGCTTTGCTCCCAGGGGAAACACATAAATTGTCTGCAGATACAAAGCAACTCTATACTTGTCTAGAAAGCAGTGTCTCCTGGCTGCCTGTTTCCATGATGTGTGTCCACTCTGACTGCTCTGCCTGAATGGCATCCTATTCCCACAGACAGTAAAGGAGACACTCTTGCTTCTCCTCTCTTGTCATGGGCACCCCTTTTTTATTTATTTATTTTTTTTGTAAGTGAAAGTGAAATTTCCTATATCGAGGAACAACTCAGCCTTCTGAACCCGACAGGTAGCCTCATTAAGCCAAAGATGTCCCTACTGTAGCACGCACAGCAGAACTGTACAGGGTGAGAAAGTACAGGTTAAAGAGGTTGAAAGGATTACATGCTTTGATCCTTTACTTCATGGAAAGGATTATGGAGTCAAGGCAGTGACTTTTTTTTTTTTTTTTTAAGTTTATTCCTCAAAATGACTTTTTCAAGGCTTCAACACTGTGAGCTTTCAGAGAAACTGCCCCTTTATGAAGTTATCCTTAATCAGCACTAAGTGATCCTAATCCTCATCTTTAGTAATTTGATGAGATGGCAGATTAATCTGGAAGGCTCAGTTCTTATGAGAACAAAGATAGGTAACATAAATCAAACTAATAGCTATTGTATAAGGGTTTGTAACTCAAACTGGTTGTCAGTTAGTAGATGGAAACAGTCAAGGTGAAATGTAATGAAACACTGTGTGAGAGAAGTGGAGAGTTCATCAGATAGCAACAAACAGAGCCTTGTGTGCTCCTTTTTGCTTATGTGGGGCACGTTGCAGGAAGCATGCTGTAGCCTTGATGCCACACAGCAAATGAACACATCTCCGAGGGCTGGGCAGTGTTTATGTTAGTAGAGTAGCTTTATTGTGCTGCTCCTTTGTCAAGAATACATTGAGGTCAGCGTTGTAAAAGTTTCTTTATCATATCTATTCAGTAGATAAAGGCCCGTAAAAGGATTATGATGTTAGATTTCTGCGGAAACAGCTGGTAAGGCTCAGGGAGTATGGGTTTTGTCACAGTAAGGAAGTGGTGGATTTTGAAGACCAGGTTCAGACTCAGTTCTAAGCAGATATGAGGCTGATGCACCACAAAATACAAAATACAAAAATCTTGTGCTTGATAATAGGAAGGAAATGAAATCTTGGAAAAGGAAAAAGGAAAGGAAATGAAATCCATTTTTACTCATAGTGTGAAACCAAATTAAACCACTTGAACCACTTCAGTAGACCATTGTCATTGGAACACAGATGACTATGCAGGAGAGAGAGATCATGTGCTTCACTCATATATATATATATATATATATATATATATATATATACAAAAAGGTTGTAGGAAAAGTACCGTTGCACTAGGGCTTTATGTTATCTTTACCTTAGTCAAACACTGAGGGGTCAGAGGGGATACTGATCTGAGTGAGCCAGTAACCCCCCCCCCCGTAGGGTTTTCTAGATGGCTCCTGTGGAATTTTACATCACATTCGGCTCAAATTTGTTTTGGGAAGAGCCGTAGAAGTCGTATTATCTTCCATCATCAGTGTTGTGTTTGGCAGATGCGAGATGTCAAAGGTGCCAGTGCATCACCAGGCTTCATGTCTGGATTGGAAGCTTAATCATGTTGAGAATGCATCTAATGTCATGCTTATTTACTGTTAGGTGACATGACACAGAGGATGGTCCCTTCTAGCTTGTCTAAAATCATGATGTAATAAAGGAACTTTTTTGTGGAATGTACTGGGACTTTTTTCAGTTTTGTCAGTGAGTGTCTGTGTGCGTGCATGCCTGTGTGCAAATGTGTTCGTTTTCTTAAGCAAAAAAGCTGGTTTACCAGAAGTTCAGTGTTTTTTTTATATTATTATTTTTTTTCCCCACAGCTTTCTGCTACTCTGGCCATCCCCTTCTGGCAGTGGTTTCTCACTCGCTTTGGGAAAAAGGCGGCAGTTTATGCTGGCAGCCTGGTAAGACCCACAGTCACATCCAAACACCACTTCTAAGCCATATGAGGCCTGTAAGATTGAAATGAATTAGATTTAGTTCTAGGAGTTGTAAGAAAACCACTCTAGTGCCATTAAGAAATTTTCTGGAAAGAAAACCTCTGAAGGACAGCTTATCTAGTGCACTTTAGTGGTCTAATATATTTCTCTTCTTTCCAGTCTGTGGTTCCCTTCATGATTCTGGTGGTGTGTCTGAAGAGTAACCTGATTGTTACCTACATCGTCTCCTTTGCCGCCGGAGTAGGAGTGGCTGCTGCCTTCCTGCTGCCCTGGTAAGACCCTCTGCTGTCCCTGGGTTAGCTTTTACGTGGGTTATCATCAAGTGTGTAGATGTAAAAAACAGTTCAGTCACTAACTGTTTTTTGTCTCAGGTCCATGTTGCCAGATGTTGTCGATGATTTCCAAGTGCAGAACCCAAACTCCACTGGCCACGAAGCTCTCTTTTATTCCTTCTATGTTTTCTTCACCAAGTTTGCCTCTGGAGTCTCCCTGGGCATTTCCACTCTAAGTTTAGAGTAAGTCCACACACACACACACACACACATACACACACACACACACACACACACACACACACACACACACACACACACACACACAAATACAAGTTATGTGTTTTGTAGGGCTTTTATTATTTATTTTTACTCCATTTCACTGAGACACAAAGAAAAAAAGGGGCTAAGCCAAATCTCACAGCACCAAAATCCCACATCAAAGCAAAGAGTTCCCTTTACTTTCATTTGATTAAGTACAGTAAGGCTGTAGTGTTTGATGTGTGCATGCATCACATGACTGACTTGACAGCAGTGTTGGCCTCTTCATATCGAGATCTTGGCTTTACTAAAAAAGGGATTATTATAGTCTATATTATTATGGAAAATTAACTGCATTTATCAAGGAAGCGATATAGATATATTTTCAATTCTGGTTCTTCTTTTTTAGTTTTGCAGGCTACATCAGCAGAGGCTGCTCTCAACCAGAGGAAGTAAATTTAACCTTGAGACTGCTGGTTTCCGCTGCTCCCATAGCTCTTATCATTATTGGCCTGGTCATATTGTACTCTTATCCGATTGATGAGGAGAGGAGGCAAGGCAACCGCAAACTGCTGCAGGAACAGAGGTAGGGCTGGGGACTGAAATCCTTTACTACTCTCTTGTGTTGGTGAATCTTAGAAGCAAAATGCCAACTGAAGTTATCCTTGTTTTCTTGCAGAGACAACGAAACAGATTCCGAAACAGACTCAGCAGAACTGGCCAATGTGGTCTAGGACATTTTAGAGGACCCATGGACCAATCTGGGCGATCGACTGGCAATTTTGCACTGGGCAGGACCAGCTGACCTGGGCCTGTCGGATCATACAGACACTGCCTTGTTCAGTCACACTGTTCCACGTCTCCAGAACTCATTTGACTCAAAAGTATCACACCGTCCGCATTAGTGGCATCTTCTTGGCACGAAAAAAGCCTTCCTTTTTAGTTCTTTCAGATTTCAAAGCCTTACTTTTTGTAATACGTACAACTTTGGAGTAATGTGGAAAAATATTTTTTTTTAAATGGTTTGCCTTGATCTCAGTTAAAAATGCACAAAACTTTGAAGTGTGATGGGATCATGCTATGTCAGTTTTGCCACTATTGGTGCTACTTGCTGGACCTGAACAGTTTCATCCTCTTACGTATCACAAGGAACATTAATGACCATGTGCACTGTGCTAAAAACAACTTTATAATTCAGATGTAAACATGGCACGTGACTTGAACAAACAGTGATAACGCCTTAATTTCAGCCCTTTTTGGGGGTTAAATTCTCAAAGCTGAAACTTATGTCAGTCACTTGCTCATGAGTCAATGACTTGTGTACTTTGAACATGCTTAATTGCTTTTTTTTTCTTTGTAATATACAGTTTCTCTTCATAGTTTAAAGAAACCAGTGAGCCAGTTTCCATCGGATTCCCTGGTGTTTTTTTTTTTTTTTGTTTTTTTTAAGAAGCTGTAATATTGTGATTTTGGAACTAGTGACCTGACAGTAACAGATGTGGTCTGAATGGCTCAGTTTACACACCATAATACTGAAACCACTATATTAATAAAAGCAGTTAGTTTGCACACATAGCTGCAATGGTTATCCACCAATTATATTATTTACAGAACAGCTACTGAAGACAAGAAAAGCCTCTTTTCTCCAAATGCTTCCTTAATATTGAGCAAAAAAGGTAACAAAAGCTGATACTTATTTAGAGATATCATTATTTAAATATTTATTAGTTTTAATTTTGCAGTTTTTGAATTCATGTTAGCTGGAAAGTCGTGCTACTTGCAGTATTAAAATCTTTTTCAAGCCTGTAAGGTTTTTCCAACTGAAAGGAAAATGAGAAAAATGTGGTCGGAGTCACATTTTTAAACATTCACACATCTTTTCATGCAAGTTTCAATCGCTACTGTTTTTGCTCCATATGCATTCAAAAAGGGAAGCATATAATTGTGAATAATGTGGGCAAAAGAAGATGGGGAAGATGGGGAAGTGAACTACTTGTACACTATTTTGTGTGTGTGTGTGTGAGTCTGTGTCCTTTTTTTCTTTTGTATATACGTGTGTTTATTGATGAAAACACCAAGATGTTTAGTGATCATCTCAGTCCCCGACATTACACTGAGGATTTTCATATTTCATATCTGTTGATATGGAAATGTGTACACACAGTGTCATATGTTATACATACTGTTCCAATCTCTGACATGTTGTGTCTGACAACTGAGTGGCTGATGTGAAAATGTTCACATTTCACTCGCTTTATTTTTTTTTTCTGTTTTTTTTCCCCCTCACTAGAGGGTCTTTACAGCCTTAATGGATACTTAACATGCCAACGCGGTGCCATTTTCACCCAAGAACCCTGTTTATTATTGAATATCCTGTAAAATCTCCTGTCTTGTTTTGTCAGGCTTTTGTCTTTCATGGCTCTGACAGTGAACTTCCCTCATGACATTTGAGGCTGTAGCAAAACATGTGAGCTTTAATCCCACAGGGACACACAGAAACCTTGTGTACATGCCTCCTGTGCATATGTATATATTGTATGTAAACCTGTAAATATCTTTGATATTTGTGGCTGCAAGTGAAATGAACCTACGTATATTGTTCAGTAGTTATTTAAGGAAAAAATGTTGAGACAGAAAGAGGCGATTAATAAACACTAATTGATATGTGTACTGGGAACGGGTTGTTGCCCTGTCTTTACTTGAAACAGCTACATAACATAGGCTGGAGCCAATTAAAAAGGAACAAAAACAGATTTTTAATGTCTGAATTCTTATCTCTCACATACATCATGGGGGTAAGGAGCCATACCCCAGGTCCTGCTGAGGAGACAATGATATTCTAATATTTTTATAGCTTCTTACATACCCCGTCTTCAGGACATCAAAAGTGTCCTCAGAAGAACCCGGAGTCAGTTGTGAGACTGTAATTTTTTTGTTTTTAATGAGATCTGGTTTAAAAACAGTATAAATAATGAAACTTCTGGAAATCTGCAGAATACTGAGGAAGAATGTCCCATTTGTATGACTGATCAAACGTGATGATGTGGAGAGAACCAGTTAAATAGAAGCCACTGACTTAAAGAACATTGACTCCTTCATTGTGCACTTTCCGCCATCTAGTGTTGAGTTGTTTTCTAGATTTTTTTTTTTTTTTTATCAATTTCTGTTGCGCTGCAAATAAAATTAGAAACTATTACCTCTGTCCCTGTGTCATATCGGTGAATGCATTTATAGGCACACTGTAATTATACACGGGTAATGCACAGATGGTGAAGAAATCGTTTAAAAAGCATCAATGAAAAAAAGTAGTTACAAAGACCATCAAAGTAGTTGGTTGGACAAAAAGAAAGAAAATGTTTCAAAAAACCACGAGACTCTTGGCTCGAGACTTTTAATAGGGAGATGGGTCATATTTGTCACAGGATCGGATCCATTCTGTGACTTTGCTGTGAGACCAGTTGTATGATCAGTTATAACCTGCCACAGATTTTTGTGCAACAATTGTTGACTGTTGACCTGTGAATCGATTCCCCCGTTCGTCTTTAAGCCCCTGGTCGTCTCGGTGTCTTCCCAGTGCAGACCGGGCATATAATGGCACCTTCTAACCATCAATAATACACGTGTTTGTGTTTGAACTCCGCATAAAGTTCCTGTAAACACAGTGCGCGTAAAGCTTCTTTTGAAACCCGTGCGCCTTTATTTTGAAGGCGGAAGCCGGAAGCGTTTTCCCCGCGTTGGCATTCCGCGGGGACTCGGAGCATCTGATCGGCTTTTTCCTCACTCAGTCCCGGTTTCTTCGTGCCGCATGTCCGTCGGCCGCAGCGACACCGGCTCGACGAGCACGACGGCGTAAACGAGCGGCGGCCGCGTCCGTCTCCTCCATGGACTGAAGGCCCCGTTTCGCCCCGCTCGCCGCTGAGCCGACATGGCTGCCAACCCCTCGGGACAAGGCTTTCAGAACAAGACCCGGGTGGCCATCCTGGCGGAGCTGGACAAGGAGAAGAAGCGGCTGCTGCAGAGCCAGTCCATGAACAGCCCCGGAGCCAACATCCCCCTGTCGTCCAGACCGAGTCTGAAGGAGGTGAGGGACAGCGCCGAGCAGCAGCACATCGCCGCCCAGCAGAAGGCCGCCCTGCAGCACGCTCACGTCCACTCGTCCGGCTTCTTCATCACTCAGGACTCCTCGTTTGGGAACCTCATCCTCCCCGTGCTCCCCCGGCTGGAGCCCGACTTTTGACTCTTGAACGTCCCCGGCCAATGCCGACCCGAGCCCCGGTGGACAGCGGCGACGGACACACACACACGCACACACACATGCCAGATCGTACCTGTTTTTCTCTTTTCCCTCTTTTATGCGATCTCAGCCCTGTAAACGGTCTGACTGAGATCTAGGCACCAAAAGCAACCTCACGGGTGGAATAAAACACGGTGTTTGAACGCACTGAATCAGTGTCGCTCGTTTGCAGGGAGACAGACAGGAAATGTGGGTCCCCCCCTCCCCCAGAAAGGAGAGTGTCGCCAGCCCCCTGCACACGTCTCACACACCCCGCTGCAACTACACCGACCGAGCGGTCGCCATCACCTTCACTTCACTGACGGGGACTTGGAGCTGTTGTCAGGATTGTCACAAGCAGCGCTTTAAAAGTGTAATAACACAACCCCGGGGTTTGACAAATAGCGCGTTTCACACAGGAGGGTGGTAAATGTTTATAGGCAGCGCCTTCTACTCGAGGTATCAGTTTCGGGTCCTGAATTTTCCCTTTATGTCATGATTACACGGCGCGTACAATACGGTGCAAATGAATGCAAAAACACACGGCGCATTCAAACCCAGGGCTGCTAATCGCGTCCTGGCTGCGTGGGGGGCTTAATAAAAAAAACGGTGCCGTGCGTCGTGTGTCCTCGGTGAGGAGCACAGAGGGACGATCGTGTGTGTGTGTGTGTGTCCGAGGACATTTTTCTTTCTCTCAGTTTGTCGATCGAGCTCACTTTAATCGCACGACGCTCGTTTCGAGGTGGAAAACGCGTCGGTCCCGGGGCTCCGGCGTCGCCGGCGCCTCCGCTCTACACTCGATTGCTTTCCCCCTCCCCTTGGAGCCCGGAGCGAATCGATAGCCGAGCCGGAGCCGTCGCTGACGCAACACACCGACGGGTCCACCACCCTGCCGGCTCCGCTCTCCCACGACTCGCCGTGAGAAGTCAGGTCTTCAGGTAGGTCGGCAGGTCGCACACCGGGGCTTCGTGGTCCGCCGATGTCTCCGTGAAACGAGCCGTAAATAGAGATGTCGCAGTTTTAAGTCCGGACCGGGGCTGGGCAACGGGAGCAGCACATAGTTTCGTTGCTAGCTAGCTACATAGCCTTAGCCGGCACGTTGATTCATTACCAGCTGCATTAGTCGTGTGGTAGCTAGCACGGTATACACGTCATACGAGCGGTTCATTAAGCTTTCTTTTTCTTAAGATGGTCAAATTTAGGATGGATTCCCACAGTTTGCTGCCGCCCGCGGCGCAGGTTCGGTGAAAGGCATTTAAATGTAATGTTGGGAAAGAGCAGTGTCGGTGTCCGAGAAACGTTACCGTGTCATTTCATTGTCTGTCGCCGAGGGCGACATTAAACTGAAAGGGACGTAAAGGTGCTGCTACCATTCACTCACAACAATGCTTTTACTGCAGTCGTCCCAGTCAAAAGGACCCTGCGTCATGGCAGACCAGCTAAGCCCGGATGAGAAGTTCCACCTCATCACAAGGAACCTCCAGGTGGGAGACAAACGTAGTCACAGTGACTGAAGTACTCCACTAGCTTTGTTTCATGATACTCTGGCTGCGTGTGTGAGTGTTCTAACGAGTGTGTTTGCAGGAGGTTCTGGGAGAGGAGAAGCTGAAGCAGGTTCTTCAGGAGAGAGAGCTGAAGGTTTACTGGGGAACAGCAACCACAGGCAAACCCCACGTCGCATACTTTGTCCCCATGTCAAAGATCGCAGACTTCCTCAAAGCTGGATGTGAGGTCGGTACATCCCATTGAGCGTCCTGTCTGTACTTGAGAATTTGTATTTTCTTGTATTTTTCGTTTACAGTAGCTTACATGCACACTTTTTTTTCTTTTCCTCAGGTCACTATTCTGTTTGCAGACTTGCATGCCTACCTCGACAACATGAAAGCACCATGGGAGCTGCTGGAGCTCAGGGTGAAGTACTACGAACAGGTCATCAAAGCCATGTTGGAGAGCATTGAGGTGCCTCTGGAAAAACTCAAGTTTGTCAAAGGAACTGACTACCAGCTCAGCAGGTCACTTGTGCCCACACAACTCACACATTGTCTTGACATGTGTGTTCAGTCTTTGTAGCTGCAAGCTACACGTAAACTAACGCTTAGGCCCTTTTTTTTCATGTTTGTCAGAGAGTACACTCTGGATGTGTACCGTCTGTCCTCCATGGTAACAGAGCATGATGCTAAGAAGGCCGGAGCTGAGGTTGTCAAACAGGTGGAGCATCCTCTGCTGAGTGGTCTGCTCTACCCTGGACTGCAGGTAATGCCATTGTTATTAGATGGAGTCCAAGCAGTGTTATAAGATCACCAAGGGTCTTCTACAATTACAACTACAGAACTATAACTCTTAATGTGATTTCAGTAAAATGACAGTTCATGGTGATAGATATACTCAAAATACAAGCAGTAAAAACCCCTAATGCATCCTCATGTCTTACGAGTTAAAGAAAAAAAGAAAAACCATCAGCAGCAGTAAATGTAACATGTCTTTGTCCTCAGGCTCTCGATGAGGAGTACCTGAAGGTGGATGCCCAGTTTGGAGGAGTTGACCAGAGGAAGATTTTCACACTGGCAGAGAAGGTGCCGCCTCCCTCCATCTTGGAATGTTTATTTTAACCATTCACTTTCTGTTGTCCTGATAATAGCAACACGCATTTTATCCCTCCATCTCTTGTGGAACTTGATAATCAGTGTGAGAGTAGCTGATACCACTTGGCTTCTTGTTGACAACAGATGAACTTGTTTAAATGAAAATCCATTTATTTGCTTGAGTTGTTTACTTGGCTCTTGATAGAAAAATCTGATTCTGATCCGTGTGATAGAAGTGATGAGATTCACTGCAACTGTTGACGTAACAAGGGCAAGATCTTATAAAAAAGTTTTCTGAATAAGATCTATAAAATGTAACAAAATGTAACTGTGGCCCTTTCTTTTGTCTCCAGTACTTGCCCTCTCTTGGCTATGCTAAACGTGCCCATCTGATGAACCCGATGGTCCCAGGACTGACAGGAGCCAAGATGAGCTCCTCAGAAGAAGTAAGGCTGCAGATATATTATTTGTCAGGCAAAAAAATGATAAAATCTAATGAACAATAAGGTCCATAAGTATTTAGACGGTTAAAAAAATTTTGTAATTTTACTTCTATACACCAGCAGAATGGATTTGAAACAAACAAATCAAGATGGGGCTGAAGTGTAGACACTTTAATTCAAGGGGTTTGAAAAAGTTTAAAATTAGGAGATAGGAATTGCATCCATTTTTGTACATAGCGCTTCATTTTCAGAGCCTAAGAAGTAATGGGATGAGTGACTGACAGTCAGATGCATGGCACAAAGGAAACCATCATCAGGCCAGACAAACAAAATAAACCTATCAGACAGAGGTCAGAAACTGTAGGAGTAGCAAAATCAAATATTGGGAACATTCTTCAAAGAAACTGAATATTCTTCAATGGCCAAGTCAGTCACCTGACCTCAATCCGATGAACAGGCTTTAACTTACTGAAGACAAAACTCTGGGCAGAAAGACCCACACACAAGCAGAAACTGAAGGCAGCTGCAGTAAAGTTCTTGCAAAACATCTCAAGGGAGGAAACTCAGCATCTGGTGATGTCCTTGGGTTCCACACTTCAGGCAGTCATTGACTGCAAAGGATTCTCATCCTAATATTAGTTATCTCATATTTATATTTGCATTGGTGTGACAAATTATTTTCTGAGCCCCTGAAAATGAGGCAGTTTGTATAAAATGGCTTTAACTCCTAAATGGTCAGTGTATAATTTTTGTGAAACCCCTTGAATTAAAGCTGAAAGTCTTCAATAGATCTTGATTTGCTCGTTTCCAGTCCGTCATGGTTGTGTACAGAGGCGAAATTATGAAAATTGTATAATTGCCCCATTACTAATGAACCTAACTGTATTTATGGGCACGTTTTTTTTAATATATGTGACCAGTCATCCCTTCATTAACTCTTTGTGGCTGCAGGAGTCAAAGATTGACCTACTAGACTCCAAAGAGGATGTGAAAAAGAAGCTGAAGAAGGCTTTCTGTGAGCCAGGCAACATCCAAAACAACGGAGTCCTCTCCTTTGTCAAACATGTCCTCTTCCCTCTACGTGGAGGTAGAAACTCCTCCTTTAATCTCATAGTTAGTCGCACTAAACCAACTTCTGTTATCTTAACCTCTGATTTGTCTTTTACATGCAAAAAGAATATAAAATAGATTGATATTCTGGATAAATGTGTGTTTCAGATTTCTGCATAAAAAGAGACCCCAAGTGGGGTGGAGACAAAGTCTACACTGTGTTTGAAGAGGTGGAGAAGGACTTCGCTGAGGAGGTGAAGTACAGTCCAGTGAATTACTGAAGAATTAAAAACTCTCCCTAAGTTATATCTCTGCTAAAATGCTTGATTTTCTCTTCATGCTATTGTCTAATCATTGGTGATCTCTGCACTTGTTAGATGATCCACCCAGGAGACCTAAAGGCTTCAGTGGAAGTTGCACTAAACAAACTGCTGGAACCAATCAGAAAGAAGTTTGAGTCACCTGAGCTCCGCAAACTTGCCAAGTCTGCCTACCCTGACCCCTCAAAGACAAGTCCGTGTTTAACCCACCGTCCCTGTTGTGTCTTCGTCTCTGATAGATTTAATCCTTTCAACCCAAATATAGCACAATGAGCAGTTTTGTAATAAATGTGTTGTTAGCTTGCTGCATGGGGAGACTTATCATTTATGTATGTGTGTGTTTGTGTGATCAGAAGCAGGAGGAAAGGGTGCCAAGGCTGGAGGAGGTGGTGCTGGAGGAGGAGAGGATGATGAGCTTGCCCCCTCCAGATTGGACATTAGAGTGGGCAAGATCATCAGTGTGGAGAAGGTAGGTTGTCACTTACTGCCTGATAATCTGTGAATAAAATCTAATCTTATTTTCGAGATGATTCATCAGTGTTACAGCCCTTTTCCCTGCATTGACATTGATTTCCTCTCTGTCCAACTGTCAGCATCCAGACGCTGATTCGCTGTACCTGGAAAAGATAGACGTGGGTGAAGCGGAGCCAAGGACAGTAGTCAGTGGGCTAGTGGCCTATGTTTCACAGGAGGACCTGCAGGAGAGAATGGTGTTGTTGCTGTGTAATCTGAAACCCCAGAAGATGAGAGGGATCGAGTCTCAAGCCATGCTGCTGTGTGCCTCTATGTGAGTTACATTTTTTTTTTTTTCCACAAAGACCGCTTGTCTCCACAACCGTGTCTTTTAAATTCTTATCTCTCCTTGACTGGCTGATTTTATAGTGAAGGGGAGCCCAGGAGGGTGGAGCCTCTAGACCCTCCAGAGGGTTCATCGCCAGGGGAACGGGTCTTTGTTGAGGGATATGAGACAGGCAAAGCAGATGACAGACTCAACCCAAAGAAGAAGGTGTGGGAGAAACTGCAGGTACATTTCATTTGGATTTTACTTTCACTCAATAATGGGGCCCTTGTGTGTGTTATTAGTGACATCTGTGCTTTTCCTGTCACGACAAGTCTAAGAATCTGTTGTGAAAAATTAACGCAGTAAATCCCAACTCATCAGTTATTAGTTCAAACTTTTTAAGATTTTGACAAATCGAGTAATAGCTAACCTTTTTTTCCAAAATTTGATAATGGCATATTGGAAAGAAATTGTTCATATTGTTCATATCTAGGGCGTTGTACTGTGTATATGCAATATTTTTATTCTTTTTCTCTTTTCCCAGGTTGACCTGAAGATATCAGATGACTGTGTAGCTCAGTGGAAAGACATGCAGCTGATGACCAAACTCGGACAGATCACATGTAAGACACTGAAAGGAGGCAGCATCAGTTAAACACACACACACACGCTGCATTCACCACTGAAGCTTCTGCTGCTGGTTAACTTACAACAAGAATATGTTCATGACCATACTCTCTTGGCAACAACGCTCAAACTCATCTGGATGTTTTCACGAGGAATGACGGGACATCAACGCCAAAAGTCTCAGACGCTGTTACCTTGCTCCAACTTTATTAGGGAAAATAGATGTAATCCCTCCAATCACGAGCCACTTAAAACAAAAATTATGTAACTAATCAATCTTTGATTCATTAGTTTCTCTTTTCTGTTTAATGGACATTAATGGCTTTTCTAATGTACTTAAAGTATATATACAAATGTTCTGCAAATTGAAGATAACTGGGCCTATTCAGATAAAAGAAAGGACTGATTGCTTGAATGTGGAAGTACTAATTGCTAATTTCTGGAAGTAGCTGAAAAGGAATCTCAGGTATTTTAAAAAGGGACTTAATGTTTGAGTTCTTTTCCTGGGTAAAATTGCACTGTGTTGTTTGACTTCATGGTTAATGTCAGGGCAGTGCCAGGCAATCTGCCAAACTTAAGTGAGAAGGGTTTTATGGGTTTCAGAAATCAGATGTGTAGAGAAATCTCTTTGCCTTGTGCCATAGGACAGGTACATAGGGGGTAATGTTGTACAGAAATCCAAATCTGGACATTAACTGTCATACTCAAGTACTGCATCATCTTAAATATGAAATAAATGCTGAGTTCTGTGGTCTGCAAAAATTAAAAATGTTTGTGTTGTCTAGATGTCTGTTGTAACTAGATATCTGTCTAGTTCTGCAAAAAACAAATGCGGGAAACAGCATGTTTAATACACTTACATTTTATTTATAGAAGTAATAACTGTACATAATTCTTTATAATCATCAAAACATAGATTTTTTTTTAAACCCAAATACGAAGAATCAGTATAATTCACTCACTGATAATTTTGCTGGGGGAAAGCATTTTGTGCAAATAGTGATGAGCTCAATTTTCCACGAAAAAGGCCTGGGCCAAAGACTTAGATAGAGATCAACAAACACTGACCTCACACTAAGTCTATTCCAGTGTATCAATCATCAAGGGCCTGTCTTCACATCCATAGCCCTGAAAGTGGTTTCAGATGAAATAGATTCTTAAATATTTCATATTTGGTAAGAAAAGGTGACTGGTAGTGCTACTAGTGGAAACAATCACACATAAATAAATAGGATACATTTCTTACTGTTTCCTAAAAGGATTTGATAGAATGTGTTGGATTGACCATTACATTTATCCAAGAAAGGGATCATGTAGGAGCATCTAATTGACGTTTTAGGGGTTGCTATAATCAGATGCTTTTCTGTGTTAATGTTTTCATGGTTTATCATTTGTAGCTTTACAAACTGTCCTAACTGGCAAAACATCTCTAGTTCTTGTGAGTATGTAGCATCCCTTTTTCTCAAATACTACCAGTATTTCTGATCTGTCTATCCACATAGTGAAAAGCCGGGACTAAAACTGAGTCATAATTTGCTTTCACTCAGATCTTTAAGCAAAGAAGGCGATAAAATGCTGATTACTCCTGTGCCATTGTAAGCCTTTTCTGACAACTGCCTAAATCCAGATGAGATTATGTATTATATAACAACAGGGGAAAAAACAGACAAACCTCTGTACAGAAATGCTGTGTTGAGACATTTTCACGCTTTGAGCTGCAGTGACCACTACCTAATTCAACCTCTAGGAGGCGATCTCACACAAGCCAAATATTTACAGTTCAGCCAATGTACACCATTTCATCCTGAGGGGCCTTAATAAGAGATAAACTATAGCTTAGAAAAATACTTCAGAATAAAGCTATCGTATGAAATTGGGAGCAACAAGTTTTTTGCATAAATATGAAGGAAGGCCATTATAAGGCTAAGGCTTTTGGAGAACACAACAACACTCATATCATTGAGCTTTATGTCTCTCAGTAATGTAAGTCAGTCCTTGCTGTGAATTATCCTTTTACTTGCTTGTAGTCTTCACTTGTTCCTCCTGCATGAGTCTAGTCTTAAGTTCATCACCAAGAAACACTTTTAAAACAGTGTTTCAATTGTGTCTGCTGTCACTCTTGTAGCTGGAAAGGAAAGACAAATGGATGTTAAACATCACGGCATTACGAAAAGTTAGAGGAGCACCAGTAATGAGTAATTTGTCCGAATCTAATTCCATTACTGAGACATGATCATGAGCTTCAGGTTAAGGCTGATTGAAGCACATGCTTACGCATTTGACTAAAAAAAGCTAGTCAACCTAGCAGAATTTGTATTGAAACCTGCACATGGCTTATTGATTTAAGATGGCCTTGATGACATTACATACACAGTAGCACTACACTGGAAAACACTGATAAAGGCAGTACAAATTCTCCATTACTTTTTCAAAGATCTAGCCAGAATATCAAAGTTATAAGTACATTACTGCTCTTACTTGCTGTCTCAGAAGGTGTTATTCCAGTCGTATGTTGTTCTCCTATTGCTCCATTTCCTTCAACACTGTACTCCATTTTTCCAGAACAAGAAGGGTGATGCTGTGGAGGACTGATGCTGCCATGTGTTGGCTTCTTAGCTACTGGTGGGGGAACTTTCTCACTTTTCACCACACCATTGGAGACAGTGGTAGCCCTTGATTGGTCAGACACCTGCATGAGCTCTGTTGCCAAGCTTTGCTTCAGAATTGCCTGAGCATCAGGGGAGGAGGCAGCTGTAGTCTCTATGATCACCTTTTTTGTGCTCCTGGAGAAAATAAAGCTGGCAGTAGAGGCTGGGGACTTGTGCATATCACATCCTTCAGGTGACTTCAGAGACAGAGCACCTGGTTCACCGACACAACTGTAAGTGGGTGATCGCACACCCAGTCTTGACGGAAGACCATCTTTTGAAGACATGGCTGCAGTTTTCATACGTATAGCTTCCTGTAAGCGCATGGAAGGGGTGCTGAGTGTCATAGAGGATGTTTTTGTTGTCTGAGGTGGAGATTTTAGAGACAGAGACTTGCGGATAGGCTTTTGTGGAGTGTTTTGAGGTCCTGGGATCAAGACTGTAGAGTTCTCCTGAACTGGATCTCCCTCATTTGTTGGCTTTTCCTCAGAGGGAGCCTTTATCTGATCTTCAGTCATGCTGACTGATCTGAGGCGAACCATCTGTAGCAGGGAGGGTGTGACAAGAGGTATGTTAGCATCCTCTTTAGGAATGGCTGCACTTTTGTTGCGGGAAAGGAGCTCCTTGCTCCTGGTGTCTCGGTTGGCTATACTTGGCTGCCTTCTGAAATTAACCCCATGGGTTAAATTCTCTGCTGGTAGTGGGGGCGCTGCTGGGACTGTAACTGGAGTTTGGGCGCCAACTGGAGGCTGAGAGGAAGACTGATCTTCAATTTTCAGAGAGTCTCGCCTCGGCAAACTGCTGGAAGGAACTATAGCAGAGACTGATACTGGGGTCTCTGTTTGTGTTATAGGTGGTACAGGAGGTGTCTCTACTGATGGAGGTGGGACACTATCTGAAAGAGATGAAACATTCTGCACTGGTCTGCAAGAAATCTCATCAGCAGTGTTAGTTTTTGAAACCTGCATATCAACATCTGGTTTGTTGTCAACTAATAATTCTGGAACAGCAGTGGGCAAATCTGGGTTCTTTCCCTGTACAGGTAACCCGGCTTCACTTGAGTCCTTAATTGTGTCTCCATCTTCCACATTATCCGTTACTAATGGTGGAGGAGGAGGAGGAAAGTCTACCTCATCCCCTCCATCAAAGACTGAGTCCCCTTCCAAAGGAGGTGGAGGAGGTGGCCAGCAAGACTCAACAAGGTTGACCTCCTCCTGTACCCTCTGTAATTCATCTGGTGGCATAGATACCGATGAGGGAGGTGTCTTTCTTGATGGAGGAGGTGTAGGATGGTATGCTGGGGGAGGCGTAGGTGGTGGTGAGACCTTTATAACTTTGGGGACTTCTACAGAGAGTGTCTGCATGGATAGAATATCACTTCTGTCTATCTCATTCTTGCTCTTATCATCTACAACCATAACCTCATTCTGTGAAGAGGGTGTATGGTTCTCAACAGCTAAATGAACTTCTATCGTGGTACTGCTATTTATTTCCTTTTTCTTTCTCTCTACTGACTGCTCTGTTGACACCAGTTCCTCTCTGTGCATTACTGTCATTGGTTTCTTCATCACAGGAGGGGGATTTTTCTTTAGACTTGTCTCTTGATTCTTTGGGCCTTTTAATAGAGGACTACTACTCTGCTCTTGTCTCTGTACATCTGCACTTGCTTCCGTTCCCTCTGTTTTGTCATCTGGACATTCCCTGTTCTTTAGCTCCTTGGTGACATCTTCAGGATCTGTTGCTAACAATGTCTCAGGCTTTGCTTTGCTTTCTAACAATTCTAAGACAGGTTTGACCTTTGTTGTCTGTTTTTCAACTAAAACTTGCATCTCCTTCCTGGCTTCAGTCTGGATTTCTGCCTGTTTAATTGTGCTGTCCTGTATCTGTTGGGTTTTTTGTGTGTCTTTGCTGGCATTGGGGCAGGGACCACACAGAAGCTCAAAGGTGCGTCTGTTGTGGACCCATGTCTCCGGCGGAGGAGGACATGGTGCTTTGACTTTGGGAGGTGGTGGTATGTTTAAAAGCTCTCTGAAATCTACTTTCAAAGTTGAAGAATTAATATTTTGTGTGAGTTCATTTTGAAAAACAGTGGGTGTAGTTCCCTGTGGAGGCAGACTGGGGCTACCTGTGGAAATATCTGGATTGACAGGCTCAGGTGTACCAGATGATAGAGAGGTAAGAGATGAGGAAGGAGAAGCTGCTGAAGATGAGGCCCGAGACACTGATCTCTCTGGTTTGACTGGTTTCTTCTTTTGTTTTTCTGGGGAGGTTGGGGAGATACCTTTAGGGGAAAGTGTTGGGGTTCCACTTTGGCTGGAGTAGCCACTGGAAGGGGACATGGTCCGCTCAAAATTCCCCCCTTCTGATAGAGTTTTCTGTGGGGAGGAACTGCTGGATTCTGACTGGGGCTCTGCTGGCCCTCTGGCCTCTTTGGAAGAAGCCTGTGTGGGGCTGAGAGTACTGGAGGAAACATCTGGAGAGCTTGACCCAGTAGAGTTTGATACAGGGGTTGGGATCTTACTGGTAGCTCCAGTGACTAACTTAATCACATCCTTTGCTGTAGTATTTTCCATAGCAGTGGCCACTTCTCCAGATAAAGGGTCATTAAGATCTTTGCTTTCCACCAGGACCCTGGAATTACTCCTGATTTTATTACTATGGAGAGAGTTTGTTCTCCGTGGAGGTGCCGGGGGTTGCTTCGTCTTTATAATCGAAAGACTACGAGTGAAGGTGCGCTTGTTCTTTGCATTCTCCCCAGCAGTAACTGACCCTGACAGACCAGACTCAGATCCTTGACCTATAACAAGATGTTCACTTTTACTTTTGGGGCTGCTAATCCCTGTTATTGAGCTATGTGTACTGACAAGGTCTTGATCTCCACCAGAGGGCTCTTGCTGGCTTTCCTGCCCATTGAGACCAACTCTCTGGGAGTTACCACTGTGTGTGCTCCCCTTAGAGGATACAGGGGAGGAGTTTGAAATAAAGGTCTTCGAAGACTGTGACTCACTCCAGTTTGACCCCGAAGCCGATGTGGTTATTGTTGTGGAATTGTTGCGAGAATGGTCAGTCTGAGAACCGTCACCATCTGATCTTCTGGACAACAAAGGGCTGACTGATGAGTCCTCAGATGCTAGGCTACTTTTGCTTACAGTGCGGATACTGCTGCTATGGTTGACACTGGAGCCACGAGTCCGGCTGCTGCTGCGGTCTATCTCTATGACTTCGATCGAGGCTGGCAAGACTGCATTTGGGATGATTGTAGACAGGTAGGTGGCCTGAGGAGATATGGACATCACCGGGCCCTAGAAAAAAATTACAGTTTTACATCTAAATATCAAGAACGGTCAATACAGAATCCTTTAAGATACTGCAGACTCAAGATTCACAATAGTAACTCTTGAACTTAAGGCCATATCCTTAACAAACAGCCTGATCTTATTCTTACCTGGGGTTCCTGGAGGAAGCTAAACATCGTCGAAGGACAGAAGGAGGAGGAAGTAGTCATACCAGGTACTGCAAGGGACTTGGGTCTCAAGGTGGAGGTAGGACAGAGATGGGAGCCAAAGCCCTGGTGGTTGAGGGAATGCTCGTCCTGATAAATTGCCTGTAGGTGCTTCCTAAGCAGCTGTTCATCTCTTGATGCCTGCTTAGGAGTGGAGAGAGGACCATTCATAAGGGATTGAAAGAAAAAAACAATAATGTATGTTGACTGTTCTAAATTAATGAATTCTTTCTGTTGAACCTTCTACCGTACCTCCAACTCTGAAAGGTGCACTCTTGCTCCCTCCATATTTGCTGCCGGTGTCCCTCCATCAACCGTAGGAATGATAACAACACTGGATTGGTTGTCACTGACCTGTCCATCGTGATTTGGGAGCTGGGTAGAAACAAGTGGCTGGAAGGTCGAACTTCTGTGCAGTGCTGGAAAGAGGGTGGATCACTGTCAATAACATTTTTTATCGCAGAGGATACATTTTGTCTACTAGTTATGCAAGGATGATACTGAAAACATACCAAGCTCTTTCTGGACCTGGTTGGGAATACCCATGATAGTGGTCCTCCTGCTCCTCTTCTTGCTCTTTTCAAACCTTTTCACTGGATTCAGGGGTTTGAATGTAGAACCTGAGAAGGGGAAATTTTTCTCCTTACAGTAACTGAATTGGACGAGGGTTATTTATACAATAAAAAAATGTATTTGGCGCAGGAGAGCAGAGTGGATAAATAATGGAAGCACTGTAAGATGATGCATTGAAACTCAGCCTGTTGAGAACTGAATTTTCTTGGGGACTTTAAAAGGAATGTTTGAAATATGATAAGAATACCAATCACATTTCTTACATGAGCACATACAGAGCGGCATGCTTTGGCTTCCAGCTGTGAAATGCAGAGGCAGCCGCAGTGCTGTCTTTAGATGCTTAGAACTTTTGAGTTACCGAAAAAAGCTACACTGTGTGTATGGCTGTGCGTGAACATATATATGTGTGGGTCAAGTTATTCTTCCTTTGATTTAACACCAGGACTGCAGAGGCACCAAACATCCCCGGGAATGAGACGTGCATGCTAAATAAGTACACTCCTATAACTTGTCATAAAGCAGTAAATACAGGAACAAATCTCAAAATGCTTTTACAAGCACTATAGATAGCTGGTATTTTAATTAGTTGAATGAACTGTGGATGCCTTCTGTCTATACACACACAGAAACGGGGCTTTAGTTTACCTTGTTGGGTGAGCCCAGGCCTCGTCGACACAGAAGAGGTTATTGTGTCATCAGTATTCTCTGTGTTGGATCTCAGCTCTGGAGAACCATCTCTGTCCTTGGAGCTGATGTCCTGCTCTGGTTGGAGTGTGTCTGAGGACTGCAGGGCATAAACACATACACACAAATACCACTGTTTTGTTAGGCTGACATTTCTGTTGTGTAGGAGGTGAAGAAAAACTTGTCCACAGAGGTTTGGTGCACTTACAGCGACACTTTCATCGTCAGGAAAGTTCACCCCATTTTTGTGTTCTGTGTAAAACAAACGGACAAGGTTAAGACACAAAATCTGAATACAGACACACTCTATCCATATTCATGTATATGCAATATCTATAACCAGTGAATTATTCATTGATAAAAATTTTGGTGAATTACAACCTTCACTTTGTTCCCTTCATAAGGAAACAGCCACCAATATACTTAGATCAGTTTGATAGTACTGACAATGTCTGCACAACACAAATATATGTCAGTATGTGTATAAAATATGAATAGATGTTCTTTTTCGTTTGTATAGTAAAGACCCTCTCTGTGTATCTGACCTTCCTGCTGTAGTATCTTCAGTCCCTCCTGAGCCTCAGTGTGCAGGTCCTCCAGGTACTGTGGCCTGCTGCCCTCAATGAAAACATTCTCCTGGTGGTGCTGTGAGGGCGTGTACTGGACCGCCAGCCTCTTGTGGTCTTCATTACTCTTTGGGCCAGCTGTTGTTATGGAGGAGAAAGAAAGGCTTGGGGGTTAGATTTGTTGGGGAAAAAAGAGAATAGGAAATCATTTTACCAAATAACATGGAATTGCTGCAGGGTGAGCACTTTTCTTATTCATAATAATCTTTCTGCTACTCCAGCTGCTTAGCCTTTTTGCAATTTTTTCACTTTTTGACAAAATTTATTAAGATACTCATCAGTTATACTTTATCTCATTTCTTCCCAGTACTACGTCCTTGTCCTGTTGCACCAAAACAACACACACACTCAACAAACGTGCATTGCCAAAATTTCTGCCATCTTTACAGTGAATCTTCTGCTCCTCCACCTGGCATGATCGTGCGGCTGTTAATTGCTGCACCTTTGACGCAGCACACTTAAAATCTCCTCAGCCCAGCCGTTTGGTGGGCAGATGTCCCAGTCTGGCCCACAAAAGTAAACTATTGCCTGGCTAATTCCCTGCAGTATCTCTTCCTCGCAAGTCACTGGGGATAAGATAATCTGGATTGTCCGCATGTAAAAATGCCACTGGTCCTCCTGCGTGGGAACCAGACCGGGCTTCCCTTCCTTGGTGGCTTTGCTCAATGAAAAACAAAGCAGTGGAGATTGAAAATGAAAATGAAATATACACTAAAAAATAAAATTGAGCACTAGTTGGGTAGCAGTCAATACAGGTGAAGCTTGCTGGGCCAATTGGGGCTTTGTCTCTGCCAGTTTTAGTTAAGTAAAATCAAAATAGTGTTGGGTTTTTCTGGAATGGTCAAAACATGTCAATATTCTGTGTATACACGTACATTAATACAGTACATAGACTGGAACATTATGGGTCTCAATGTTGAGAACATGATCTACGTAAATTCGCCCATGTAAAGTGGCTGTTCCTTTAGCTAACTAAAGGTCAATGTGAGGTGTCCGGTTTCCCTCCTTTGTCGCTTTCAACACTGCGGCTCTCAGTCTCACCTGGTTAGGTGATACTGGGGGAGTGTGGTCGTACATACTGTACAAGTATGTGTATGTAAGGTAACAGACACTCCACCCCCTTTCCTCCCAAATTCACACAGGTTAAGCAGCCCAGACACAATGCCCTTCCCTGTGTGTGGCTGTGGGGGAATCTCAAGTCATTGTGAATCTGGGACTGTGTGGATGTCTGTGATTAATGGGAGAAGTAGCCCTCCCTAAGATTCTGCCAGACCCCTGCAGAAGGTTTAGGGCTTTTTGTTGATTAAGACGATCCCCAAAAATCAGTTAAGCCCTTTATCTCATTACTGAGGATTCCCCAACTGTGTTCAGCATTAAGTTCTGCGCGCAATTATGCATATGTTTGAGACAGAGACAGCAACTGGCATGAGAAATATGCAATTATCAAATCTCATTGAAAATACATAACTATCCCATCAGCTCATGGCCTCAACAGTACAACCAAAGTTTCTAGGGCACTGAAAAGGCTAGAAAACTTCCATCAAAACAAGTATTAACACCACATATCTGGTATATGGGGCATTAATACATTCCTTTCTGTCAGCAGCCTAAAGTCAAAGCTACAGCCGTGTGTGTCAGCACTCACCCCTCTTCTTGAAGACAGACAGCAGAGAGTGGATGCTCTTCCTCAAGTAGACCACCATCTCTACACCAGTGTCATAGCTGCAAAGCAGAATCCAACAAGTCCTCTTTCTTCCACTTGTGCAAAAAATCAGTCCGTCTCACAAAGGAGATCCAGACCTGAACTTCAAGAACTGCAAAATGATAAAGTGCTCAAAAGCAGAAGGACTGGGAAGCTCTCTCCTCTCTTTGGCAGAGTGGCTGAATGACCTGGGACAGACAAGTGCACAAGATCTGCTTCCAGCCAAAGCAGCCTATCCCAGCTGCCTTATCCCTGAATCTGATAACCTCCTCCCTACCCCCTCTGCTCTCTCCCTCTCCCTCTCTCTCTCTCTCTCTCTCCCCCTGTCTATTTTGCTCTGTTGCTCATGCTGGCGCTCTCCATTGTCAAAAGAAGAAATCCCCCCGCCAGCAAAACGGCTGTCAAAGTTTGGCTTTCAGGAGGACCCCCCCCCCCGCCACATCTCTCAATATAGACAAACACATGTGAGTGTATATACAAACACACCACCCATGTGAGCCCCAGAGGAATTTTCACTCTTTACATGAGCTCATTTTATAGCCGTAAAATATAAAAGTAACAGAAAAAAAATTGCTACTATAAATAATTAATGACTACATACATAGACCATACCTGTCTAATTTTTTAGGGGTAAAAAAAACTACAGGAATGTAATAACTTACATGAACAGTGTCTGGATTTTATTGTGAATGAACTGCTCTCTCCATCTTCTGATATGATAAATGGGTTTTTACAGAAAAGTATGCAGCACTTGAGTCATTCCTCCTTGTGTTTATTGTCGTTACTTCCAAGTCTGGCTACAACTGCACCATAATCACTGATATGTTTTGGGGTTACAAAGTCTGTTAATAATTGTCCCTTCACTGATGAAAGCCTTCGGCATCATGCATCTGTCTGATCCTCAGTGTCATTATCTAAGAGCTACAGGGCCTATATTTGACAGTAGAGGTTTTCTCCTCACAATGAAAAAGCTAGACAACCATTCCAGTGCACTGTACGTCTTACCCTCTTCTGTATCACTCCAGTGCCTTCTTTCACCCCATTATGTCTGCCAATCTCTCTTCCTCCATGTTTTTCTCCTCCTTTCTCTCCCTGTCTGCTCCTTAGCCTTATAGCCACAGAGGTCTAGCTTCAGTTATAAATAGCTGACATAGCCTCAGTTCATCATCTCTGATGGCACTGTGTGTGTGTGTGTGTGTGTGGATGAATTTCTATGCGCCTACTAATGTTTCCTGACAAACTGCAGAGGGTATGAAATACAACAGAGCTATAGAAAAAAGCTAAAAAGGCTGGTTCTGGGCCAAACACAACACTGGTGATGTGTTCCAGGTTCAACACTTTGATCCACTTGTCCTCTGAATGGTTGTTTATTCCGTGTAGAGCGTCACAGCATGGGGCTACAGCTGGTCCATAGAGCCGGACCAGCTGGAGGGATATGGCGGAGGGTTGTAACACAATTATTTATGCTCACTGCACCAACGCAGGACCCCTGGCACTTGAAAACTGAGGTGGGGGTCCTGAGCTTCTTCAGTGAAGAAATCTCCATCCCAGTGTCCAGGGGTCAGGTTGACCAGCTCTGGGGCGCTGGCGGTGGTTCAGCCTCAGGGTCAGCGGGAGCTTGAATAAGACGAGGCCTTCAGGAGAGCGGCTTTAGAGATGGGAGCCATGCCAGAGGATTAATGCTGCCAGTGGCTTAACCTGTCCATCTCTTCACCTTAAACTCCCTCGCTCCTGACATTTGTTTTCCCTCTTTCAGCACTTCTCATCTCCGTCCATCAGTGCTTCTGTTCTGTTACTACCATAATTTTTACTTCACGTCAAACCTTGAAGTATCCTCTGGATGGCTACAAATTCAAACTCATCATCTCCTAATCCATATTAATTTCAGAAAGACGGTTGATCAATATGGGAAACATGGGAGCTTATGTGCATAAGAAAACCGCTTTGTTTCGTGGTGATGTGGCCTTTTCAGTTCCACACACTCCCTTTTTTTAAAATAAATCCTTCCACACCCAGTCCCCTCCAAGCAGATCTTTACTAAGTGCCAATTCAGGGGTCTCTAGCACAGCATATGTACTCCCCTGTTGTTAACCAAAAGCCCTCATATCAATATTCATTAGATGGCCTAAACAGACACCATCTGGTCTTGAGGGAGAGGGCAGAGGGGACAGAGGGGCTTCAGATGCCTTTGATTCAGTGCTCACAACACACCATTCCACTGCATAAGCAAAATAAAAACTGCATTACAATGGAGGAAAGTAAAATATGCCAACTTCATGCTAATGTAGATTTCCCAAACTCCCACTTTAACCTCAGCAAGAAAGATGGTCAAACAACGAATATTTAACCACCAAATACTTCCTTTTAACAACTTAAAATCAAGAAGCGTGGCTTTTTAAAGGATAATTACAGCCTTTTCTGTGTTACTCTAAAGATAATATCATGAATCAACTGTGCCAGACCACAGGACTTGTTAGCTGGTCAGTGAATGTTCTTCAACAGTCTGATGAAGAACAATCAGAGTTCAGACAGCCAACAAACTCACTTAATATAATGTCAAATGCCTAAAAACATACGGCTCATTAGTTAGAGCCACATTCAAAATAATGGCAATGATTTCACATGCCAGTCTCTTTTACTGATTTAAAACTCATGTTGTGGATGCCGGGATCTGAAAACTAAATTGTACAGTGTTATAAAGGCAAAACTTTACCTCCATATTCTCTTATTTTCGTGGCAGATAAAGTGTTTGGCCTATTTTTCTTTCTTCAGAAGCAGCACACAAAAACCCTCCATCTGTACCACACTCCCATAAAGAGAGACACATGATAAAAGATAACAGCCAAAGTCAGTGGCAGATTTAGTATCTTTACTTTTAGTTCCATGTCTCAAGTTAAAAAAGAACATTGCAGACTATAATTCTCATAATGTAACTCAATAGAATATTTTGTTAAGGCTCCTAAAACCTCCTAGATGTCCACTCCTTTCAAAGCCCACACCCGCATTGTGTAAAGCAGGGCTTCTGTTACACAACTTAAGTCTCAAGCCCAGCCCGAGATATTACCCTGACGACGTCATAAGGGTTATTTTCTCTAACTTCTCTAACTAATGACGACAATACACAACTGTTCCCACAGGCTGAGTACTGCTTCTCATGATGAGTAAAGAGAACCTTGTGTAACAGGGGTGGAGCACGTATATATTATCGGGCTAACAAGAATCATTTGCAGTTAGATGCCCCCCAGTACAAAGTGACCCACCACACCTATTCAACAGGGGGAAGAGATCTGGAAAAAAAACACTTCATATAAATGAAACACTCACAAGATAACCAAACAACACTGACTGACCTATTTTATAAAGACAATGGTGTCAGGCAAAGACAGACCTCAACTCACGTACTGTAAATAAGCTTCTCCATAGCAACACTGTCATGAACACTGTCTTGTACACACCCTCATGAATTCTTGCTCCGCTAGGAATCGTTACATCAACTATGACACTGCAAAACCCAGCAGGTCATCTGATGATACTGTAGATACACAGGGTCAGGTCCTAATAATGCTGGACAAAAAGCAGCTAAATGTAAAATATGACTCCCAGTGGACTGACCAAGCCTAAACCCTGACACTAACACAAACACACACACCCTCTTATTGGTTCAATGTAATACGGTGAGAAAATGTAATATTGTGTGTAGTAGCTCAACCTACGTCCTCAGCCAGCTCTCTCTTTTTCTTTACAGGAGGTAAACAGAGAAGCAGAGAGAGAGAGCAAATGATAGCTGTTCTGCCTTTATCATAACCTCAACATCAGTATCAGGGGAACATTGAGGCCACCGGACCATAAGAAGTTACAGGGTTTCCACTTCACACTTGGCCGCACTTGTAAACGGCCGCCGTGTGTGTGTATTAATGGGTGTGTGGTTCAGTGAGTACATGGTGGCTTCATGGGAGAAAAAATTGGCAGCACATGCGGAGGCACGTATAGTAGAAAATGAAAACAAAGGTAAAAATGAAAATGCTGGTAATTGTGCTAAGTAAAAGCGGTGTTATCCACCAGGTCTCAGGTGCACCTGCTGAACCTCGATGAAAAAAATCTTTAAATTTAAATACAAACTTTTTTTTTTTTTTTTCAAAAAAGCTCATTAATTTACTTAACATGGACTGGACTGTGGCTCCACAGCTAATGTTGGCTAGTGGGATTAATATGTTTAGGTGTTTTCATGGGATTTGTTGGAATATAAATATATAATATTACCATACTTATTCTTTGAGATAGATTACTTCTGGGCGGACAAAGACTGGGCGACTTTGTCCGCCGATATCACTATGATTTGCCGCAGTTTTTTCTCTCTCCCAGTTGCTCTTCCATCCCTACAGACAGAGGTAATGAAACTGCCAGAGTACAGAAAGAGAGGGTTAAAATGTGACCAGCAATAAACCTTCAATCACTAAAGCACACAAGCACATGGTTGGACACATGTACACACCTACATACACACACACACACACACACACACACACACACACAGGTGTCCTTATTCAGCTCATTGCTGCTCCCTGGATTTGTATTCTATGGCTGCTGTGGTGGACTTGAGTTATGAGCCTCCCTGCATTGAGTGATGTAGTATTAACCAGGGGGACAAGCATACAGGCCAACTACCATCCCCCCTGTACATATTTAATTGAATACTTCATGTTTCCTGTATCTTGTTATTATGGTATGTCACAGTCTATGTTCAGGTGGCCTGCTTAGAATGAAATATGAAATGGGTGATGGGGTCATTCTTCACCGTATTTATCTAAAAAATTGTTTTAGAGGGAGCACAAAAACAAAACAGACAAAACGTAAAGATTGTAACGTGGGACCCTGGAGATGGAGATGGCAGGGGGATGACAGCAGGAGTGGTGGAAACGGAGGGGCAGAGAGATGAGGAAGGTGACTGAAGGAAGGTGAAGAAGGGCAAAGGAAATGGGAATAGGAGGAGAAGAGGGTGTTGGGCAGGGGAGGACAAACAGTAAATCACAGTGCACAGTAACTGACAATACTATTAATTTTAGGTTATGCAGTGCCTTTGTGCAGGGCAGCGAGGAACTTAACCAACTACAGCTCAGCTACCCGGTTTGAATAAAGAAAGGTATGAAAGGGAAGTGGGAAATCAAGCATCTTATTGCAATACAGATTTAGAAGCTGTTTAGTTGACATGGCTATTTAGAATATCTCCTCATTCAGCGTAATCTAAACTAAATCAGCGAGCATGGTTTCTTCATGGTCCATTTTGTACTTTATGTGTTCCTCGCCTCACCCTAGTGCCTCATGTCTTCAGAAGAGATCAATCCTATACTTGCTGCAGTTTCCTAATCCTGACCTGCAGCAGGTTGTAAACCTAAACTGAGCTGACTGACTGCACTTGAGGACCCACTGCGATGGCACTAAAAAACATAGAGCTAAACTTAGCTGCTGCAGCACCCACTGCGCTTAAAAATAGCAACAGTCACTCTTCTTGTAATTACCCCTTGCTCGCTCTCTCTCCCCCAGTTCTCTCTCTTTTTCAACCTATTAAGGGGATTGTGGGTAATTTTTCCCTGAAGGGTGATGAGCTGTTTTTGTTTCTTGTCATTCCAACTTCAAAGCTTTGTGAGAGCCAAAGCGAAAGTTTTGCATACAATGATATAGATATTGATGCCTCCAAGCGGAGACACAGTTGGCTCGCTGTTCAGTACATTCATCTACAGTCTCAAAACAAGTCAATAAATGTATTTGTTGCCAGTTTGTGTGTAGGATTTAGCAGAGAACTGAGTAAAGGGACAAATTAGAGGGTATGGAAAGATTCAAAGGCCTCCAGACATAACAACCCTGAGACCAGACTGAATACAAGTGTAAAACATATATGAGTGTTTCCATGCAGAATCACAGACACAGATTCCTTCTGCATTTTTATTGACTTGAATAAACATAATATATAATTTATACCACAAAAATAATGAAGGTTTTTTTTTTATTGTTCTACAAGTAGATACAAAGATTATATGAAACACAGGAAACAGCTGAAAACAGAAAAAAAGTAGGTTAGTTGAGGCCACGTCTCTTATGGTGAATGGTCTCATTTAGAATGATTGATGAGTTAATGAAAGACCTACAGCTTCCGCACCGACTCATCTCTGAGCAGGATGTGAATGGACAGGCCTGATGCCCTCGAGTCTGATTCTTTTGTCAGACCTAATATCCCTTTTCAGTGAAGTCCTAGAGCTCGGTCAGCTGGTTTGAACTGAAGCAAACTTCAAAGACACCGGACAAGATCAACAAAAATGTTTAAAATCTCAAAGATTTCTTGCTTTATACAGGCTTATATTTCAGTTTTACGATATGGGCTATTATCAGGTAAAGAAAAACCCCTGGACAATTAGGGAAATGGGCTTATTCACTTTCCTCCTGAAAGTTAGACAAGAAGACTAACGTTAGAGCCAGCAGCCAATTAGCTTACCTTAGCATCACGACTGGGACAAATGAGAAACTGTTCATCATGCTCTGTCCAAAAGTCTGTACTTGACTTTCATTGTAGCAAAAATATCATTTACATCATTTTATGTGCCCGTGCTCTCCTGGAAGTTAAAGAGATTATATAAATTTCCAGACATGGACTTTTCTGTGAGTCGATCATCCCTGATTCTGTTCCGTACATAGACTCTGTCTGTTATAATGAATTGCACGAGATTCAGCCACTAACTGTTGTGACACAGGGGAATGGATATAGAAGCTTTTATAAATAATTATATAACAATTATATCATCATATGATATAAAACTATGGTTAACGTGATCATCAAGTGTTCTGATGAGAAGAGAGGAGCAGAGTTCATCTGCTACAAGTGAGGAGACTGACAGCTCAAAGTTCATTTGTCTGTGTGTCATCCAAGTCATGCCAGACACATTAGGCCTGAACAGATGTAGCCTGTTTTCAACACACACCACACGTAAATGCACAGGCATAAAGTATTAGCGTTCATCAGCAATATAAGTACTACAATGTGTGTAAGTGAATGAAAGTAAATGAGTGCGAGTGTGCATTAGGTCATGCATGTACCTCCTGCCCACAGAAAACAACAACTCTTTCTGCCAACTGTGTGCCTTCATTAGTGTCGCAGAAACACACTCTTCCTCGTCATTCTTCCTCAATAAAATCCCACTCTGCACGGCCAACGAGCTAAGCTTCCCTTTCATAAACGAGTCGGAACCATTTTGACCGAATCTGTTTGAAATCACTTGTAAATCTGCCTGAAAAGACGACAGCGTGTTTGAGTTAGCTCACTGCATCCAGCCAAAGGCTGGAGCACAAAAAAGAGGCCGACGTTGGCCCTGGCTCGACACCATCTGCTTGGCACAGATACTTGGCTTCACAGTGTAACCTCCTCGCCTATGTGAGCCCAAGGTCCCTGACACCAGTTAAGATGACATAACTCAAGTTTTTGAGGTTAATGATAGCCGCTGTTTGAATGGCAAAAACCACAAACCACAAACCACAAAGTATTACACAGATTGACTATATATGTTTTGTTTGATTTACTGTATTTGCCGGCGACCCCTTGCAGAAAGCACTAATCTGAAAAACGAGCTGAGAAGCTTGTAGCAGATTTAGTTAATAGGGCCTAAGAAAAAACAGAAGTAGCTTTACAGTGAGGGTTGTATTGTATAAAGGAGGTTCTTAACAGGCCCAAAATAAGGCCTGAAAAATTTGAGTTGAGTAGGAAAGATTTGTAAAAAATTGAGTGTCAAAACAAAACTTTGCACAATTTATATTAACAGTGAGGTTGCACAAAAACTCAAAGTTCCCACACTGTGTGTGACAGTGAAGATAAACACACAGCTGTACAGTTGACAGTATGAGTTTTGCTGCTGCTTTTTGAAAGCAGGGCTCATTGTTTGTCCTTCCTGGTGCACTGGGATTCGAGTGAGGATTTTAGTGTCCTGTAATGTAATGCAGATCCTGAGACTTTTTCAGGTTAAATGTCCAGTAGTTTGCTGTGGCACTGGTCAAATTTTTTCATCCAAAAATTTTGGTTTCAGTCCTGGCTTTCTAAAGGTAAACAAAAAATGTGTCCGAAAGGGATCATCAGACCAGATTTATTTCAGTGCCAAAAGAAAAGTGAAAGCCCCTTTGATTGATGAATTACTTAATTTCAGGGAAGTTTAATCTTATGTTTGTTATCACTCTCTTTTCCATCAGCAGGGCAGGATATGCTCTCACAAGTTTCATATTACAGACTGGACACAGTGATGTCAGGAAATGAATCCTAACATAAGCAATAAAAGATGAGTTTGTTCTCGTTTCAAGAAGATAAGCATCAAATTCAAGCCATGTTCAAATTTGCTGTAATCACCTTTGAATAGTAAGGTCACATAGAGGTTTGTGTGTGTGTGTGTGTGTGTGTGTGTGTGTGTGTTTGCGCGTATGCCCTGTTTATTGGTATGATCTAATGCTTTAATTGAATTTAGGTGGCGATGCAGGAAGCCACTGGACTGAGCACTATTACAGAGCAATCCCAACACTGAGCCCTTTATACTGGGGACAAAAGGTCACTCTGATACACAGGAGCAGCCAAATGGCTCACACATCGTCATAACCAGCGTTGTGTGGTGACATGTTACTTGAAATAAATGTTACTCAAACGCATCCCACATCTTTATCAAAAAAAACCCAATGTCATTACTTTATCTGTCATCTCAGGTACATATAATATGGAAAGCATTCCTACTTCTTAAACTTTTAAATTGATATTTTTGACTACCTGGGTGGAGTGTAATATAATAATTGCTTACCAAAAAATATTTTAAACACATTCACACATTGCAAATTTAGCACTGATTTGATGTCGTGTGTCTGGCTACCTGATAAACACAAGTTCAATATTCACTCTCCTTTTGGCTCTGTTTTGGTCTCCGCCAACTTGATAGGGCAATATCTGGGTATTAAACTTAAAAAATGCTTCTCCATGTTTGTTTTTCTACTGAAAACAGCTGCCTGCTGCAGTGAAAGTGACCCCTTTCATGTTACACACTCATTTGATCCATTATTTGTGTAAAATTGTTGAGTATTGCAACTTTAATTATTCAAACGGTTATGATAGAAAACAAATGTATAAGGTGTTTATAAGGTGTTTATTGGATTATTGCCCTTTGGTTGTAATCATAAAATTTTTGAACTGATTTTTAAAATGAGCCCAAGAATGCTCCTAACCACAAGCTGAAAAACAGGATTTTTTTTTCCCAGTGGCACCTTAGGTTAAATTTGGATCAAGTCATAAAATTGCAAACTAAAAAATACTCATATACGTGCATACACACACTTTTTTTGTGTGCATACGACTTGTTAATGGGTTCTGGATCATTTAGAAGGAATGATCCTCACTTGAAAGTGTTCGGGAGATGGCATCGAGTGACAAAAGAAAAAATTCCCATGCTGCATTTAGGAAAACAGTATGCAGACTAACCACAATTACATGCTGCCAAAAATGTCCTTTCATTTAAAAGGAGGAAAACAAAAGTCCCTAGTGCTGAAGGGCATGAGAGGACAAGACAGAGGAAGAAGGTAATGAGCTCCCTTCAACCCCAAAGAACACTTTGGCCACAGTTCTGTGCAACAGGCCAGAACATGCTTTTAAGGGGTGAAAAATTGACGACAACAATCAAAACGGCCAGAGCAAAAATAGGCTGTACAGCCCTAGAGGTCTGAGAAATCTAATGTCTCAGGAAGGAGGAGAGGAGTGATGAATGACAGGGCTTTTCACTGACTTTAAGCAGACCGAGGGCTCTGTACTTAGTCACCAGCAAAGACAAGAGAAAGTAGAAAGTTGTAGATGGAGAAGAAAGTGAGGTTGGGTAAAGAAACCCTCCCTCATGGTTCCTATTGCTATGTCTCTTGTGGTAGGAAATACAACTTCAAAGGGAATAGAAAATAACTTAAAAGAAGGGAAGACAGGTTATATACTGTATGTACACCATTGAGATGTACTTGTGTGCAGGTATTTCTTGTCTGCGTGAAAAGCAGAGGACGGTGAGATGCACAAAGAGAAACAGCAACAGCAACAGAACATGATCAAGATCACGGATTGAAGACAGGACTGGCCAAGAGGTAGAAGGGTTAGATGGCAAAGAGAAAACTTCATCTTCCCTTTAGCCAGCTGTGTTGCCTAAGCTCTCTGCGGGGAGTCCATGACTTTGACAGTGGTACATAGTGAATGGGATCTTCAAAGGGGGACCAAGAGGAGAGCGTCTTAGCCCTGCCTACAGAAATCAGGAGGCTTAGGCTAACCATACCCAGCATGATAATGGAATATGGAATATCACATCCTGCACTAGACAGTCATAATGAAACTGGCAGGGAAATTTGCTTGCAGCCTTGTTCTCAAATTACACACAGCCCTGCACAATGTATTCTTCTATTCTTCCTCTCATCTAGAGCCATCGTCTCTCCATCCTCCCTCCCTAATTCTGTCATCGGCTTTCATTTTCTTTTACCTCTCAATCCTTCACTTCCCCTAAAGCCACAATTTTTCAATTTTTCCAGAGTCAAAAGCAAACAGTCAGTGTAAATCACATTCTGTCCAAATGCAAATATCTCATCGTTGGAATGCTGGAAGATAAATACCTACTCAACACTCAAGGTCGAAGAGATAAAGGAGATGAAGCAAAGTGGACTGCAGGGGAACAAAATGACAGCAAAAGCCAGACGATACATCCCGATATTTCGGCTCTGCAGTAATACTGGTTTATGAGATGCATCATTCTGACATTATTTTAATGCAGAGACAGGCTGAGCCAAGCTATCCTGTGATGAAAGCCAGCTGATGTTGAGGCTCTCACTGCAGAGTGGACAGAGGGTAATACGAAACATCTGGAGACCCATCAGCTGCATCGCATGATTCTATAAACATCAAAGGTGCTCACGATTGAAAGGATGACAGCATGAGGAGCATCCATGCATGTGTGCATGTGCGTGTGCGTGTGCGTGCATGTGCGTGTGCGTGTGTGTGCGTGCGTGTGTGTGAGCATGCCAGGCTCCCTCTGCGTCACTGACCACCTGTGGATGCAGTAAAGTGAGTTCATAGTGAGCTAATCTAGTTCACTGTAGCCAGTCAGTGCTTACATCACCAGATGAATGGGAGCTTTGAGCTCAGCTGGGACCATCTCCTGTCTACACAGCATATTGTGTCTTCTAACAATTTGTGTGCAGACAAAAGCATCCAGTCCCTATGCGTTGACAGTGTTAGTGTGCCAGTTGAAACAAAGTTCAAATTCAAATTTCTTTGAGGATCTTGTATCATCTTTGTGGTCATTACTAAAAACATTTATTCAGAATGTAGCTCTATTATTTAGAGAGCAACTACAGCTGGAGCAATTACTTGATTGATCTATTAGTCAACTGAATGAAAATGAATCTGCAACTATTTCCATGATCATATTACATATCAGAATAAGACACTAATATCCTCCTGTAAAATGAGATGGTCAGTGACAAAACAAAAGCCAATGGGAAGCAAGAGCTGAAGAATAAAACACTCCCATGAATGACCTTGACCAAATCTCAGCAAAGCCATTCATTCCACGTGTGACATCCAGTCGTTTCCCAGGCTGTGAAGTGTCGGAGTCCGTGACATAAACTACCCCTCAGGTGCCATGAAGGACACAAGGCAAGGTTTCTGGTTTGGAACAGGGCCAAAACCACAGAGATGACACGTATTTCAGGAACATATAGTGAGGATCTACTGACTGAGTTCATCTCCCGCATGTTTCATCAGCCTCCTACAACTAGAAGCTCACTACTGCAGCACAGAGACCTTACGCTGTGTCGTTGGTGCCTTTACTGTGGCTTTAATCAATTAGATATGGTTTATTGGTATGTACAGTTAATCAGCATGTCTGCAACCTGAATATTTATTCCAGGTTACGCTACACAGTGCACTCTTTTTCCTTCCCTCCTGCTCAGTCTGGCTTTATTTTGGTATAGTGAATAGAAAGAAGCAGCTACAAATATCTTGAAAAAAAAAAAAGGAATTGAGCTTCATTTCGACAAGCTCTGAGAAGTGGTGTGTTTGTGTGCTGGATGGGTTGCCCATGCGTAAGGAAATCGTCTGGAATGCAGGAATGCATTCACACCCCGGGTTCCTGAATAAAGTCCCAGTGAATGAGGCAGTGAATACAGGAGAAGAGAGGACATCGACCACCCTGAGAGAAAATCAAACCAAGACATGTGTGCATGCGCACACAGTCATTATCCTCAATGAGCATAGTCCATCTTTTTTGCGCGCACACACACACACACATACACACACGCACGCACGCACACACTATAGACAATATACCATTAACACACAGGGTTCAGGGTTTAGTAGGGTGAGCTGTGTCCATGGAAACCAGTAGTATCAAAGACCAATTTCAGTGATGTAAGTGAAACACAAGATCGACTATCAAGATGACAACAACAACAACAACAATAGTTATTATTATTATTATTATTATTATTATTATTATTATTATTATTATTATTATTATTATTATCATTGTTGTTGTTGTTCTTGTTGATTCCAACCCCCCTGCAACCTTCAAATGATAAGCGGTCTAACTAATGGATGGATGGATAGATGATTACCTTTTTCTTTCTTGCAAAATACACGCTTCAATATGAAACTGTTGCGTTTGTATCGTCTAAAAGCTTTTAAATGCATCAGAAAACACACCCACAAGAAAAATGGGACTTTCACGAGCTGATTAACCTTGGTCTGATTGTTATTGCTGTTTGGTTCTGGCTAATGGTGCCCATACCTCATGTTGTCTAATGACACAAGCAGATAAATGCTTTCGGTAATATTCTAATGTGCCAACTCCAACTAATGGCCCTATAACCATGAACAGCCAGCTATCAAAAGAGGCAACACAGATGTCTGGCCGGTCGGTGGTGGACAGACTGCTTGATTAGCATCTGTTAATCTAAATCTCATCTAATCTAGATCTGTTAATATTTACACCACCATTTATTCATCAAGTTTCTTTAAACATACCAGTTTGAGAAATACAAAAACTTTAGTTGTAACAGTGGAGTTATTTTATCATGTCTTTGCTATTCAGACTCAGCCTTTTGGATTTTGCAAATTATTTTTTGACCTAAATTGCCTAAAACCATGTAAACTGATCACGGTAAAAATTTAATTGCGGGAAGACTTACATTTAACCGTCAGTTTCAATTTTGCCTTGGACATATTTTCTTCTGGGTGTATGTTAGTGACCAAGGTACCATTCATTGCCAAAGCACCAACCAAAGCTGATAAAAATGAAGTAGAAACTCAGATATATGCAGTTTACATTCATTAAATGCTTCATCAGAGCAAGTAATAGTGAAACTCAAAAATAAAAAAGCAAAGTGCATGAACCTAAGTATTTTGGAATCTGGATCTGGACGGGGTGAAATAATCTAAGATAGTTTAGTAACAAAAAGAGGAATAAAAGTAGTCCTGGGTGTGAGCAGAAAACATTAAAGAGAAAAAATTACTTCAAAAAAAGAAAATATCCACAGCAGCGTTGTGAAAGACAAATCTCAGTGGTAGAACATTATCTGAAAATCTGTCTGTGTCATTGTGAGCTTGTGATAAACCTGTTTTTCAGGTGGTTTCTGTTGCTTCAGGGACTGTTTGCAGAGACAATAATCAGCAGGGGACACACTAAGCTCTGTTTTCCACCACAGGTACAGCGGTCTGGTAATATCAGCTCACAGAATCATACAATAATAATCACTCCTAACCATAGGATTACACACACACATACACACACACACACACACACACACACACACACACACACACACACACACACAGTGTGGCATTAGGACACATGGAGGTTGGAGGGGACCAAGCAAAGTCAGAGTCTGTCTTCAATGAAAATCCTCTGTTAGCCTTCTCATCTGTCAGCAGGAGAAACAAATCACCAGAACAAAAACAAGGGAAAAAAAACTCTCTTTTTCCCACACACACACAAACAACCCTCTTCTGCTCAGTTGTGCAATAAGCTGGAATCCTTGAAGCTGACTAAGGTAAAGTCAGCATGGGAATCTTGTCACTCTGCATCTGAAAAGCTTAGACACACACACACTCACACACACACAAATACACACACACAGACACAGGAGACGTACACAGTAAACTACATATATCAGCTCCAATCTAATCCCAATCTAACCCCTCACATTCAAACAAGTCCGATGTTAAAAACAAGAAAAAATCCTCCTCCCTGAACAGTCAGTGTTCCAAGCGTAGGACCTTATATGAACATTCTTGAAGGTGGAGTTCCACACATCCCCTCCCAACATCCTGCCCTCCTCTTACCTGTTTTTAGTTTGTCTTGACGTCCATACAGCCACGAGCCTTTGGGTTTTTCCCGGACAGGGTTCGGGGATGGGGGCGCTGAGAAACTGTTCTCTGTCTCTACCTTCTTCTTCTTCTGGATGCCGTTGCCCATTGTGGGGCAGTCCTGGAGCCCCTAAAGCGGGTCTATCATCTTTTCGTCCTGTAACATTACATCTATATTCCTTTTCTTAAGACCTTCCCACAGGCCCCCCTCTCCAGCATGGAAACACACCCTGAGTCAAAGTCAATAATGGGCTCTTGAATCCTTGTGGTCAAATCATTCCTGCTGATTCAGTGCTCCTGAACACACATACACACTTTGGTACAGTGTAAGTGTACTAGAGACCCACTGACAACATTCCTATAATATAAAATACGTTCCAGCTGCAATGCTATCATACACACTGATCCCGAACACAAAAATGAAACACAGATACTCCAATCAGTCCTGTTCTCTGAGCTGACACACTTCTAATCATGTACATCCAGCTGTTGGAGCAACGGCAGCATCCAGCACTGATAAGCCCACTACCAAGTGTGTGCATGCATGTATGTGTGTGATTGTGTGTGTGCAATTGCCCCTCCCACTCTCTGCCTCTGTGCTTGCTGTGCTCCCAGGCTGAGCATTCACACAGCTGAGTATTTTCAGTCATGGAGAGGGGTAAAAACATGAACACGCAGATACACACACACTTATCGTCATCCCTGTATAGCCAATGAAGTGATTCACACACCATTCTCTGATGTTTAAAGGCAAATTTTAGCGGTGTGACTCTCCCAATTTCCTCTTTTAGCAAGCAGTGATCAGTTGTCATTATTACAAACCCTTCTAAGTTTGTAGTAGTAGCAGCTGAAAGATCCTGTCAACACAATGTGCTGATAGAGAAAGCGCGGATTCTTCTGTCACCGTCTCACAAACACATACATGCACAATGACGGTTTCTGACCGGAAAAGAGCAGCATGTATCAGAGGTGTTTATGAGCAAGAATGAGTAAAAAAAAAAAAAAGTAGGAATAAAGACTGAGATATCGGCAAGAGTGGAAACTAAAAATCACAGCTCTGCTGTCTGGCACCTTTTGAAACTCCTCACAACATGCATACATGTTTCGCTGCACACATACAGATAAAAACTGGAAAGAGCAGGATTAATGCCAGTCAACTGCTCAGACAGATCAAAGCTTGTTTTGAGATGAGGACATCAAGCTATGCTTAGAGGAAATACAGATGCTGAGCCAGACGGGTGAGTTACAGAAAAAGAGATGCTGGGGGGAACATCACTTTTTGAGAGGCAACATCACTTGTGTTAGATAGAGCAACAACACAGTAATGTGAGACCATATTCAGCAAACACGAGGAAGCAAAAATAGTCACTGAAGAAGGTAACACTGCAGACAAAGTGCCAACAATCCCTGTATCTTGGCTGTTACTCATCATCTTCCTCAGTTCTTTCGTTCTGCTTCCCTCCTCTCATCTCCCCTCATAACCCTAAAAACGAACACATCTGGCAGTGTTGAACAGTCCCTGAACACCTAGATAACTTGGCAGGGTATGTCCCACACTGATGATATCAAGACCTTTGCCGTCCCTCAGCGTCGGTGACACCACTCCCAGAGCTTGTGGATCAATAGCAGTCATCCAGAAGGAGGTCAGAAAGAGGAGAAAAGAAATGAACACCGTCCGCATGAAGCATGCTGCCCATATCACTCGTTCCATATTGGAACAAAACGGAAGGAGGAAGGGAGGGTGATGATGAGGAGCAAAACAATGAAACCACACATTCCTCATCACATCACAGTCACCCCAAATATAGGGAACTGCTGGAAGATAAAAAGCCTCCAATAAAAAAGCAGATTTACTGAGGGTAGGGGGGCAATGAGGAAGGGGAGCGCTGCTAGGCTGCTGGGTGAGGAATTTATAATCCTTTGTTTTTTCTTGAAAGGGAAGTGATTCAGTGTCTTTTGAGAAGGGGAAATAACTGAGAATTTCCAAATGTTGACGAAATGCTCAGAGTGAAAGTATCTGTGCGAATGTATTTGTGTTAGAGGCAGAGAAAGATATGAGAGCATGATATCACTCAAGCTCCCTGCTGCAAAGTGTAAAATGATCTGCAATAAAACGCTCAGAGAGAAATGTTGCCTCTTAACGCAGCCCCAACAGAACCACACCCAGCACATTTGTGCGGGTAGAGTACTCTGAGCTCACTGTCTCATCTGTCATAGAGATACGAGAGTGCACTTAGCTAGTGTATGAGTATTTGTGTATGCTGAATGCTCAGTACCCTGCCCTCACCTACGAGCTGCGATGCAATGTGTCGAACATGCCCTAGATACATTTAAATGTGAGTGTGATCAAAGTCTGTGTCTCTATCGAGAGACGTTTTAGGGTTTGACAGCTGCAGGGAACTCAAAGGAGAGGCGGAGAGAGTCCGTCAGCATGTATGTGTGCGTACGTTAAAAGACATAAGTGTAGAGGGATGCCGTTGTCAGGGACCCGTCGCCAGGGAAAGTCGCTGTCGAGGTGACCATTACCAGGGCCGCAAGACAGGATTAGGGAATCCACCCTTCTAAATGTTTCTGTGTGTACTTTTATTGGTATGTATGTGTGTGTGTGTGTGTGTGTGTGTGTGTGTGTGTGTGTGTATCTGAGACTTGGGAGGTCTGAATTAGGATTTCTGTATAAAAAAAGGTCCATAGATTGACCTCAGTGACTTTGATGGGATCTATTAGTCTTGGTAAAAGGAGTTTACAGTTAAATCCTCACGTTGAATAAATCTGTCAACATCAGCCAAGCACTCCCATCTTGTGGCAAGAATTTGTTACCACAATAAAAAAAACCTGAGGGCAAAGCACTCGAAAGCATGTCCAGGCAATAACAGCCAACTGCAGAGCCGCTGACCTGTGAAAAATGCAGCTCAGTTCATGTGACCTGTGCCACCTACTGGAAAGAAAAGCAGATGCAGATGTAAAATGCCAATGTGCGCCATCTACTGGCAAAGAAAGTAATGAGTCATACAGTTACAGTTTTTTTTTAGGGTGCTGTTTGTGTGAGTTCGTCTATATGTGGATTTCAAAAGGCAAAGTTTAGGTGACTGCAGCCTATTTTCTGCTAAATGATGAGAAAAGTATGAGGCTTACACTACTTTGTCCTCCTGGTTGATTTTATCCTAATTATATTTGTTCAAAAAAAGGGGCAATTCATAGGCCAAACTATAAAATGAGAAAAAATTAGCCATGTAAGTTCTGTCGTTGGTGTTAATTATCTGAAACATTGGTGTTGTTTATTAGTAGCACAGTTGATCAAGTGACTGTTCTTCCAGTCAATTAAAGATTAAGTATATATCATTTTATATCCACCAGAAGTCAGTGTGAAAGATTACATTTCATTTTAATTGATTATTATATTATAATCAAAAGTTGATACAGGTGTGAAACCCGTTTAAAGCACAAACTTAAAGAAAACTGCAGCTCTGTAAAGAAAATAACTGCAGCAAGTGTTCAGAACTTTAGTTGCTACCACTTTTAGAGCTGCAAGGATTAGCTGATTAATCAATTAATTTATCCAGAAGAAAATTAATAGGAAACTGTTTTGTTAATTGATTAATCTCTTCAGTCATTTATACAGTAAAGATCCAAAATATTTGCTTGTTCAGCTTCTTAAATGTGAGGATTTGCTGCTTTTCTTTGTCATATATGATAACAAATTGAATATCTTTCGGTTTTGGACTTTGAAAATAATCATTAGTTGTATCACAGTTACTTTCTTTTTCTGTGAGTGGTGACTTTGTGAACTATCTGAAGGTCTAATGGTGGCCTGGGACAGCATGAGTAGAGCTAAAAGTTACACAGTTCTTATGGAAACTCTGCAGCCTGCTAAAAATAAATATGTGGGTTTGGGAGTTTGTGAGGCTACAAAAGGTCAGCCAGATGACCAATCATAAACTGGGAACTGCAGCTTTAATCAGAAACAAACATTAGATAATGGGACATTGGTCAGTGTTCCAAGATGTCTTACCAAGCTCAAGTTACGAGAACATGTATGGCTCTAAATGTCACTTAACTCAAAACTTACTGAATTCCTGAGCTGCTTTGTCATCGTCTGGTCTATTCTTCTCTTCTAAACAGCGTTCAACAGGTGTATCTATTACAACATGTTACGTAACAGGAGCCACACACACACACACACACACACACACACACACACACGCAAGCGCACACATTCTTGAGGGTAAATCATTTGTATATCCCTCTGTATACAGACTTCCAGTCCCTCAGTCCCACACTGATGTCTTCCAGCTGCTTCCCCACCACTTCAAACACACTCCATGTCCTATAAAACAACCCATTAGCTCTTATTCCATAAACAATACCTTTGGAAAACAGATTTGGATTTCGATCACAAGTCATTTGAGATACCACTTCTTGGGTCTATGTAATTTGTATCTATAATACCTGTTATTTGCATGGAGTTGCCCAGAGGGTATGTGTGCATGATGCTCTGAAAGCTGTAGTAGATTTATTTAGAAATACCATAGTAAGCTATGAATAATTTCCTATTAGCTACAGTACAGATGAGGAAACGTGATAATAAAGGATGATAAGGACAAATGAACAGTACGTCTCCATATAGGAGTGATTTCTTTTCAGTAAGATCTACAATGTTTGGCTCTGCATGCGTGTGTGTGTTTGTGTGTGTGGGTAGCATTATCCTGCTGATAAAAATAAAATCTGAATAACACAGAAATATGAACAGTGGGCAGTTGTGACCTAAATTCTTATTATCTTTTCCTATTTTTACCAAGTTATCTATATCTACATTCTCCCACTCAGCTACGACACATCTCTGCAGGCTACTCTACCATAAATCCTCACATCAAACGTGACCTGAAAGACGATGAATGTTTTCGCTCTGACATCACAGTCTGACCTTATTGTTGCCTCGCGGTACTGCTCCTCACAATGCCGTTGCCATGGAAACGTTTACCTCACCATTGTGGCCCCAGGTGATGGATGGGTGAGGGTTTGGAGGCATTTCCTTACCCAGGTAAAATTACCTTGCTCATCAAAGCGTGTGTGCATGTGTGTACGCATGTGTGTGTGGGTGCTGAATGATGCTCGCGGGGGACATTGTGTGGTACCATTAAAATTTCACACTCCTCACTCTCTGCCTGTCTTTGTCCCACACTCGCTGCCCCCTATAGTAAAGTAGCGCTGAGTTGCGGCCTGTAATAGAGTTAAGGCGATATACAATGTTCTCTTTGTAATGAGATGTCTGCTCTTCAATTACTTTGCCAGGTCTGTAATCTGCATTACAGTTTGTGAATCTACACACCCTGACTGTGCTTTGTGATGTGGCAGCCACACACAGACACAGAAACTCATGCAGATGCAGAAAATCAAGCAAAGAACGGGATCCATAACAAACAGATTAAGAAGACCTGCATTTGTGACACACATGGCTTCACATGTGTAGCAAGTAATGACCGCGCACACTGACACACAAGTGGAATCCTAGGGATTGCACAAAATTACCTCACTGCTCAAACAGCAAATGGGCTCTGCTGGACAGAGCAGGTAGTTGCAGGGGCTCTATATGACTGTTTGTGCGTTTGCAAGTGTGTGTGTGTGCGTCTGTATTTGCACGTGTGTGGAGGTGATGTAATGAGAGCTGGCGCTGGGTTGGCGCCGCCCTAAGCCCAGTGATATGACGTTGACACACACAAACAACCTTTGACACAGGGTAGCACTAAGTCACACTGCCTCACACACTGTAGACGTCCACACACAACTGTAAACACATGCTGACTACACAATAATAAGCAGTGAAGACCAACACATCCACATTGGTGCTGAACAAGGGATGTTGAAAAAAAACAGTAATGTGTTAATGAATAGGCATGGACTGCAAAAACCTGAGGCAGTGAAAGAAAGATATGTTTTTGTGTTAGTTTGTGTGCGTATGTATGCGTGTGTGTGTGTGTGTTTGTGTGTATGTGTGTGTGTGTGTACTCTGAAGTCGCTTTAATTAAAAAAGCATTGAGAGACTGTTCCCTAAGAGTCCTCTCGAGGCTGAATGGGGCTTTGTGATTCGTTGTAATCTCTCCTCTTCATCGCATAACTCTAGGCCCGATCTGGCATCCAGGCTGCCACGCACACATACGTGCATGCTAAAAGACCTTGACACACAAACACCCACACACACACACACACACACACACACACACACACACACACACACACACCGCTCCAATACACAGCTCCCAGGAATTCAGCACATCAAAGAGTGTTATTTTTTTATAGGAGAGGAATCCCTGTAAAATATAGCTGGCAGTCAATGCTGGACCATTCACCGCTAGATCACAGAGAAGCAGATCTGAGCCAGTCATGCAGGGATGACACGGCCAATGTAAACCCACCGAAACGACCTCACAGAAAAGACATTACAGTAAGTAAACCATTAGGAAACGTAACAAAGGTGAATACAGTTGACGGCAAGTTTATCTTAAAGAGACAAAAGGGTGCAGAGGTATATAAGGCTAAATATGACTCTTCTTTACATGTCTGCACAACTATCCTTTTGTTTTGTAAATGGAAAAAAAAATCGAAGTAACTAGACCAATACCTTCTATCCATATGTAACTGTGCTAACAGCATGTAGGAATGACAGTACTGTTAACCTATGTGGGTCTGAAATCAAATAATAAACCAAAAAACCCAATATAGTCATATAGACCAAGCAGTTAGATAAGGAGAAGTATGAGGATGTGTGTGAGTAAATGTAGGTGGCTGGAGAAGTGATGTGTGTGTGTGTGTGTGTGTGTGTGTGTGTGTGTGTGTGTGTGTGTGTGTGTGTGTGTGTGTGTGTGTGTGGGTACAGACTAATGCTTTACCTTGTCAGGTTGGTTAAGTCACCTGGCAGGTTCAGGAAAAATGAACTGCAGCAGGAAGAAGAAAAAATACCCCCAGAAAACAGGCTTCCCTCACTTTCTCTCAGACAAAATGCCAAAGAAGCCAAGACAATCCAAGCCTAACAATTTGATCACACACACTCAGATGACACATGCACACACACATGCTCACACACACAGGCACACAGGTGAGTTAGAAAGCACCAGCTGTTAATGATGGTGAATTAAGGAACAAATCACTCATTCAGACGTTCCCTTTGTTAGAATAAGCCTGGACTCCCAGGCAACACACCTCCTGTGTGTGTTAACAGCAGGGTGATTTTGGCAAGATCCAGTGAGTGAGTGGTGTATGGCTGCATTTTGAAATATTGTGAGAACTAAGACAAAACAGGAGAGAGCGTCCTGACCAATCACAATCGGTCAACAGACAAACTAGCGCAACACACTTGCCAGATATTAACTACAAAATAGATAAAGTTATTAAACAAACAATTTTCTTTCCATAAACACCATCTATCATGCTGTAAAACAATTAAGGGATACAGTGAATGAGCAAAAACCTCAGTCATCCTTGCAGCATGTGAAGGTCACTTTTGAAGCTGCAACTCTTGAGGCCTGTATAACATAACAAGTTTAACATACCCAGGATATCTTTTTTGTTATTTTGGTCTCATTAACCCTATCAACCCCCCTATTAATTACGCTAAGCGGTCACATGACAGCGGTTACCTACTTGGTAAATCAAGTCTGGTTTTCCCAAGCGCATTTACGTGAAAAGGGCAGTGTTTACAGCGAACAATCGCCAAGAGTCATATGAAGAGCAAACTATAACATCAGACAAATATGAAGAAGAGAAACCATATAGTCCAGGCTAAAAGCAACAGCTGCAGCTGCCAAAGGCAAGAAGGACAGTTGGCAAAAAAATCCCAGACTGTTTGTGTTATTAGGCTTATTATATCACTGCCCCATCATTAGGGCACAAGTAGATCTGACTATAATTACATGAGTGCATTCCATTAAATTGAAATGTTACTTAGATGTATTCCTATGACATATATGACAATTTCAACCTTATTCTTTCAGATGCAGCCCTGGAGGTATCATGTGAACTTTGCAAAAAATATTAGCGAAATGAAAAACAATTCAAAGCCGTAAATAGACTTATTTTCATATCTTATAAGTACAACAAGTACAAGGCTTCAGTACTTCCGTCATCCACTGCTGTAGGATGATATCGGTATGCAAAACAAGAATGAAATTGTTTTTAAATTGTCTGCAGCTAACAGGAAAAAAAAAAAAATCAAATATAGAAACCAGGAGGGAGCCCGGCTACACAGGAGTACACACCTGCTGAGGAGCTGGCCCTCTGCAATGATGAGGGCCTAGTCTTATAAAAAAAAATAAGTCAAGTAAAGCAACAGGGTTTTGCTGGTGTCTGAACACTATTGTCCTCTCTTATGATCCATGCACCAAGCTCCACGGGATCCTCTATGAATGATAATGCCATTTTCCAAGAGAACTGACTGGTCAGTAGGTGGTGCTTTAATGTGCCTTGATCTGCTATCTCGAACATAACCTGGGTTATGTGTGCGGCACAAATAACCATGGCAATATACCTCAGTGAGAAGGGAACCACTGTCGTAACCCTGAAAACTGAGCGTCAAATGTGAAGTTAACTCACTGACCATAAATCCTGCCTCCTAGCACTGAGCTTTGGCCTAGCTGGAAGTTCTGTGATCTGTTTCTTGGATATGCTCTACTTTAGGCCTCTTTAGTCCCTGATAGAAAATGCCAAAATAACAGTTCCCACACATTCTTACCATCAGCCTTTAACCACATTGTCTGCTGAGGAATTATGAACTCTACTACAAGTTATTTTTTGGTTTCGAACCGAGTCACTGTCTGTTACCCATCCAGTGTTTGCAGTTCTCCATTGACCTTACAAAACCACAATGTAAGACATAAGAAGGGATCATGGAAGTCCCTTTTAGTCAGAATGAGCACAAAAACCACAAAGGAAACTGGCCAAAAAAGGTCTGAAAAGACTGTGTATCTAGATTTCCAAGAGTTGTTGGATAGTTACTACAGTGACACACACACATACACACACATACAATGACAGAAGAGAAAGGGAAGGCTTTAGAGGTGGAACAAAAACAGGAAATGGGGACTGTGGGTAATCTCTGTGCTGCCGACCAAGCAAACGCATCAGTAAACAGAAAAAGGGGATTAGAAAACCTATGTCATTCCACGTGTGTGTATGTGTGTGTCACTATTTCCAGTTATAAATGTAAAGACTGATGTCCTGACGATAACTAAATCTCTCCTAACTTTCCATCTTAATCCAAAAGTCAACATTTTTCTCTTAAAAGTTATGACCTTACAGTCAGTGATCCCAACAGACGGAACAAGACAGAATTACACTGCAGAGTTGCCAAACAAGCAAACCATTGCTTTAGAACCCTAATCCTCAACTAACCTGAACTTTGGCAAGTAATCCATCCTGACAGAACTTATATTCCCCTAATTAGAGGAAGAAACACAAATTCCAACTGATATCAGGTTGATTTTCTGTAGATTATTTGTTATTTTTTATTTGAGAGCAACTGTGTTGACAGATAGACAACAACTTTGGTGATTTTACTAATGAATAAAATACATTTCCTGGTTTGGAAATGTCTAGCAGTTTAGTGAGATTATATTAAGTTTATACCACATCCCAAGTTTGATTGTTTTTTTTTTTTTAAGATGCATCAACGGATATTTTGGCCACCTGGGGGCAGCACAACAAGCTGTGGTACACGACACTGACATTTTATCAGTTCAGTTTTGATGGCAAATGTTTGCGCCAACACTTGTGCATTTGAACATCCAACAGACATGGGGAACCATTAGAATTCACTTAAAGTTGTGTTTCTGGCCACCTGCAGAACTTCAGCTCCTTTTTGCTCCTTTTAGCTCTGTTTATGTCTCCACTATAACAATAGGGAAATATCCGGCTTTTCAAGGGGCTAAACTGCTCCACTATGATCACGTATTGACCACTTCGACTGCTGTTTGATTCTGGGTAAGATGCGTCCATTCACTCTTTTGCTGAAAACAGTTGCCTGCTTAGCTAAAAATACGGCGAGCAGCTAGCCAAAAAAAAGTTTACGATCAAACACTACACAGAGCTGCATATTTATTGGAGCAGCAATAATTTTTTCACAGATTAATTATATAGTTTCACTAGTTCAGATTTAGATTTAAAATATAATTTTTTGTGCTTACAAATACAATAGAAATAGAAAATCCATTTAAATTTCTCTCATTATCTGCTATTTAAACTAATTTCATAGACTTTTCATACACAGTCTTCTCACCCTTTAATTCCCCTTTGGTTGTCAAAGAATATTGTAAATGTGCAATCGTCTTGACATTTTATGTCTTTTACATCTTTAAGCGTGTCAAATTCTTCTCGTACAGAACAGTGTAACGCCACGACCCACTCACCTTTTGCAGGTTCATGGGTTTGAAGTCCCAGTTTGGTATCCATCACTCCAGTGCCAGTTCGGTTCAGACCGTTGCCGATGCTCTTCTTCCTCCGATTCCCCTTCAGCCAATTGAAGGCCTGGCCCAGGGAGCTTCCTGGCTTCCTCTGCCCACGCTGAGCCCTCGCCTCCCGGGCTAAGATCTCAGTGATGTCCCTGGGCACCAGGTCGCCTGTAGACCTCCTCCGGGACATCCTGGAGGTTGGTCTTGGGAACTAAGCCCTTTGAATTCCACTTAAATCAGTGTGTCTTCTGTCGGAAAAAGGATCTGAAACTTCCCCTCCTTTTCAGGGTATGATGAACCCCTTTGGCCTCTTCGGCCTCGCTCAGCGTCTCTGTTTTTCCTGTCTGTCACCACCTGGGACAACAATGAGATCAGCAAAATGAGAGAGATGGGGCGAGATGGAAAGAGGGGAAAAAAAGGCTAAAAATGAAAGGCATAGAGAGAACAGAGTAACGGGAATGATCAGACCAAGAAAATGGAAAAGAGCAGATTAATCAGAATAGAGAAATTAATTTGAATAAATCAGACTCACATAGGATTAATACAAAATAAAAATGCAAAAATGCTGAAAAATGGAGAGGCTAAAAAGAGAAAGTTTACCTCACACAGTGATAAAAATGTATCAAGACCAAGAGCATTCCAGCATTGTCCTGCTAAAGTTTTCCCTTCACTTATACGCCCCCACTCTCCCTCTTCCTATTCTCTCATTTTTGTGTTTGTAGAGGAGAAGCCCCAGGGAGGAGAGCTAGACCTCTGCAGCGTCTATGTATGTGTGTGTGCATGCATGTGTGACATGTGGTTCACATCAGCAGAAAAGTGTCTATGGGTGAGTTAGAGAAGAGAAAGAAGCTTAATTCAATGAAAAACTAGGAGTGGAAAACACTTTGAATGCATACTTGTTAGTTTATCAAGACAAACACACAAAGAGCGCAGATGAATGCATGCAATTCCTCTACATGTTGTCACGTTAACAAACAATGCAAAATATGTGCTGTGAAATGGTCAAACTGTGAAATGGTCAGCCGTCTACAACTTACTCAGCGAGAGTGCTGCCGTCTCCTCCACTCCCCTCTTCTCTCAGCCTAAGAACAGCCTTGCGGAGCATGTATGTATGCATGTGTGTGTGCGTTTGTGTGTTTAGCAGAGTGAATGAAGCTCCATGCTCTCTGAGCAGTCAGTCCCTCCCTCTGTGTGAGAGCCAGCCTCTTCTCCCACCTCTCACCGTGCTGTTAGGAGTTACACACTCCATTCCAGTGCTGGCTGCTTCTCCTCACATCCTGAACAGCTGCATCTTAGCGTTTTAGCTTCAGTGTTGAGTCCTTTACTTGTAATGCACAGATCATTAGTATCTTCCTGTCGTGCAGTTGGCCTCCCTCCTGTACTTTTTTCTAGCCTCCTTTCCGGGGATCAGGTGCAGTCTCCCTCGGGGGGGGAACCCCTGGGTCACGACTCATCTCGGCAACTAGGAAATAAAAATACACACCTTGGATCAGTGTAGCCATATTATAAGACAATACAATACGGTAGGTCTGGCGTATTCTTGTGTAGTTTCCAAAGTGGTTACAGGTGTATTTTTTTCTCTCAAAGTAAAAAGAAGAATATCTGATGACCGAAGTCCCTTGTGAAACTACTGTAGAGTCCAGTGCTAGAAGGTGAAGTGGGTCAGCTTTTTTCTGTGGAGAAAAAGGAGTGGTTCTTTCCTGTCTCTGGGCAGCCAGGTGGAAACCTGATACCCCTTGTTAAAAATGACACACACGCACAATTAGAGCCACAGGCAGGGCGAGTCACAAGGGGCCAGTTACCTTTAAGTCTTGTCCAGTTGTACTAACGGACAACATAGAAGCTCTGCCACTGAAATCTTAAGTCAATTTCAAAATTGCATCGTGATAGGGACAAGACAACCTGGCAACAATGTATGTATACATATATATATATATATATATATATATATATATATATATATGTGTGTGTGTGTGTGTGGTAGGTTAGGGTCAGGGTAGGGGTTGGGGTGAGGCATTTAGTTGTGATGGTTGAGTTTCGGATAAGGCGCTAGGAGATGCAATTGCTGTCCTCACAAAGATAGAAGTACAAATGAGTTTGTCTGGGTGGGTGGGGGTACACACTTGTCAGAAGCGGGTGGAGTGCATTTATGTGTATGTGTGTCGTGGAACGAGCTCATCTGGTTTGAATGTTGAGGGGACCACTGGGGAAGGGAATGGGAACCAGGAGGACAGGAGTTGGAGGAGGAGTCAAAGCCTTGAGGGAGCAGCCTGAGACATGTCAGACAACAGTCTACAGCACAATTTGTCAATTAGCGACAAAAGCATTGCTTCAGCTTATTGTACAGCCTATGGTAATGGAACAGCAAATTATTTTGTAATAATTACAAATTCTCTACCCAGAGAATGTAGACAGATCATATAAATTGTTAAGCAAATTAACCACTCTCAGCAACCACACTGTCAAAAAAGCCACCCCCACCCCCTCTAGACCAAAAACACAAAGGAACAACATCATGGGAGTTAGTTTGTTAATCCAAGCAGAGAGCCAACAAAAATACCACTGGAGAAGTAAGACATCCCCATGCAAAGTACAGTCATAATAATAATGTCTTGTCATTTACTTATGTAGCTCAAGCTCCAGGTTTTAATGAACACCATAAAACACATTAAAAACCTCATAAAGCACCTAGCTCAACACCTGTCAACAGATGTTAAGGCAGACAAGAGTTTTTTTACACTCACACAATATTTCCAGCTGCTCAAGAGATTTAAATTAATGACTACCCCAGTCACAAACCCAGCGTATTCTCTCAGCTGCAGCGGTTATCGATTCTTCATAACAATCTGATATATGATATATTGTGTAACTCTTGTGCTGTCACATTTACAAGGTCTGCCTCATCTACAGTCTTCTTCATTTAGCTCCTGACATGTGGCAGACAAATTACCTGTCTGTTGGGATTCCTGGGCATGGGACCTAAGGATATCACTGTCAGCCAGAGTTTAGAAAAAACACATGGCTCTCATGCTGCAACTTTAATGGCCTTCATCCCTCAACTACATCACATACTGTTGGTGCTCGTCAGCAGCCCCTTGCTGCATCTCGAGAGCAGTCTTAATGAAAAAACATGAAGATCGTTTTCAGCCAAGAATGAATTATCACATGTGACGTGAATTTGCTTGACACACTAAATATTGTGTCAAAATAAGATCATGAGACAGGTTGCCTGTGTCACCATAAGATTTAAAAGTAAACTTGCCTTATCCCCCCCAAAAAATCTGACCTGCTGCCCAGCTGTGCATGTGAGATGATTCAAGATGTCTCTGAGTGTGATGAGGTTGTGGCGAGTTGTGCATTTGTGTGTGTGTGAGGTGGGGGAATCCATACTGTATGCGTGTGCTGGCGTGTTGGGAGGGGTTGAAATGACTCATAGTTTAGTTCACTCATGCCGAACACATTGAAATGTTTTAACGTTTCCATGGTGATACAATAGAAAACAGCCACCCTCAGTGCAGCTTCAAGGGAGCTGGTACAAAATCATTAACCGCCAGAACACTATGAGCCTACTGGGGAATGTATCACCAATCCTCCCCTACTCTGTTTTCCTCTGTTTCTCTGTTTCTTCATTTTTTCTTTTCTAGCCCAACTTTTGTAGCTACATTTACTGTCTATGTTCCATGCGGACCCTTATCCTTTTCCAAGCCTTCCTGCTAGAGAGATTACACGGAATTCTTTATGGAAATGCTACGCTTTTGCTTTTAAGGAAAATGGTGATGCAAATCAGTTTAGATAGTTTTAGTATAAGATACAGTATAAGGCAATGGGACCTCTAAGCAAGTTTTGGAATTCATTTCCTATGTAGCTGCTACAAACTTAATTGTATATCATTAGTGGAGCAATACAGACAATGTGGGATTATGTTTATTTATGGATACACGATTATGGAGATACGCAGGATCTTGATATGTATAAATAATAAATACTGCAGTAAATATGGCAGTATCTGGAGTAGTGTGTGCATATAAAACATAACCACTGTCCAACACAAGCTCAAACAGCCTGAATTCCAAAACACGACAAGAATAGCAAGCTACAAGGACAATTTCGTGCCTCACAAGTAAGTGCTATAAAACAAGCTAAAAAAAAAATGCTTACGTGCTAATGTTTTACAGATGTAATGTTTATCGTATCCACCATCTTAGTTTGGCGTGTTAGCGTGCTAACATTTGCTAAATAGCAATAGACACAATAAACAACTGATGGCAATTAATTAGTTTTGCAGGTTTTTGGTCATAAAAGTATTGGACAAATCCGAGCTTTGATCTGACAACAGCACTAACTAAACAAAGCTAATACAATTCATCCTTTGGGGGTCATGAATGTATGTGCCGTAGTGCACGGCAATCATCCAGTGGTTGTTGAGATATTTCAATGCAAATCCCAAGTGGTGCAAGAGGAAAAGTCAGGGGATTCATCCTCTTAGAACCTTGAATATCTGTACAAACTTTATGATAATACACAGCCAATAGTCAGCATAATTCACATGTATGAAAAAGTCACATATTGCCTTCTGGTCTAATGCAGCCTGAACCAAAGAGGTAGCAACCTTAAATATATATGATCTGGCCAATGTTGTATCATGTCCCAGTATACGCCATCATACCATCAATCTGTAACAAGAATTTACATTAATTTATGCCCCAAGAAGTAACAAAAAACTTAATATTGCATAATAATGTAATTCACATACCAAAAGCTTTCTGGTTCCCATCTTGTAACTACTGAAAACTTTTTAAAAGTTTTTTTTTTCATGTAATAATACAATATCTGCACCAATGTAATGGAGTGTAAGAATATAGCCGACATGAGGGACCAAAGAATCTACTGCAGCAGTTAGAGGTAGGCACCTTGGCCAAGGGCAGTGGAGGCCTTGAGACTGTCCAGTCACAGAGGACCATAAACAGCAATAAAACAGTAACAACAGCAACATGAACTTTCTGTCAGTGGCCTCTGTGTGTATGTGTGTGTGTGTGTTGGATGTGACTGAAAGGAGGCTGCGGGCAGGAAATCCATACTGCCGGTTGGGATAAGCCCAGCTCTCTTGGACCAGCATTATCATTCCCGACCTGCCTTTGTCCTGCGACAGACGCATTCTTTCTGCACCGACTACTTCTCTCTGTCCACTTCTCAAACAAAAGCGTTCAACACTGGAACTACATAAAAAAACCCACCAAAACGGGTCTGAATTGCATTAATCTCATTTTGGGTGTGTGTTCTGTCACCTCTTTAACACAAATGTACATGTTTGCACTTTAGAAATGTATTTCTAAGAACCACCTAGAAATCAAAACGCAGAAAAAGAACAAAACTCTCCAAAATTACATTCCACTGTCCACTATTTATAACATCAACCCACTGCGAAGATGGGAGGGGTGGAAAGGGAGGTGAGAGAGGAAAAGAATTGAGGGCAGAGAAAAAAAGCAGTGCATGTAATAATCGCTTTAAAGAGAAGAGGGAGAGGTTCCAGGTTGATACTCAGCTGGGACAGACACAGAGGGGAATCCTCTGTGCAACAGAGACAGCTTTGTCTCACCAGCCTACGACTAGAATAGATGTCAGAGTCTCTGTTGACAGTGACTTCTGGTTAAAAAGGGGTATGGAAACAGGACTGAAAAACAGTATTAACCCAAGTAGTCCAAGAGTGAAAAAGTGCAAAGACAAAGAAAAAGGAGACGGTAAAAAGAATCCTCTGAGTCCCTCTGCGCTACAGTTTTCCCCGTCCATGCATGTTGTTGCCCTTCCTACTGAAAGCAGCCACTCACAGTCCTCACTACATTCTTCTGACCTGCCTCAAACAGACACACAAAAAGCCTATGTTATAAGACTGTAAGAGTGGGCCGGAGTTGTCACATTCATTGCCTTCTTGATAAAAAGGAAGGAAGTAGAAGAAAATTTTTTGAGTCAAATCTCTGTTGAGTGGGTTGGGTTATACGAAGAGGAGAGAAAAGAGAAAATATGGTTTGAAATTGCAGTAATGTGAGGCTATAGGAGTCGGCTGTTGCCTGTTTTACGGCGCCTCCAGGGAACAATTTGACAAAAAGCCAGATGACAGAGAGAATAAGGCCAAAGGGGGCTCATTTTCTTTCTAGCTTTTGGTTCTACCCTAAAATAAAGCAATAACCTCGTAACACCGCAGTTTTTCTGACTTCAAACTCTATCTTTCACTCTTGAGGACAGATGTGAAACTCCTCTTCTCAGTTGATATTTCATACTGTAAACTACGATGACTGCTGTCCCTATGACCTCATCTTGACCTTCTTGACAGCGATATGACAACCAGTGCTTCGGAGCTGCCTCTCGACACGTATTCATCTGAGCTGTGGTGCTTTGAACATGAAAGCTGTGATGTAATGAAGAAACTGATGAAACTAAACTGCAATGTTGACCCTAGATAGTGTTTCTATTTGTCTGATACTATCTAGAGAAAAGATGGAGGTGGGTGGAGCCTACATGAGTGTGTAGCGCTGTCACAGATCAGCTGTGTGACCCCTGAGCCGTTCATCAGATTTTATTGGCTAATCACTGTTTGCCTTTGCCTGGACAAGTTGAAGCTGGCCTGTTAATGGTTCTTGCTCTAGCCTGACTTGACCCTTCCTGGACATACATAAACAGACACAAATTAAACAAACAGAACTGTAAAATATTACAAATGGCCCAAGACCAGCTACGCTGCCCCTTGTGTTTTTACTGAAAGATGAAATAATAAAACACAGTCAGAGCAAACATACAAAGCTCTGTGTGCCAGATGTTAAGGGTGACACTGTCCTCACAGTGGAAAATTAAGTATTTCTAAGAATCCAGGAGCAGTCAGTACCAACACAATGGCTGCGGACAGAGCGGTCTGGTTAGCAATTCATACACACATTAAGATACACAAAAAGACTCACATGATCCACTCAAAAATAAATAAATAAATGAATTAAGAAATATTTCAGCTTAGATTCCAGATCATTTTGCTTAAGAAACACAGTTTTTTGCGTTTTATTTGACGAAGTGTGAAATTGTTTTATTTCATTTTTAGCTTATCTGTCTACTTAACCTTTGGTTGTAAGCTTGTTTTGCCATCTTAACTGACTAACATTAACCCAAGCCATCTAACACTATCTAGATAACTACTTTGCATGTAACATCAGTCAACAGGAACAATATTTGGTAATGTAAAAATAAAATGTATACGTACATACGGGATGTGGTTGCATGATCAACATATTGATCATGTTTTCTTATAAGGCTGAACTGCTCCTTTATATACATGACATAAAATATTTTTACAGCAGGAACGCCTGAGAGGGTGTGGTTGCTGCTGGGTTGTTTGGGACTGGACAAAAACAGGCCACAGATTTCCATGCATCCATCCATCCATCCATGCATCCATCCATCCATCCCTCTTTCTGTCTTTCTTTGTCTCTCCCTCTCTCCATTTGCAGAGGAACTATCGGTCTGTTTTCATTCTCTCCAGGGGGTCGTTTAAATGAGGCACTGACGTCACAGCCAGGAAACCTGAGGTGACCTCTGTCGAATCTTTACTAAAATAACAGGATTGGCACTCGCACAACATCTAATTAAGAGAGCTGAAAACAGAGTGGTGATTCTCTCAGGTTAAACAATTTGAAAACAGCAGGGATTAAGACTGTGCAGTGTTTGTACAGTCTAAGTTTTTTTGGTAGTGAGCAAGAATGTATTCGTTTTGGAAAATCACAAAACTTATTTTATTGTAAGTAGCCATCAAAATATTTACTGTAGTACCTCAAACTAACATTTATAACACACCATTAACTGTCTGAAAGAAGCAAATTGATGTTCCTTTAAAGAATGCCAACATACTCGTACACATGGACACATGTACACATTGTACAGATTCAGGTGAACAGACTGTCCTTTTGGAGCCTCTTTGATACACGGTTGTTCTAAAAGTGGCACCAATAGGAGCTGGGGGAGCCAAAGGAATGCTACAATTTATACCGACTTAGTGTGGTGGATAACACGTCAGCTTACTTTCTGTGAGATCCATGAATACTGGCCCTGAAACAAGACTGGGTGTCTGCCATGCTGGCAACTCTGAGGTTGTGCTCGAGAAAAATGGTAACAAAATGCAAATGCTAACGTCTATAGCGCAGAACACAAAGTACAGCAGAGGTTGATTCCAGTGTCACTAGTCTTGCTGGCTTTTGGTCATAATAGTAAGTGTTTGACAGATTTAAATTTTGACCTGATGATGGTGCTAAATTGAAGATTTAGGGGTGATCAAGGTGCTTACAGGTCATCCTCACGGGAAAATGAATGTGATCCAAATGTGTACCAAATTTCACTTAAATCAAAACATGTCTACCTAATGGTGGTGCAAGAGGAAAAGTCACCAGAAGGCAGTAGGCGTTATCTTCCAGGGTGTGAATGTCTGTACAAAATTTCATGTTAATCTATCCAATAGCTGTTGAGATATTTCAGTCTGAAAAGTTCCCTAAACAAACAAACATTATGTCTGGCTCTTGTGACACTGCCCCTGCAGTCAGTGAATCATTTCATCACTGGTACACTGGTACAAATCATGGGGGGGGGTTACAAGCTTGTACACACAGCTTCGGATGCAAACAAATACTCTGTTTAAATCTTTAACATACAACTGGGCCCCTAACTAAATCTAAGATCCCTATTTATCAAGTCTTTGGTTCAAGATTTACGGATCAGTGATCATTTCCGCCTTATGGTTCAACTGTTGGCACTGTTTGCACCCATGACTACAGATCCTTCATCCTACAGTATGAACCTCAGTTACTGAAAATGTGAGCTCATCTCTGTCAGCTTGTCTCATCTTTCCATATCTGCTGTCCTCATCTGCAGTTCCCCTTCATGGGAAATGGTTGTGACTATGCAACAGTATAAAGGTGATACAATGAACAATAGAAGATTGTTAGAAAGGGCTGACACAATATAAAAAAGCCTGGGCTCTGTCCCAGCACTTTAAAAAGATGGATATGTTCAAAACACCCGTTGGTTGCTACAGCTCATTCCCTTTGTCTTTGTGAGGGTGTCTGTCATCTTTAAATGAAGGAACTTTACTTAATCCAGAACAGTGGAAAAACACACTAAAGGAGGGCATGGGCCCCCTACTTCATTATATTAAGTGATCCCTTAAGACTGCGAGAAGCCAGCTGGTACAAACACTGGGTGGCTGATGACAATAAGAAGATGGCAGCTGACAATTATGTAGCAGAGGCACTCTCTTTGAATAAACACCAGATAAGGTCACTGTCATTAAAACAAACTTAGGCATAGTGAGACAGTGCTGTATGATGCATAGTGTGACAGCGAGCAGGGAACAACAAGGTGAAAAAACAGAAGTTAAGAGTTTGGAAAAAGCGGGCTTGTTATGAGAGGGTCACAAGTTGAAAATCCCCTGGGGACACCGAATGAGCAACATTCTCATCCATCTCAATAAATAGTTGTCAAGGTGCCCTGGAGCAAGGCATTTTATCTCTTATCTTGGCAGTAGAAGACAGGTTGTATAGGGAAACACTGGTGTGAAAGTGAGATTATGAAGTAAGACTGTGATTGAAAATGGCATCCATGCTCGTCTCACCTCCTGTAACGAGAAATGTTAACTGCTAGTGTCGACCAATGTCAACTGATGTAACTGTATCCTTACATACAAGAGGAGCAAGTAATATATGATTTAAGTGTCAGACAATCTTCTTCTTAAGAGTTTTTCCTCTATAGCAAAGAGGGAGTGACATCCCAAGAACAGTATCTATATTATGAACTTTATTTTTTGAACATGTACATATGCATAAAAATATACATGTAGAGATTTTTTTCTGTCACGTCATAAATCAATCCTGATGATGGCTGAATGTGGCGAGACCACCTAAATTAAATAAAAACATGTATACAACCTAACTGGAACCACCCATCAGGGACACTTTCAGAGGAAACAGTATTCATTTTCTCTAAACTATTCTTGGAAAAGGGTTTTTAAAACACACAGTGGAGTATATGAAGATATGTTTCTCCGAATGGGAGGTATATACTTAAACAGCACTTAATGTGTCAAACAAACAATGCAAGTGTTGGAAACTATGCATAAGCAGATGATGTCTCATTTTGAGCCCATGAAGATTGTACTGCTGGCTCCCAAATGCCAAAGATAGTTAAAAATATAAAAAATTTGAACTTCAGAAACCCTGTATGCTTCCTGTTTCTGCGATTTATCAAAGGAACCTGGCTACAGAAAAATTAGTCCAGCTTTCTCTGGATAGTGATACATTACTGCTGTTGATGAGACAATGTCAGGTAAAAAAGAAAAAGGAGGAAGAGGAGGACACACAGGCAGGATGGCCTGGTGAGTTTGGGCAGTGCGAGAGATTGGAGCAGACAGTAACAGAGTAGCATATGGTCTACCTCAGTGGGACAGTCAGGCCTCAACCACAACACTCTTCAAATATCTGGTATCCCCCTTTCCTGCTCTACACCCACACACACACTGATGATCTCCATCCTCTGGTGAGAGGAGAAATGACAGAACACTGACAAATCAGGGCAGAAAAGATGATGATATCAATGCGAGGCAAGTGAGGGAGAGTTGTTCTCTGGATTCAAATGGCTGTGTGGGTGTGCATCAGCACAGCAGTGTTAAAATGTTGAAACAGATTATCCCTGGACATAACGTCATGTAAACTGCTGTCTCTCTCCCAAAGCCTTGTCTCGCCAAAACACAGAGTCACAGTGGACAACGGGGATGATTTAGATAAACATTACATCTTCTCTTGAGCACAAGGGACAAAATCTTGTCATGGAAACAGTGACTCAGAATCACAAAGAAAGTCACTATTCTACACGGTGTTACCTGCAAATAGTTGGGGGGGGGGTCAAAGGGGCCACTCTGAACTGAGATCTGTAGTAAACTATTCTTGGATAATTTTGTTCATTTCATAGCACAAAAAGGCTAAACAGTTGTTTTACATCCTCTTACTACCCCTCTATCCCTTTGAAAAGCAGGAATTAGCCTTCAAAGACAAATTTAAGAGAATAACAAGACAGAAAATGCAGAGAAAATAGTTTGTAACTATCCACAGCATTAAGGTAAACTTGTACAATGTCTCTCATTTAATCTTGTTAAAAACTAGATAATATTAGTTCTATAATATTAGTTCTTTAATTCTGCAATCACAGTTCATGATAATCATGACGATAAAACTGATTGCTGTATTCATAGAAAGAAAGGCTGGTTAGAGAGGTTGAAACTCTTTCTGGATAAAACTGGTTCTTCCAAGTTAGGAACTCAGCCCTTTTTTTAATGTTACGCTTAAGAGAGGAGCTAAAGTGAAACTGTGAAGCCATCTAGTGGTTTCTCTTATATTGTTACCTCTACTGAGGAGGTTATGTTTTCACCCGTGTCTGTTTGTTGGTTTGTTTGTCAGCAGGATTATGCAAAAACTACAGAACTGATTTGCTTGAAACTTGTTGGAGGGATTGGGCGTGGGTCAGGGAAGAGACATTCCCTACATTTTGGTGGCCATCCGGTCAAAGGGGAATTGTTTATGACTTTCCCTACCATTGGGAGATAAGGCGTTTTTTGCTTTGTGTAAGTATGCACTCTACTGATTGCCAGTGTAGTTTCTTATGTATTAAGAAATATTCATATAATGTGTGTTAATGACAATTACATTCTAAGAATTTCTAGAAAATAAGTTAAATCATAGCTTTGGGGTAAAAATAATAAAAACCTGTAGTCTTTTTAGCTCAAGATACAGGTTGCACTAAAATCTATTCCCCATCATTTCAACATCCCCCTCACCCCCCTTCATTATTGCTGGAACCTTTTCCCTTTCATCTACATCTACCACATCTTTTCATGGCTTCTACAGCTCTAGCTCATCCTCTCTGCCCTCACCTCACACTTCAGAGGAGGACCCTCTGTCCACTGGTCCATTGTTGGGGTCAGAAGTTTAGGGGAAAACTGATCCTCCTGTGGGAATTGGCCAGAAAAGTGCAGAGAGCTATTTAAAGACTTCTCGATAATGAGGAGGCATGGGTGGAATCCTGAAGCCATGGTCTCTTTCATCATAAACACAAACACACAAACACACCATAAACCCCTGACACAGATCCACCTCTCAACAGCCATAATAGATGCTCCCAGCTGCAACTCCATCCGTCAATCTGGCATTATAAAGTAAAAACTATGTTGTTGGAGATGTTGACTATGTGCTATAATGTCTACTTAGGCAAAATGTGATGATCTTACTGAGCTTTTCTTGAAACTAATTAGACGTTCAGTTAGATTGGGTTAGAAGATTAGAAGATAGGATTACTCCATAGTAGATATATCAAAACAGTGTCTCAAGAAAATAAAATTCTGACCCTAAAAAAGTGTCTTTTCTCTTAAATTTTTTAGTGTTATAGAAACTAGTTATAAACTACATGTGACTTTCAGGTGTTGATCTAATTCTTAGTATTCTATTTTGGTAAATCCTTTATCTCTCTCAGGTTAAAACAGCCTGCCGTGGCTCTTCTCTCTCCCTGCCCAATGTTTATTAATAAACCTAAACAGATTTGAGGTAGTCATGGTCACACATAGCAGCACACTGACAGAGAGAGGGGAGGCTGGGTCAACTGTCTTTACTCCCCTTCTTCTCCTAGACCATCTGTGTGCACGGCTCCCGCTCATTCTTCGCTGCTCACTTTGCTTTGTCGTTTGAACCACAGCTCCTGACGGTGAATATTCATCCAGAGCATACAGCACAAGGACAGAGGAAGCAGGGATATATGCTGAGAAGTAAGTTCCATTAGTATATTTGATGCTGACATGTAATGATTTGTGTTAATGATACGGATCAAATTTGAATGAAAATCCCTGAAATAATTCTGACACTGACTACTGTTACTACTCATGTAGCTCCTATCTTTCAAACATTCATATTTGTGTGTGACTAATTAAATGCAATTTAAAGAACTAAAGGCAAGTCAGATATAGTATTAAAGAAACTGTACGTTTTTAAACTTTTTTGCTATTGCTTAGTTGAAGAAGAAAAGTTTTTGTTTAGAATGATCAGCCAGTGTAGGCCAGTGCTGTATTTGGGTGGTAGAGGTCTAGAGGAATGTGCCTTGTGCCCACGCCTGTCCTGCAGTGAGACAGCTGGTCACTGTCATGTCTTCCCAAGGGTTTTGATCAGCTGTGCACAACACTGTCCAATCTTTGGGCACTGGGGAAAAAAAGCAAAAATAAAACACATAGCCAAACAAAGGAGGAGCTGTGGGTGCTATGGATCGTAGTACATTATTTGTATCATCTGACCTAGTTTAATACAAAAGCTAGAGTTGCATCTGGACTTTTTCTGGAGGAGTTCCTGGCCAGGAATTAGCAGCTATCAAATGAATGTCACACTTATTTTTCATGCCCTTTCTACATTACAAATCTCTGTGTGGTGACACTATTGGGTCAATTTGATCAATTTACTCTCTGAGAGTCTCTGGCCAGTCTTGGCAAACATCTCAGTGGGTGAAATTACTGCTACATTAATCACTGGGGTAGAGTGTAGATGCTCATCCATTGACAAAATGACATGTTATGATAATCTGCTCTCTACAGTAATATGTCTAATGCCACTTGTCAGACCTTCAGATATAAACTGCTCATATGTGTTTATATTAGTAGAGTTGCGGTGTTCTTGTGAACTTTTGAGTAGGTTTGTTTGAGGTGTGTGTCAAGCATGAAGTTGGTGCCCAAGACATCTAGTCTAAGGGGACAGCTGCTGCTAGCATACCTTCTACCAAACTGACCCTTGCCCTGGTCTATACGCCCTCATGTGCTAATGACATCAGCATATCTTACATGGAATTCTAGCCAACATATTAACCTACCTCTGTCGACTCAGAGCAGGCCAGTCCTAGTATCTGTTACATGCAGCACCACTGCCAACAGCTACAGCTATCATGCTCGATATGCATCAACTGGCCTGTCTAACATATTCGTTTGCTATTGTCAAGGGATGAGATGGTTCTGAAGGAAACTATCTACATCAAAAGCGGCTACTAGAATTACACTAAACCAATGGAGGACATGGACGACAACATTTCATCTACTGGGTTTGAGCCTCTCTTCATCAAAGAGGATGGGGAACAAGACCGAACACTCATGGAGCGAAGAGAGTGCAACACGGCACAATCTGGACTCACCTTCACAGGAACACAGCTGAATCGGACATCTTTAATCAAGCCATACTTACAGGAGATGGATGACTTACTGAAGAGCTGTGAGGACCTTACTGGTATTCCTTTTGGGTCTCGCTTCTCAGAAAGTTATACAGAAACAAGTATGAGTGAATCAATTCGCAACCAGAGCAAAGAGGAAGTAACAATGGAGAGCTACAGAGAAACAAGTCAATCTCCCCAAGCATATCTTTCCACAAGCTACATTGACACACACATGGATGGGGCTGGAACAGAAGAGCAGCCAATGCAAGGGCAGACGCAAGGCATGGGCACCATCATCAACAGGTGTGGAGTGACCGCAGAAGTTTCTCGCCAGACAGAAATGCCCATCACTTCAGCAGGCGACAAGCTAAGTGAAAGTATGGTGCAGTACGAGGGCCAGCTGCTGGGAATGTTGGCCATGCTGGAAAGTTGTATGGAAGAGGCTGGGATGGACTTTGAGCCACAAGACTGGGCTACAGATGAAAACCATGAATATGTGCACATCAGTAAGAATCCTCCTCTTTACAGGGGTACAACACTTGTGCCTATTCAGCAGGGGAGGCCAGAGAATTTGGAGACCCATCCAATGCAATTAGAAACCTGGGCTGCTCAACATGCAGACGGGGATAAAGTTTCCAAGGACAGCAGTAATGGAGTGACAGTAGGTTCAGCAACAAATAGAAGCCAGCAGAATCCTTTGCTTGGCTGTGACAACATGGGCAGCATCTCAGTGGAAAGACTTGAAAGGTCAGGAGAAACAGACCAGGGGGCTCTTGATCCACAGTTCGGATTTTTGGGGCCATCAGAGCCATCAGATATTAACAAGTATGATCCAATCTACTGTGAAGGGACAAAGACAAAATATACGTTTACTGAAAGAAGAGAAACAAGAGGAAACACTACTGGGACTGAAGATGACGCTGAAATGCTGGCCGAAGAGAGACCAGAGCTAAAGATGGACACCACTGATCTGAGATCTGGTGTGAATGAATTAGGGGAGGTGGGGTCTCGGATGGAGGAGTGCATAGAGGAAGTACAACACTTAGAGAAGAGGAGGAAGGAGCTGCTGGCAGAGGTGCTGGAGTTGAGAGGGAATAAAAACAGAGAGGAGGCAGAGGGGAGCAATGAGGAGGAAGAAGTGACAGAGCGCATTGACAGCAAAGTGGCAGAGCTGATGAATATATTAAAGAGTGAGGAAGAGGGGAGAAGGGAGGAGAGGAAGAGGGAGATACAGAGCCTTAGGGAGGAGAGAGCAGAGGAGGAGAGGAGGTTGTGGAAGGTCAACCTGGAGAGACAGGGGCTGCAAGAGGAGTTCAGACAATTGAAAATGAGGCTCTTTGCCATGGCCAGGGACTGTACACACAGTCAGGCCTCCCTGAACAAGCAGTGCCGTGAGGTGGAGCTGCTAAAGAGAGAAGAGGTAAGAAAATCTTCAAGTAGAGTCTTTATCTTCGCACTGAATTTCCAAGACCCCCCCCCCCCCACACACACACACACACACATAAAAACCTCTTTCTTCCAATGCTGCAGGACAAGCTGCAGTCCCTGGTGCTCCAGCTGACAGAAGAGGGCAACCAGCTCAGGTCCACTCAAAAACAACAGCTCTTAGAACTACAAGCAGAGGTTAATGCCCAGACCTCCAGTCAGACCTCCAACGCCCAAGAGGAACTGACCGAGTGCAGGAGGCACTCCTGTGGGGACATCCAGCAGTACTTGCAGGGTCGGCTGAGAGCCCTGGAGGACAGGTGCTCTCCCTGTCTAGTACTGGTTTACACTATTAACCCATTTAACATTTAAAGGCTGATTATACCAGTCTTTTACAGCAAACCACTCATTAAAGTTTCAGCCATAAATGACAAATCCATTCCAGTAATTTAGTCCTGCAATGACAAGAGCTGGGTGCACAAAATATGTAATGAGATTTTGCCAGTGTTGTTTTTAATTTGTCTCTCTACAATTGACTACAGATAATTTGTCACTCATAATTCAGTTTTGGGTCAAAACTCTAAATGTTCAACCGTTGCCTCGGCCAGGTACGAACCAATTTTGCTGGCGTTGCTGAAGAGGAGAGAGGCTACATCTGGAGCGCTGACGAAGGCCAAAGAACAGGCTCAGGAGCTGAGGGCTGAGCTGAGACCCCTTAGGGAGGAGATCCAAAAGCTGAAGCTCCAGAGGGCTTGTTTGGAGGAGAAACTAAAACTAATCAACATACATCGCAGAGAGGATTTGGGGCAGTACAAGGTGAGCAAGATGATGTGGGAGTGGGGTGTTTAAAATGGGTAAGATGGAAAGACAGACAAAAATGTAGGAGCAGCTGTTTGGTAGATCTTAGGGGGCAGACAAACTGTCCCTAAAATTGTTACAGTAGTAGAAGCGTTATTATTTGATACTCAAAGCACTCAAGTTTTTCCACCAATACAGGAGACAGTGTGCTGTCTGGAGGAGAGCAGCAGAGAACTGAAAACCGAGTTAAGGATTCAGAAGAAAAAAACCAAAGAGATAGAGGAGTTGAGAGACAGCCTTACCAACCAAGTCCTCCATTACCGGTAAGATCTGCTCATCTATTCTGTATCACACTTTTAAAAACCCTAAAGGGAATGGCTCTAATTAAACCATTCTTTTCGCAGGGCTGCCATTGAGGACCATAACAAGTGTGACCACGAGGACAAAATATGATTGTTTTTAAAAATCAAGAACATCTATCATTGAACATAGTTCAATGATAAACTGATTATTTTTTATCTGCAACCTAGTGAATGCCAAGGTTCAATTAATGCACTTTATGCACATTAACAGACATGCTGTTGTTAAAACACATAAAACTAAGATTGACAAAGTTTTTCAGAACAGTCTGTAAATGTGACCCAGACTGTTGCTTGTAGAAAGGGTTTTGTTATGAATAAAGGCTTTTTGATTCTTGTAATCTCAGTACAACTGATACGTTTACGTTTGTCTCTGAGGAGCAGAGAGGGTTCATGTACTTATTTGGGCAACATGGCTGAATAACTAAACAGCGGTGAGCTAAGTAATTGGGTGAGAGTAGGATCAGGAGACGGGAAAGCACCAACACATCACACCAGACACATGAAAAGGTCTGGGGGAATTGTGATGAGAAATAACCAACCGTCATACTAAAAGGACTATTAGTGTTTGTTTAAAAATACTTCTAAGCTTAGCAAGACACTGAATCTATTATGAGGAGAACTGACAATACATCAAATGGATTCAAATAACGATGACACTTTTTTTTATTAAGACTGCACAAACAATTTACTGTACAACTGCAAATCTTTAACATAGAAAAATGTATTTCACAAAGACAAAAATTATTAATTCTTTATCTAATTAATCTAATTGATTAATGTATAGTTAAGACGATGGGATGAGATTTTCAATGAGAAAAAGCAGATGTGGAAATCTGTGATTAGAACAATTTGCTGGTGACCAAACTGAATCATTATGTCAAAAAGCTTGACTACATTTTACCTGAAAAAAATTACATTCTTTACTACAATTCCAGCATGTGTGGAGGGAGCTGTTTACACTTCACTTGACTTGAGCTGTCAGTATGATTACCCCCTTATGTTGTAGAAAAGCATACTATATATTTTTGAAAAAGTATAGGTGAAAACATTTCAGTGTACAAGGAAAAGCCAATTCAATTACAAAAATATATATTTTATATGCAGTGCAAAAAACATGACTGAGATTCTTCAGGCAATAAATTACAGAGTAAAAAGCGAGTTCTCTACTTTAATGTTTCAAAGAAGGACCAGGACTGTACAGGATTCCTCTCTCTCCTGTATTTACAGCAATTTGTGACAAACGGTGTCCCAAAGGTTAAGGTAGAACAGGATGGAGGGAAGTAGCTGCATGGAACTTCTGAGGTGGCAGCATGTGATGAGGTTATAGGTTAACACACAAAGCAGGCAATGGTGTTACGCTGTGGCTTCCGGGTCTGTTGCACCCTCAGGCTCTTCATCATTGTAGATGTTCTCAGCCTACAAGGGGAATCAGTTTGTCAGGCCTTCACACATACTGTCAGGTTATCTGACATATTTACGAGTCAGTGCATTATTGGATTCGAAGGCAACCAGCAAAAGATTAACTGAGGCTTTTGGAGCACCAGATTTTACCTATGAAATCATTACAACATGCTTTAGTTCTAGCTTTTCTGACATTCAAGCCAGTTGAGTGTTACAGAAGCAGAATATTACAAAGTGAGGAAAGTAAACACACACTTGGATCAGTAAACTTACCATACTCGCTATTTCTCTTATCTGTCTTGGCACTTTGCCCTGACTGAATCCCTTCAAATGTTGAATTTAAAAAAAAAAAAAAAAAAATCGATCCTGACTGAGATTTTCTCTTTGTAGATGTTATCTGAAATATCAGGGATCTCCCATTATAGGGGTGTTTGGAGGGTCCCCCCTGACTTCTCCCTAGAAATTCATTGCTGCCTGATTTGATCAATGCTATTATTTGAATTTAGAGACATGGTACCGTGAAAGCTGCTGCCTGCTGTCTGTGACCTTAAATTGTTCCTGAAAATTTACCATTTTTTATGTTTTCTTAGGTAGAATAATTCCCTCTTACACAATATAATACAAAAAGGATTCATGTTCTCTGCCTGTGCATAGCCAACATGCTTTGGTAAATATGGACTCGGCAGTCTTACCATTTGCCAGACTTGCATAATGTTGTCTTCAGACACAGAGCAGAGGACCCAGGGCTCGTTGGGGTTCCAGGAGAAGTCAGAGATCTTGGCTGTGTGGCCTCCATGGATAAACTAGTAGACAGAAGAAATTCCACTTTTCTCATTATTATGATACAAGATGATGTTACCAACAAGAGTGAAACCAAAGATCAGCAGGCACCTATGAGACTCACCAGTAGCTCAGGTGGGCCGTCCTCTGCGTCTTCAGGGGACTGCTCCTCACCGATTTTACTACAAAAAACCCCAGAAGTTAACCTTGGTACTAAACCATGTTATAGTATGACTAGCCACGCATTTCAACTGGATGCAGCTGTGACAGTCATGATTCAAATATCCACTGGGTGTGTTTAAGAATTTGGAATGTCTTAAAGTAGTTCAGCAGACTGTCTCATCTTTAAATTATCCACATAATATCCATATCCCCTGAATACCGATAATAAGCCTTGTAAAAACCATGGCATGGGTGTGATGCTTCGTTCATAGGCAAGTGGATGTTACCTCATTGACTAAAATGGCAGGAGATCGTCTCCAGAAGCCACAATGGAACCGGAACATGTGACGGCTGCATCCAGTGGACATTAAGGGTAGGTGTTACGGTGTTTACCTGAGATCCCAGACATTTAGGCGACGGTCTGTTCCACTGGATGCCAATATGGTCTCGTTATGAGGTGACCACTGAACCTGGAACAGCAAAGTCAGACAACTCAAATTAGGTAAACCTGAATAGCCATGCAGACATACAATATAGGAACTCTTGTCACAAACATTTTGTCAGGAACATTTATCTCAGAGTTCATACGTTTGCTTAGCAAGTGTTGATGCCTGATCTTCATTAACTTCTTGATTTATACATCAGTGGCTCTTCGAAACTATTTGTCTTAGAAATCAAGAGATTATGATTTAACAATGCATCGATGTAATTTAATTTTGTCCAATGTCCCAAGTGATAAATACTCTACCTGGAAGATCTCATCTTTGTGTGACTCAAAGGAATGCAGCTTCAGTTTCAGGTTTCTCAAGTCCCAAAGAGCCACAGTCTGTGAGCAGGAGAGAGATATTACACATATCTGACAGATGTTCTTCACATCTGTGATAACACAGCAGTTTCACAGCAGTTAGTCAAAGATATATAAAATGCACATGATGTCACAAATTTAACCCCATGCTGTAAATGAAACTTAAGAGTGACAATTAAGATGAGGCGGAATATTGCATTACCTTGTCTGCAGAGCCAGTGGCAAGGATGAACTCGCTGTAAGGGTTAAAAGACAAGCAGTTGACCTCTGCAATGTGGGCATCTACTGCATGGCTTGGTTTGGAGGTGTTGTTTGAGCGAGTGTCCCAACTGAGATAAAAAGACACAAACTCATTCATTCATTCATTTGCATTATAAAAAAAAAAAAAAAATTGACAGATATGGGCTGTGCAAGATTCCATAACTTAACAGGCAAAGTGCTTAACTTGCCCATCAGATGTGACCTATTATCACACTTCTTACACCATGAGCTTCTGGTCATCTGCTACAGATCCAAAGAGTGACTCATGAAGCAAGTGCCAGGAGACATCTTCCACCACAGCAGTATGACCGGTGAAGATCGTCTTTGCATCAACTATCTTCCCCTCCTTTGGTACAGCACTTATATCCCACAGACAGATCGTCTACAGATTAAGGAAAGATGGATTAAAGCTGCATTAATACTTCAGATTCCATGTTTGAAAACTTCTTAAAAATTAAAACTCAAAATATGTGAAGATGCTTGGTGATAGTTTTAAACAATGAAACTAATTTTCTCTTACATGATCATCTGATGCACTAAGTAGAGAGCCAGACAGATTTGAATTCCAGGAGAGACCGTAGCCCTCTTTCTGATGACCTCTGAGACGCAGATCAGGGCGACACTCTCCAGAAGCATCTGTGGGAAACAAAATAAATGCACGCTGTATTAATTTCACAGCATAAACAAAAACAGGTAAACAGCAATAAGGATATATACTACTTTTCAGTTGGTCAAAGGAAACCAGTTTGCCTGCTTTATCTTCAAACATCTTCAGCATCATGCCACTTTTAGTAATGTCTTGTATCTTGTGTGTGTGATGATCTATGTACCTGGCTTGGAGGGATGCTTAGTGTAGTCAAACACAAGCACGTCTGAGGTGGGGGTCTTAGTGGCAATGATGCAGGGATTCTGTGGCATGTAGCGAGCACGGTTAACCTCTCCTTCATGGTTGATCTTGATTTCTATCTCAATCTTGCCACTCACTGAGCCGAAGCCTCCAAACTCTTCAGGGAAAAACAAATAAATATGTATACAGATGTAATATGGAGGCAATTCATACTCTTCCAGCTTAAGGCAATCGATTTAGGGATAGTAAGCTTACAAAGGTACGACATACCAATAAAACCAGAGTATCATTTCCAACAGTTACTCATAAGCTGTGGGAAACAGGTGCTGTCAGGATTCTGAGGATATCCACAGAACTCCAATAACAAAGGTGACTGAACCCCACTTAAGTTACAAAATCTGCTACTTGATTTACAGTGAATTATAACAACTTAATCATAACTTCCAACTTTTTGTTATTAAATGGCTTCTAATCCTATACAGGATGCAGATATTATAGCATAATTTATTATAATAGTCACTTTAAAACAGACAGACATTTACTAAAAAAAGACCCTTAAAATGAATGAAAAATCTGCCTGCCCAATTAAGTTCACTTATTTAGCATATGACTGTACAGGTCTCCAACCTCCTTTTTCACTGTCATAATGTGAGGCGTCAAACTGGGCATCATCATTGGGAAGCTGGACACTAGCAATGACCAGGTGATTCTGCTCATCAGATGTGTGAGTGCCCAGCACCAGACGGTGAACACTGTAATCCTTCCCCTCTGGCCTGTAAGGGATAAAAAAAAGTTTAATCATTAATATCATATCACTTACCGAAAGAACACGTGGTGGTTTACAAGTGTGTAGGAATTACAACTGGCCCAGTGTGTAAAAGTGTGTACCTCGAGACATCAGGCAGCCACTGAGCGGTGAGGCTGGGCCACTCTAAAGCGTGGGTCATGACCAGATCATAGAGGAAGGGGGTGTTTTTCTTCCATATCTTGTACTCCTCATTAATCACTCTCTCCTCCACCGCATCATCAAATGCACCAGCTGTAGTGGACACAGAGTGATGATGGAAACCAGCAATGAATGAATGGTAGTTCAAACACTCCACTTTTCATTTAGTTACTTCAAGTACCTGCAAGATGTGTCTATTGCTCTAATTTCCTAATGGTGCCAGTTTAATATTAGTTGCCAGTGTGTCTCAGCGAAAGCCAAGACCTTACCGACTGTTAATGTTATGAGGTTAAACAACAGAGGTTTGAAAAGGTCTCTGCTGTCGACCAATGAATGAACTCACTACCTGACAAGTGTTCAGGATGCAGCTGTGTAGAAATATGTTCGGAGTAACATCCTCACCGTCAGGTTACCTGGCTACGAGTATACTGCTGGTATACGGTTAGCATACCTATTGTAACCTAGCAGAAAGCAGTGCTGCACCCTCGTTTGACACCAGCAGGTCGCAGACAACGCTAAGTGGTGGCTAAAAAAGACGAGATAAAAAAAGTAACTGCATATCGAAACCCCGAGTGCTCGAACAACGGAAACCCTGCCTGGGTTGTAAAGCTTAGTTAAGGCGCTACGGAAGCTAACTGTTAACCTAAGCTAGCCGGATAGCTAGCTTGCAAAAGTGAGACAACGGCGTCTTTTGTCGGCGACGAGAATAAAAAACCCTTCGTTTTACCGTCCTTGTCCGCCATCGCAGGTACGTCGGGTGGCTGAGGGAGCACACGGACTTGAGCTTGACCGAAACGCGGCGGCAGAGAGCCTCGTCTCCGGTCCTCCCGTGTCGCGTCGGCAGACACCCCGGCGCTGTTTAAAGCGCGGACCGAAACAGGCTAAGCTAACGGCTAGGCGGCTAACGGGCTAACGGGCTAACGGCTAACCGGGACCTGGGGGAGAGACGTGGGAAGCTTCGCGCGCTCAGTACAAGCGACGGAGGCGTCGCTCGACCAATCAGACGACGGCAGCCGCGACGTCACGGACGTGTTAAAATGACGGAAGCTATCGGTGCGTTTTTCTTTGGAAAAGTCATTTTCCAAATATTTTTTTATTTGGAAAAGTCATTTTTTTCCAAACAACAGTCCGTGAGACAAGTGAGGGCCACCGCGGTCGTATACGATCAACACTTTATCCTCTCTGCTATGGTGAATTACAAGCCCCAGAAAATAAAAATGTATTGTTTTATTCAATCTGTGTACCTCTCATTATAATAAAACATGTGCCGTAACGCAGTGCCTTTTTGTTGCTGGGATATTCAATGTAATAAAAACGTTCCCACCATGTTTACTTTCAACGGGGTATTTAAGAAAAATGAACGATTATTTAAATATTCACGCTCATTCCGGGCACAAAACGCGCCGTCTGCGTGTAAGCGCAGCGGGCGGCTGTCGTGACTTTAGATTCTGATGCATTTCTGTCGTTTTTAACAGGAATAACTCTACGCGGGGACGAGTTTAAGCGCATTTCACGCTTTTACGATGAACTTTGGACCATGCGTGGACACACCCGTGTGCTCTGCTGCTTTTTTATTCTGTCCATTCTTATCACATCTGTTTATGAGAAAAAGAACCAGGACAACGCGACTTTCCTCGTCCGCCAATGGCCGACCGTGATTTCACCGCCGCAGTATGAGGCTTTCTGATTGGACAATTAACTTTAAAGCTCTCATTGGCTGAGGACAACGCGGGCCCTTAAAATGGCAAATAAATCTGAATCTCAGCTCGCTCGCCATCGTTTAACTACCCGGCCCAACATGCTCTGATCGACAACCCAGAGGCTTCAGAGGGTCATTATGTCGACGACGGACCTGTCCGGGGTCCTTGACATCCTCCGGTCGCTTTACCGGCACGTCCAGACGCTTGAGGAGTTCGCGGACGGCGTCGTGTTCAGAGAGGGACACAGGGCAGCGCTAGTTGAGCAGTCGGACTCGACCCGCTTCAAGTCTTTCGTCTGCGGTGTTTTCGTCTGTTCTGACAAGGAGCTGAAGCAGGTACCAAGCTGCAACCAGGTACGAGTTTCCCTCTGAGGCATGTCTGCTTTCTGGATTTGACCCGTGCTTTTGTACAGCTGTGGGGGAGGAGAAAGAAAAAGAAGCATTTCAGATGCTAGCTGTCATGCTAGCTGCCATAAGGGTTGTTGTGTTATTTCTCGTTGAAACACACTGGAGTCGTGTTATATCTCAGTTAGGATTGTAAAAGAGTTGGGACAAAGTAATGTGACTACAGCGGATATTTTGATTTCATTATAGCAAGGAACTGTCACCAGATGTGGCCTACTTTAAATGACCCGGAGTTTATTAAATAAGCATTAAACTTCAAAGAAAATGTATTGTAACATTAGATAATGTCAAGACTTGAAATAATAATCTCACAACCTATACGTTGTGTTGTGCACAATGTAACTTGGCGGTACTTATCAAATTTACCTGAAAACATGAATTATAATGCCTTGAGTCACGTTATATTATCGATGCACAAGCTGTCAAAGCTGTCTAGTTGAAAGGAAACTCAATGTAAGGTTTTCAAATTGGAATATGCTTACTATTTATGTTGATGTGATGTGTTTTTTTTGTACCCCCCCCCCCCCGCAGATCTGCACTCTGCCTGAACTGCTTGCCTTTGTCCTTAACAGTCTGAGACGAAAAAGAAAAAGAAACGTCTTGGCACACGGCTATAATCTTCTGTCGGTGGCTCAGGAGGAGCGAGATGCAGACCTTTTCAAATTCCAAGGAGATGTAACTCAAAGTGCTGCTTACATCCATGGCAACGACTTGTGGAAGAAAGTCACAGTACGTCTCGGCACAGATATCACGCGGTACCTTTTGGAGAGCTGCTCCGTGTTTGTGGCAGTCCCTCCTTCATGTGTTTTTCAGGTGAGCGGCGTTCCCGTGTATGACAGGGTGTCTATGGCCACTGCCTCCACTGGGTTTTTTCTCCAGCCTCGTTCACGGGCACATAAAATTACTAAGTTTGGAAGGTGTCAGGGATCGGTGACCATGAAAAGGAGACCCGGAGTTGAGCATCCTACTGTCAGCAAGAAGAGGCACAGAACTGATATAAGAGTGAAGAGGGGGAAAAGAAAGGGAGAAACTGATCACAAAGATGAGAAGGTTATGACTGATGCAGGAAAGAGAAGACGGGTCAGGCAGCAAGAACCCACACATGACATCCGACATGTTTGCTCTGAGACAGTGAAGGAAGAGCAGCCCATGTCTGGGGAACAAACTCTGTCTATGAAGTCTTTGGAAAATGGTGGTACTGGGTCTAAACAGTCTGTTGAAATGCAAACAACCATACTGCCTTTGGAGGGAGGACCCAGTTGGAGGTCAGGGGTTTTCCCCCCTTTACCTCCTTCGCAATGTTTTATCCGCACATTGGGACTCCTTTATGGGGGAAAGGGAATGCGTGGCTTCCTTCTCAACAGGAAAAAGAAGAGTGCTGTTGGATCCAGAAGGCTACAAGGGAAAGACTTGGTTAGAATAGTCTTCTTTGAGGGACTGGCTTATCTAAACGGGCTAGAGAGGAAGCCAAAGAAACTCCCTCCACGCTTTTTTAACATGGTCCCTTTGTTCAATCAGCTGTTGCGTCAACACAGGAGATCTCCATACAGCAGAATACTGCAAAGGATGTGTCCACTGGTGGAGGGGAGAGATACCGGACAGGGAGAATTGAGCTCCCTCTTGCATCAACACTGTGCACCTCACCGGGTCTACCTGTTTGTCAGAGAATGCCTCTGTGCTGTAATCCCACATGAGCTGTGGGGCTCCGACCAAAACAAACTTAATTTCTTTGTAAGGGTCAGGGGCTTTCTGCGCAATGGCAAGTTTGAAAGGCTCTCATTGGCCGAACTTCTTTGGAAGATGAAGGTGAATGACTGTGATTGGTTGAAGATCAGTAAGACGGGTATGATTATCACTGGTGGTAAATGCCTTATTTTTTTCTTTCCTGCGGCTACATGTATTTTTTGGCTGACGTAACTACTCTCCTCTGCAGGCAGGTTCCCGCCCAGTGAGCTCTCATACCGGACACAGATCCTGGGTCAGTTCCTGGCTTGGCTTCTGGATGGCTATGTTGTAAGCCTCGTCCGAGCCTGCTTCTATGTCACTGAGAGCATGGGCCAGAAGAACGCCCTTAGGTTCTATAGACAAGAAGTTTGGGCCAAACTGCAGGACCTGGCCTTTAGGTACACACACACATACATGTATCTGCCAAGGCTCATATTTATACAGTCATTGAGCACAAGCTCACAAACCATTTTTGTGATTAGGAGTCACCTTTCCAAGGGTCAGATGGAGGAGTTGACTCCGGCACAGGTGGCATCCCTTCCAAAAGCCACTGTCATCTCCCGCCTTCGCTTCATTCCAAAAACTGATGGCATGAGGCCTATCACAAGAGTCATAGGAGCAGATGCCAAAACGAGGGTAGATTCTTATAATGACATTATAGTCCTTATTTACAGGTCAGTGAGTTTTGTGTTATAACATGCTGTGAGCAAGTGTAGGATTTTGGGTCCATTTACTTTTTCCCTGCAGCTTTACCAAGGGCGTGTCCGGGACTTGCTGGATATGCTGCGGGCCTGTGTGCAGTCCACTCCATCTCTCCTGGGTTCCACAGTGTGGGGGTTGACCGATATCCACAAGATGTTGCATTCTCTGGCCCCAGCCCAGAAGACCAAGCCAGAACCCCTCTACTTTGTTAAGGTTGGATTTCCTCTTTCACCTTATTGTCTTAATTGTAACTTTGCCACACTTCAAAATTAATTAATATCTGTCTTCATTTATGCATTCTATCATTTCTCTGTGTTTAAGGTGGATGTAAGTGGAGCCTATGAGAGTCTACCTCATGACATACTTATCGAGGTGGTTCGCCAGGCCCTGTCACCTGTCGAGGACGAAATCTTTACCATCCGCCGCTATGCAAAGATCTGGGTAGATTCCCATGAAGGCCTGAAAAAGGCCTTTATTAGACAGGTATTATCGTATCCACATTCATGCATATACTGTGTATATACACACATCATTTGAGCCACTTAGAGATTCTTATTTTTTGTCAACATAGGCCGATTTCCTGGAGGACAACATACGATCAACCAACATGAAAGGGTTTGTGATGTCGCTGCAGAAAAGGGGTAAAGCCCATCATGCCATACTGGTAGAGCAGGTTAGTGTGTGTGGTTTTGTTTTTTTTATTTTGTTTGTTTTGTTTTTTTTTAGTTTAGGATTTTTGATACTTTTTTGTTTTTTGTCCTGTTTAGCATTTCATTACTGTTCTTTCTTCCAGCATTTCTGCTCAGATGTTCAAGGCAGAGAGGCCCTGCAGTTTTTCACCCAAATGCTAACTGGCAGTGTCATTCAGGTTGGGAAAAGGCAAGATTTATTCATTTATTTTTTTCCACAAACATGAAATGACTTTTATGAGTGCATGTCATAACTCATTTTCTTTCATTTACAATGCGACCAGAACAGTTGATCAGATTTTTGTGCTGTGTTTTCAGAACATACCTTCAGTGCAGAGGAATTCCCCAGGGATCGGTTGTGTCCAGTCTGCTCTGCTGTCTGTGCTACGGTCACATGGAGAAAGTCCTGTTCAAAGATATTACTGAAAACAAAGGGTACAGCAGACCCCATCTGTATTGCAGTTAACATTATCCTTTATAGATGTAGTAGCACACAAGCGGCAGCAGGGAGCAGTCTTTTTCTACCTTTCCCTCTCTGTGTCTCCCATAGGCGTTTGATGAGACTGGTGGATGACTTCCTCCTCATCACCCCAGACTTATATGAGGCGCAAACCTTCCTAAAGTATGACAAACATCACAGCATTGTCGGAAATATTACTGTTCATGTGATACATTGGTTCCCAGCCAACATTTATTTCTGACAGAGCTGCCTCATCTGTACTCACAAACTTCTCAAATATGCATATTTCAAACTTTTCCAATATTAACTATATTATTAATATATTAAGTTTAGACGAAGCAAATTATTGTAGAAAAAGTAAGATACAATGGAAACTTATCAATTTGTAGCCACTGTGTTTAGTTGAAGATATTTGAATTGGTCCGCTGCAATATGATTTGCAGTTGCTGCAGGATCTACAACTAATTTTTAGTATGGATATCCCTTTTTTCTGTGTTATATAAGTTGTTTGGTCAGTTACATAATTTTAGTTTAAACATCTAAGATTAAATACAGTTAATAATAATAACAACAATAATAACAACAATGAAAATAATAATGATAATTATTATTATTATAACAATAATAATAATTGTAACAATAATAATAATAATTAGTAATAATATTTGATTTTAGAGCACTTTTAAGAACCAAAGTTAGTTCTTGACACAAGGCAGCAAATTAAAATCAACAGTCCATAAAATCAAGTCATAGAATTGAATTGAATTTAATTTAATTGGATTGTATAAGATACATCAAACCAATTCCAGTAACTAAAGATAAGAGAAATCAAGACACATTTCAAGATGAAATTATTTTTTTTAAATGGAAAAAATATAGTCAAATTTTTAACACTACATGATGCTGAATTTTTAATTTAGCAAATAATAATGACATTCGCACTTTGTGTGTAGGATCTTGCTGGCTGGGGTACCACAGTATGGTCTGGTGGTGAACCCACAGAAAGTGGTGGTCAACTTTCCGGTGTCAGGAAGCGTTGGCTCTTGTCCCGACATTCGCGTGCTGCCCCCTCACTGCCTCTTCCCCTGGTGTGGACTGCTGCTGGATACACACTCACTAGATGTCTACAAAGACTATTCTAGGTGACACATCCTATCAGTTGTAATCATACTATAGAATTATTGCCTACCGTGTGCTTTTTGCATGAGAAGTTATTGGGCTTTGTCAGTCTTTATGGGTTCTTATAAGCTATATAAATCCCTTCCTGTACTTTGTACCTTCTCATCAATATTCTCGGAGACAACTGTCAGTCTAGTGTGGATGATAAATATTCTTATATTCTTCATAAAAGACAGTACATATAACTGCATCTCCTCTTGCATGATAAAATGTCTTATAGTTTTACATCATTTACTTTTTCTCCTTTGTTTACTTCTTACTTCCATCTCTCACAGTTATGCAGGCTTGTCTCTGCGTTACAGCCTCACTTTGGGCTCTTTCCACTCAGCTGGACAGCAAATGAGGAGGAAACTGATGGCCATCCTCAGACTCAAATGCCATGCCCTGTTCTTGGACCTGAAGGTCAGGGAAATGATCATTCTAAATGTTCAAAGGAAATTTTCAGCCACTCCAGCATTTTCTTGGCTGTATGCTTTGGGTCTTTCTCATGCTGAAAGACGAACTGTAGCCCCAATCTCAGGTCTTGGGTATTCTGGAGCAGAAATTTCCTCAAGGACCTCTCTGTATTGGATTACATTTATCCTTCAATCAGTTCTGACCAGTCTCCCTGTCCCTGCTACAGAGAAGCACCCCATAGCACAATGCTGCCATCTCCATGCTTCACCTTAAGGACCGTATTGGTGCCTGCTTTGCACCAGGCACTATGCTCGGCATTGTGTCATCCCTGACTTTTCAACTAGTGCCATAATCAGGTCAAATGTTTAATTTGTCCCGTACCTTAGTTAAATCACCAAATTCCTGCAAAACTAATGAAATTCCCTTCATTCTCTGTAGTACTTCGTATTTAGAATTAATTATCAAATGTTAGCATGCTAACATGCCACACCGAAATGTGGTAGACTGTTTATACACCTTTTTATCTGCTAAACACTATCATGTTAGCAATTAAGTTTTTCAGCCTATTAACATGCTGATGTTAGCATCTAGCTCAGAGCACCACTTTGCTGAAGTACAGCCTTACATGGCTAACTTGGCTATAAACTGGCATATTGCATTGAAGCGTTATCTAAAAAATAGAAGTAATGAAAAAGTATTTTTGCTTTTAATTAGTTACCGCTTGCAGATAACGCACTCTAGATCTGTGTTGTAGTTGATTTAAGCAAAGTCTCTCCATGTTAAGATCTATGTAGGGTTAATGTATTAAAATTCCGAGTGCAGTCTTAGTGTCAGCAGCCAGAAGGCAAATACATATTAGCTATGTCCTATTTTTTAAAGGGCTGCCTCCTTCGAAGGACAGAGGATACAAGGGTATAAACACGGACCTACACTTCCTCTTGGCAGCTGTAGACAGCCTCAATCAACAGGCAGAGTCAAAAAATATCCATGATCACTTCTCAGAAGTTCCACTCAAACAGCACCAAAGTGGTATATAGCAGTTGTAATCTTGTCGAGTTCCACATAACTTAGTTTATGATTCATGATTTGTCACGTAAACAAGAAAGATAGTCAGTTAATAGAGAATGTACCGGGCAAAGGGTGAAACTGATCAGGAAATGGAAAATATGGCTGGTTAATAAGGCTTCTATATCATGAAAAGATATTAAAGGCAATTCAAGAATACTCTTAATATTTTGATATATATAAATATAAATTAAAATTTCTGTGTCTGCACTTTTGCATTTGATATACTGTGAAATGGATTCATATTTCCTCTCAGACCAATTCTCTTGAGGCTGTGTACAAGAACATCTACAAGGTGGTGCTACTTCATGCATGCAGGTAAAGACTGTGATGTGTGACCTCACTTTTGGCTCTAATTTTTACATAATATGCACTGATATACAAACTAACAGATGATGACTTATTTTAGGTTAATTAAGCTAAAGGGGCATTGTGAATAATTTATTTCCTCTGCCCGTCCAAGGCATTGAAATATGCTGTTGATAAACACACTCTTCACTTCCACATTCATACATGCACACTTGCCTTGACTTAATAAGTAGGCCTCTTAAGATAATATAAAATAGCTATTTAAATAAACAGTGAAGGTTGTCAGTCAGTACCTGCAACGACCTATGAACTAATCGCACCACCTTTTAACCTCAGAATGTAAATATCTGAATGTGCACAGCCTGTCTTTTTTTTCCTCTTTTGCCTCTTTGTGTTTTTGATTGTCTCTTTAGGTTCCATGTGTGTGCCCAGAGTTTGCCCTTTGGTCAGACGGTTTCTAAGAACCCTAACTACTTCTTGCAGATGATATGGGACTTGGCCAAGTATGCCAATCAGCTCATCAGGCTCAGCAATAAAGGTAACCTTTCCTACCTCATACATTCGGAAAAAGTACTACAAACGATATCAAGTACAAACTTATATTCATTCTTTTTTCCCCCTCTTTTCTCCAGGATTGATATTAGGCAGTAAGGCTCAGACTGGGGTTTTGCAGTATGAAGCAGTGGAGCTTCTTTTCTGTCTTTCCTTCTTGCTGGTGCTCTCACAGCACCGTCCTCTTTATAAAGGTCTGCTCCAACACCTGCACAAATGTACGTACTCTCAGAAAATCCATACATGGAGAAATAATGACACAGGGACTCTGTTCTGTTGTAATTTTTTTTCCATTACTCACTTTTTCTATAGAATACCCAAAATATGCTAATCAGAGGTTTCAATAGCCTGAGGTGACATCTACAAATGTCTTTTTTTTTTTTTTCCTTTTTTTGATACCCCAAAGATATTCAGTTTTACATATTTGAGTGTAAACTGAATATAAACCTCCTTAAAGATTAATACTGAAGGAATCCTAACCTGATGAAACCCATTGCAGTGGTGCTGCTAAGAGACAACAACTCCCATAATCCCAAGCAAATTTCTCAACTCACAAAAGAGTCTTTTGTTATTGGTTTAACTGTGAGACCCCTAGTGGCAGAAAAAAATATATAGTGTTTAATAAAGTTATCACTGTTTGTGCCAGTCACACCTAAAAAGGGTACAGCCTCTCTTAAATTGCGTTCTTGCTGCTGTGTGGCTACATGTATTTGATAAACTGCCCAGAAAGGCTCTAACATTCTACAAGTTGTTGTAGGAAACTCACTGGTCAAACTGAACTTCAGTAGTGACATTTCTGCAGAATCCTGCATCCCTGGATTACTCTCAATGATATGGATGGCATTATTCATAAGCCTCAGCCATTCTTCTGTTCATCACAGACTACATGCATAAACGAAAGGTAATTTGTGTATGTGGAGAGGTCTGTCTGAGCAGTTGGAAATGCAGGTGCATTTTCATGCCAAAATGGGCATCAAAATTGCACTGCACCTTCTAATCATAATCACTGCCTCATTAAGTGTATTTGTTTTGAGCCAGGAAATTATAGGTGCAAAGTATGGGGGGGGGGGCTGAGGACAACATAAAAACTGTGTTTGTGCAACAGCTGGCTTTGCACCTGCTGGGAAATGGAGCCCTCAGTCTCCTTGAGTAAAGACTTCATAAATAAATGGACAATTATGAAAACCTTATCACTGCAACTTGCCAGGAAGTCCAGTCCCTTCGAATGTGGACTCAGAGAGAGTGGCACCCAGTCCATAAAATCTAGATTTATGACCTTTTATATGTGCTCATGTCAGTTTATTGTCACCTTTCAATTGGATTTTACAAGTGTTGGAAAAATGTTAGGTGGATGAAAGTTGAAGTTCACCACCAAAGGCAGAGAAAAAAAACAAAACACCCTCCTTTCTTCTGACAGGGAAGCGCAGTTTGGAACAGCGTCTGGGGGATCTGAGGCTGGCCAGGGTCCGACAGGCGACCACCCCCAGGACCCCAATCGAGTTCTTGGCCATCCAGATGTAGACTACCAGCTAGCCCCCAGTTAAGCCTTCAGCAACCAAGAAATCCTCAACCGCTGAAAGGTTTGAATAAGTCTTGTGCCCAGCTTCTCTGACATTTTCTCAAAATTAAGTTGTAATACAAACATTGTTTTTCATCCTCGCTTGTTTCATCCTCAGGGTTTAACAAGAGTAAGATGTGCAGTGTGTTGAAATAAGTCATTTTGATTTATCTAATCTGTCAGTGTGCCAGAATATTTTAATGTATTTGTCATACAATGTTGGGAAAGCTGGTGCAGACAATGAGAAAACAACTCTTGATCATCAGATATAAAACACTCAAAGGATGAACTTCAGTCATAAACATACCCTATAAAACAACAGCCTCTATATCAGTAAAGATGGATAATTGAAAATCATCTTGCTACTGTACTAGAAACTGTGTCATCCCACTGCCATTTGTCTCTTTGGACTTTGATTTACACTTTGTGGTAGTTTTCCATGACGAAACCATGGCATCACTTGGCGAAGAATTTATATGTAAATAAGCCCCCAGAAATATTGTCAGCCATTATAGTGAGTAAATGAAATGATTTTTGTAAAGTATGATGTAGTACAAGCTCTTTGATTTACACTCATCTCTTAGAAATCTCTCAAACAGTAGGAAGCTTAACAACCTATGCAATAATGTTTTGTGACCTTTATGTTCAAATGTAAGGTTTTGTAAATGTAGAATCAACTGCAAAAACAATGTGCAAAGGAAAGAATTTGATTTTTAAATAAATCCAGTTTTGTTACTGAGGAAACAAAGGTGAGTCATCATAAGTCAGGTTAGTACCCAATAAATCCTGATGGTTGTAAACATTAAAAATTAATAGGAAATTCTGTTTTACAGTACAACGTGACTGATTATATGGGAGCTCTCCAGTGATTTTAAGAGGAAAGATCCAAAGAGGTGGTGATAAACATCACAAAGTCAAATTCTGTTCAGTAACACAGCAGCATTGTTATTTGAAACGTTTCCTAAGCTCTCTGTTAGTCCTGTTCCTGTGTTTCAACCTCAAAGCCATTGTTGCAGTGGGGGTTTAGTTCAGTCCGAGCAGATGACCTCCTGAACCTACAGCAGATCAGTTTGTAGACAGCCACCAGGGGGATGGAGATCACAGGCATTACAGAGAGGAGGATGATTATGGCAAAGACCCAGTCTGGGTATGGCTTCACCTCAGTTTGGGGGAATAGTTCCTAAGGAAATGGACAAAGTATAAAATATCATGAATAGAATTTTAGGTCATTAATATTATATTCAAAAATTTTAAGAATAGTTTTCTTGCTGAAAAGATCGATACTATGTTTGCTAAATACAAAGCTAGAGTTAGCAAGCAAATAGCTTAAAGTTGATTAATCCGTTATAGTTTTTTCAATTAATCATTTAGTTTATCATTTTCTTATTTATTTTTTTTAAATGCTAATCAGAGGTTCCAAGAGCTTGAGTAGATATCTACAAATGTCTTATTTTTTCTGACAATTAGTCCCTAACCTACTCAATTTACACATTTCTCCCTAAACTGAATATAAGACAAAGAATAGGCAGCAATATCTCACATTTCACTTTGTGCAAAGGCTGTTTTTGTCAGAAGAGTTTAGGGGAGGAGATGAATTTTTGTTTAAAAAAAAAAATGCAACTGCAGCATCAGTCAAGGAGATGATTTCTGGTGGTGCAACATGTTCTGTCATTACTGCAGAGAATTGAAATAAATTTAACAACAATTAGATAGTGACTGATCCTCTTGCTTTGTCAGGAGATATTAACTAGGTCTAATATCTAACTTTGCTGCAGTAAAATGTCTAAAAGCTACTAAAGCTGTTACATATTTTGTTGAGCTGTGTACTTACATTATCCCATATGTTCCCAGCATTTTTCAAACCTTGAGAAATCCATAATTTTAATCATTAAATTAATTTAACGGGATGGAGGATTTTGTTCATTGAACGTCTGAATCTTAGGTTATCAGAGAAATAAGCAAACATTAGTGGCAGCTCAGCTCACAGCCTGTCAGGACAATTTTTTTTAAATATGAAAATGCTTTAAGTGTTTTTACTGGTTTTAATAACGCAGCTTAGCTTAAAGTTAGTTTGTTCAACCAAGAAATACTATTAGCTCTTAACTCCCTATATAACCACAACTTGTTTTGATTTTTCAGTTTGTGTATGTATTAAGGAGATACAATATGTTAATTACTAAATTAGCTCTGCTGGTAAGCATATTTTTCTGTCCTTAGACAAAGCTATGATATAATTTTTCCTCTGCCTCCATAGCTTATTATCTGCTGGTACTAGCTTCAATTTTAGCTTACAGGCAGGAGAATGGTATCAGTCTGCTCATTTGACTCTCAGTAAAAAGAAAATAACAGGATTTCTAAAAAGGTGAAACTGTGTACACCTGCATTATTGTTTGTTGGTTTTTTTTGGCCATTTGGAGACAGCGAAACAAGATGTGAGAACTACATTGACATTTGCACATTATTGAGTCGTTATGACAAATATACACATCCAGCAGACATTGAGCAGTGTTTGCATACACTGGGAGTCATGTAAGTCCAACAGTCACTTTGTTTTAGCCTTGTTTTTGGTCTAAATATCTGTGTCTGTAGCTGTGAAATGTTCATCAACTGAATCAAAACAGTGTTGATGGGCAGTAAAATCAAAACAATGAGCAGTGAAATTATTTTGTAAAGATGAGGGGATGATTTTTTTTTTTTTTTTAAATCTTTTTCAATACCCTCAACCTGCTTACATAAACTGGATTCCATGTGGGATAGTTGGGATGTTTTTGTGCTTGAATGATCACATAGGCAATCAGCACCATCAGGAGCATTAAAGGACTGATCACCATCCAGCATGCCTTCCAGAAGATGTTGGGCCTCTTCCCAGTCATGAAATAGAGGTCTTCGCTGAAACTATAAGAGGACACAGAAGACCAGAAAAAATGTTGAAAAATTTGGAATAATATTGTATATGAATATCAAAATACTGAAGAGGAAGAGGAAGAGGTTACGTTTTCATTCCACGGACATAAATGACTCCAATAATCTCAAAGAGTGCAATGATGAGCAGAGGTACAGAGCCCACATAGTTGTTAAAGACTTCCACCCAGTAGTTCCCTGAACCCATGGTGAAGATGAGATCCAACAAGAAGGCTGCCAAGCAGATGATGGCTAAGGAAGTGGGGGGTGGGGGATGGGCGTGGGGGCGGGGTTCAGAGAAGCAATTTAAAGGCAACAAATTTTATCCTGGGGCTTTCAGAAAACTTAAGTAGATTTGAAGGTACCTGTAACAAGTTCATTAGGGAACCACTTGGGCACCAGTTTGAGGTCATTGATGGGTGTGAGGACTCCCTCTATGTTGCCAAACATGGAGGAGAGGCCCAAACTGAAGAGCATAATGAAGAACAATATGGCCCATATCTGTGAGCCTGGCATCTCTATCACTGCTTCAGTGAACACTATGAAAGCCAAGCCAGTACCTGAAGCGCTCTGGGGGAGGAAGATGAAAGAGACAAGAAAGTAGTGAGGAAGTTTGAACTGTCTGTACTTATTTGATGTACTGTACATGATGTGGTGTGGTCCAGGAAGGAAAACAACCAGGGTTTGAGGGAAGAGGAAGATTAGGTAAATGAGCCAAAAAGAATACAATGTACAAGGTTGGATGTGTTTTTAAAGTTGCATACCTGGTCGAGGAATGTTTTTAGGTCACAGTGCCTAATGTGCAAACTGGCTACCTGATCAGGGAATGTCTGATTTAGATACTCAAACCAGTGCACATAATTCTCCACCGTTATGTTCTGGTCTGACACATCAAAGTGGTTGGTCAAAGCCAAGATGTTTCTGCAGAGGAGATACAAAGCCTGCCTCATTAGTATTAGAAAGCAAAGTAAAAGCTTAAAAATGACATACAATAGATGTGCTTACGTACTCATGTAGACAGGTGTTGTAAGCAGTAGTAGCTTTAAATCCAAGGATGGAAAAGACCGATATGGAGGCATACAGCGATGTAGCGCTGTTTATTAGTCCTACTACAAGAGCATCCCTCTCACAGTTGTTTCTGATAGGGAACAGTCACAAAAGCAAGCTTTTTAAGTATTTCAAAATCATCCCAATTTCACTGTGTTAATTGAGGAGATTAGTTACTACCTCTCTGCATTATAGCTTGAGAAAGCTATGAGACCTCCAAAGGCCACAGAGAGAGAGAAGAAGATCTGGGTGGCAGCATCCAGCCACACCTGAGGGTTCTTCAGTGTCTCCCACTGAAGTGATATTAAAGACAACATATTGACATGACACAGGTCATTGTGGCTGTGATAGGAGAAAACAATTTTACATCACCTGTTGAAGCAACAAGTGATCACACTCACATCAGGTGTGAAGAGGTACACCAGTCCATCAGTAGCTCCAGGAAGAGTGAGGGCACGAATCAGGAAAATAGTCAGTATCAGGTAGGGGAAGGTGGCTGTCACATACACAGCCTTAAAAGTTTAAAAAACACAAGGCATAACAATGTATGATTATGAGACAGTAGTTTGGAGTTTAAATATTTTTAACCAGGTAAACTGACCTTTCCCATGGAATTGATGCCTTTGATGAAACAGATGTAGACCACACACCAGGCAGTGGCCAGACAGACGATCATCCACCACTGTAGAGAGCCACTGGTCTCAATGTCAGGTGTGATATTCAGGGTCTCGCGGTACCAGAAGTAATTCACTGGAGTGCTCTTCTGACACTCTAAGTTATAGCCTGCATGGATGCATGTACGGGGGAAATAACAAAGACAACACGAGATCTGTAAAATCTATAGTGTTTATATTGGTTTAAAAACGCATTAAGTCTAGCAATAGAGCTAAATTTCTTTATTTAGATAATCAGTATCAAAACTATTTTTACATAATTTGAATTTAAAATGTATTTTAAAAAATGCAGAATTTTAAGGCAATGTATGATAAGAGATTTTCATATCTTGGTATGATTATCTAACCTGAATTGTCATGTAGAGCCTCAAGTTAACCAGTCCTCTTAGTGATAGTTTGTAAGTTCAAGGTAAATTTTGATTTCAATATACAAATTCTAACTTCTAATTTGATGAAATTTACATTTTATATATACAATCAAACTGCTAATTCTCTTGTTACTTTCACTGTGGGAGTATAGTCACAAGTTGGTGTTAATTTACTTTACCTGTTTGACGATAAAGTTATCAAAAGCAGCTAGAATGAAAGAAAAGGGAAATTTTCTTTTTACCTGTGTGATTGTCATTGAGGGGACAACGGCTCCACGGCAGGGGGTTTTGGAAGGAGTTAAAGAAGTACCAGAGTACCCAGGCCATGATGGTGTTGTAGAACATACTCACCAGGAATGACACCACCATAGAGGCAATGCCTACATATCAGAAATAATATTGTCAGGAAATTAAGAAACATTTTTACAACTCCAAAAATGTTTTTCCCAGAAGTGATTCCTTTCCATTTAATTGTTTTATTAATGATTTTATTACTATTCTCCAATCAAATTAAATAAACACATTTCTTTGACCGTGATCATTTCTGGCTTTTAAGTTTTTCAAAAAGAAGCAAAAGTGAGTTATTCCAGGATCTTAAAATATAGTGGTATATTGATACAGCAGTGACATTTTTATAGTAAAAAAAATTTCCAAAACATTTTACCACTAACCTAGGTCACCTACCTACACCACCCAGCAGTGGTGAGATGGAGCTCCAGACGCCAGTGCTGCCCATACGGAGCCTCTGTCCTATAGCCAGCTCCAGGTAGAGCAGCGGGAGGCCCTCAAACATTAACGCTACCAGGTACGGAATGAGGAATGCACCTGAGGCCATTTAGTAAACATTCACCTCACAGTTAGACATCAGCCAAATTAGAAGAGTTTTTATCTACATACTTTGCTGTGCATTGAGATGATCATTAGTGGCTCTCTGAACCATCTCAATGCGTTTTTAAAATCACCACTTCTCTTCATTGCATGTGTGCTAAATAACGTCAGGCAAAAGTGACTGAAGTAAAAGGTAATTAATTGATCACTAAGCTGAGGTCAAATGGAGGCTCTAGCAAGTCTAAAATACTGCCTGTGGGAGTCTTAGAATCTCAACATTTGACACTGATAGACTTTTGCATATTTACAGGGTTGACTCTTTACTCAGCATTTCCCTGACCCAGCGTCTTAAGGATTCTGAGGCCTTAGGGCTGCAGTTATCTCACTGAGAGATATGAGGAAATAAGTACAGGAATTTAGGCTACTGAGTGGAAAAGACCCCTGATGCTCCCTGCAGTCAATCAAATCTAGATAAGACTCACCCTTTTCAGTGCACATTGACAATGGCTGGCCTAGTACATTTGTTAATGACTAATTACAGTAAAACAAAAAGAGAATCTTCGTTCTTGTGACAGTTGAATTTTTGGATATCATTAAGGCGTCTCATGATTGGGTAAAATTAACATAGGTGACCAAATACCTAAAACTTCTCATGGTGATTGTAACTGAATAACTGAGTAATGTGAAATTTAATGTAAAGGCAGCATCTCACCTCCTCCGTAGATTTGGCACAGGTAGGGAAAACGCCAGACATTTCCAAGTCCAACTGCAAAGCCAATACATGTTAGCAGGTACTGCACCTTGTTGTCCCATTGGGGTCTGTCCTCCTCTCCAGAGTCTACACCCATCCTTAGTAAGCCAAAAGGCTTCACACAACCTCAGTTCTGTTACAAGGATCCAACTCTCTTAATTCTAATATACACTTCAATCAGATTTACTCCAAAATTCTCCTCCTGATCTCAACTCAGTGTATGTCAAAAATAAATACTGTCTGACAGCTGTCTTGAATGGTTTAGTCTAAGTGATGTCCTCTCTTGTCCTCTGTCTCAACACCCTTTAGTGGGCTGTCCTCTTATGTCCTATCAGATTCAGCTATGAGTCCGGTATAAAGCCTTTATTGGTTTTTATGAAGACGTCAGGCGACCAACAAGAAAGGGAGAAAATCAGGTATGATGATTTGGTGGCTAAACTTGCCTTTCTGTTTAAAATGGGAGTGGACTGAACCTCAAATTAATGGATAACTTTGTGATACTGTTTCAGTGTTATTCTCACCTAAGCTAACTGTTGGGATGCATTTGATAAAAAGACATAATGAAAATTGTATTGTGACCAAGCTGTATGTTTATTCAAACTTCGTGCAAATTTGAAATTTAGTTTATTAAGTTCAAGGGAATGTTTTTTACAACATAGAAGAAAAGTTGGAGACAAATATGAGTTAAATTACATCTAAAGCAAACATCAAAGATGAATCAAATTTTCATTCAAAATCGGTTAAAATAACTATTAATAGTACAATCGTAATAGTAATTGACCTTGCTGTAAGCAAAGGGGACAAGAGCCAGAGAAACTTTTTCTTTCTCTATCCATATATGCCAAAGGCTGCTTCAGCAACTTAATGAAAAGATGAAGTAATAAACTCTACTCTTATATTAGTTGAAGCCAATGATGGAGACAGACGTTTGGAAAGGGAAGTTATCATCTCCCCTCCTTTGTCTCATTTAGTCTTTGGCAGCTGTAATCTGCATAAGACAAGTAGTTCTAATTTTTGATTCTCTTTGAACTTACCTGACATTACCACATTCCACTAGTTGATTCGACATTTTGGGAAACATAGCATACAAGTTAATCTGAAGGGATTGAAAAAGATATGGCCTAGTGATGTTTTGATAGAGGTATACAGATAAGCAGTTTTAGTTACTGCTTAGTAAAGATCTGAGCCAATAATTAAAAAAAACCCTTCAGGCCTGCATTCCTGCTTGTGATTATCTCAGGTTTCTTCAGTTCTCCCTTCCCTCCCTCTGAGTTACACAATAACATTTGATATTGTTGATATTGTTTTGTGCTGCTGTTTTTCTTTTATCTCTTTAAATAATTAAAAATTTTTTCAATGGTAGTTGCATCAGTTACTGAAATTTTCAAGAAACAAAATAGAGTTTCAGTGATTATTAGACCATTAGACTGTAGATTCTTTCTACAGTCTTCTTTAAAAACATCAAACCAGTGATGTGACTGAATCAAATACAGTTTGCCACAAATGCAACAATATGTACAAGAGTTGCATGAATGCATGTGAAATCGGTCCAAAGTTAAAGCTGCATACGAAAAAGAAGAATATATTTGACATCATACAAGCCACACATATATTGTTACTATTATTGCTTAGTCTAGCATATTAAATGATGTATTCCATTACCTATATTACAGCTAAAACAACCAGACATGTCTCTTTAATCTATAAAGCAGCAAAACCCACCAGGGTCCTTTCTGCATGTAGTTTTCATGTTGGTCTCAAATCTGCATGGGTTTCCTACAGTTGCGCCAGTCCAATGTCAGACAAGATGGGTGAGTTTCTAATTTGCTCATATAAAAGTGTTTCAATATTTCTTAGATCCTACTATCCTTCCAGTGTATCTCATCAAGAAAAATCTGTTGTAGCACAAAAGGGAATTTCATACTTAAAGAAGATACCAACTTGATTTGACTAATTCAGACTTATGATCCTATCCTAGTTTCGGATACTATACTGAATGCAGTTTTGCACAAAGGCAGTACTACAGATTTTGTCCTTCATTGCTTATACTAGAAGCCCATTAGTGAGGAACTTTTTAATTGCCAGTATAAACAATTCCAACCACTTATCTGTTTCTGCCACCTGCTGGTGTGAACATGCTTTATATATTATTTGGGCATGCATGCCTACATATATATGTGTAGACAGATATTTGTGTATGTACATACAGTTAGGTTAATTATAAAATATTTGGAAAGTGACACAACTTTTGCAATTTTGCCTCTGTGCACAGCCACAACAGATTTGAAATGAAAAAAATCAAGATATGATTAAAGTGTAGACTTTTAGCTTCATTTCAAGCCACCCTCAATTGCTGCTTGTTTGTGGATCTTTCTACCCTCAGTTTTGTCTTCACTAAGTGAAAAGCATGCACAACTTGATTGAGGTCAGGTAACTGGGTTGGCCATTGAAAAATATTACATTTCTTTGCCTTGAGAGGGTTTTGGACTGCTTTCGTACTATGTTTTGGGTCATTATCAATCTGTACTGTGAAGCGCCGTCCTATCCATTTTTCTGGATCCTCTTTCCTGCTGCAGCTTGTGATTGGCTAGGTTCAAGTTGCTCTTCTTTCCTTCTGTCTTCCTCCACAGAAACAGGGTTGATGATGTTCTGCAGACTGTGGTGTTTGTCGCGCTGCTGAACTTCAGACAACTGACTCGACTTGATTCTCAGCTGTTGATGCAAGACTCCTGTTGCGCCTTCTTAAGGCACCCTTTCTTGCCCTGGTGTACTTTCAGACCTGTGGTGGAGGAAACCTTTGCCCAGCCACATATACAGATCTAGTGCTTGTGTCCTGCTGCAGTTGTTGCAGCCTCAGGTATGCTGATGATCCAAGTTTTAGGCTGATCTGTTGCTGTGTCAGTTACCAGGTTGTCTGCTTATGAGACATCTTTTGCCTTAACTCTCGCTGACTCTGCAGGGATTTTCTTCTTAGAATTTTTTGTAGCCCTGGGTGAGTGGGAACCATACACCTTCTGTGCTGGATCCCACTACCGCAGGTCTGTTCCCTCTTGCCAGCTGACATTCCAGGCTGTCACAAGGCGTCTCCCTAGTTTTCAGCCGCACTTTCACAGCAGTCACTGGTTCACCAGATGATCAGATCTGTTGTGTAGGACTAGATGTTAATATCTCGTAGTTGCATGCCTGAGACTTTGTGGAATGGTCAAGTGAGTGATGGCATCCTCTTGGTTATCAAGGGGGTGCCCTCGTTCCTTGGGGTTTTGCTGATAGGCCCACGACACCTCCAGAGGTTTCAGCAGCGAATCCTAGCATCCCGAAATGCCACCTACTGACTTGGAGGCCCAGGTAGAGTCCTTGCTCTTCATCCACAGCGACTTACTCCCCTTTTCAGCTGCCCCGGAGAGGTCTTTGACTCCCTGTCCGAGGGCTTTCCCTCACACTCTCATAGTAGCCTTGATGCTGCTATGAACCCTCTGCAGCCTACCTACATGGCCGGACCTTTGCTGTCCAGCCTTGTTGTTTTGCACAAGCTGCCAGCTCAGCAGACCTCAGTTTCTTGCACTCAGAGGCCTCCTCCGCTGCAGCCTCCCAGGGTACTGTAAGTTCAATGATGTAGATGATATGTATTGAGGCTGACCATAGTATGAGGTCTGGTCTAAGGATGGTTAATGCGATCTCAGCTGGGAAGCAGAGCCCCAAGTCTGCCACCAGCCTCCAGTCATGTGTTCCGGCAAGCTGCCTGGAATCTGGTCTTGAGTTGGCGAGTCTGGCTTGACCCTCACCTTTCTGGACAAATGCTGATGCTGTGCAGGGGGAGGTAGAGAGAGGTAGTGCATTGATGTCCATCTGCCAACTTTCCAGACAACTTTCAAGACACCGTCTTGAGCAAACACCATCTTGAAGGGTGGAGCAGAGGGAGCATGTGGGGTCTTCACCATACCATTGGCTGAGATTTTTGGGAGATGGCAGGACATTGTATGCAGCCGTGATTGTGAAGTTTACACTGTCTCCATTTCCACTCCATTTTCGAGGAAAACTTTCTCTTCTCCACTCCCTCCCATGTCATCCACTGCCCTTGCCTTATCTTAATGACACCTTTTGCACACCTTGTTGTCTCCTCTTGTTGCCGTAACTCCTGAACCATGAGCCTGTGTCTCCAGGACAGACTACCCTTGTTCCAGGCTGGTGTGCTGGCCCCAAGGGCAAGACCACTTCTCCCTTTCTGCACTTGGCCCAAAATATCCCTACGTATTAGTGCTGCCTTTGCCTGCTCTGTTGCTGCCACCAATGGGCTCCATTTCCTCCCAAGATAGTGGCAGCTTGAGCTACAAATGGACCACTTGGTTTTATTAACATCATCTCCAGTCTTACTTATGCATATGAGCTGATCAGTCTCTCCAGCCTCTCCACTTTTGAGATTAAGACTTCATACAGGGTTAGTGGCCACATAAGACATTTAAGGCCCAAAATTCATACACCAGAACTTAAGCTTGCCAGGGAGTGTGGTTCTGTCAGTGTTCTCGTGGCTGCTTACTACATTCTTCCTTAGCTGATCGACCTGCTGACTGCGTTTAAGGAAGGCATTGTACCACCAAGCTATCCTCTTCGCAAGCTTCTCAGAGACAGTTGGAATTGCCTCTTCACCAATGTGAAAGTGTTGGTCTGACAGCTTCCCCTTGATGATGGAGATGCTTCTGGTCAAGCCAAGCAAGTCCAGAAGCATCTTCATCTGAAGAAGCTCTATGTTCTCTTGAGGCTGTACAGTACAGTAAAAACCTTGTTCATAGTGAGGTTGTATGCATGCTCTGACAGGTGGCAGCCTAAGGCCAGTTCTTATGCGCTATCTTCCAACCAGCCATTTAGATGCTCTAATGATCACTTCCATGGCCATGGTGAAGGCTAGTTGAGTGTTGGAGCAGCTGACCATGATACTTATTTCCAAATGTTGCCACGCTATGGAGTACTTTGCTGTTGACAAGCATAGCTGCATATCCCATAAGTAGGTCTTGATCTGAAACCAGATGGTACTAGTATGTTCCAGACACCCAGAGATGCCTGAGTTGCCTGCTTTCTGGATTCATGTCATTCAGCGGATTTCTTTGCAGGTGTCCCATCAGCCTGTGAGCTACCATGCTAAAAAAGATTTTACCCTCGAAATTTAGGCGGCTGATCTGGCAGAATTGGCAGATTTCTGATGACTCCTTTTTCTTAGGGATAAGGATTCCTCCGGCTCTCCACCAGGATGTTGGTATCTCCTGCTTTTGCCATATCAAAGCACAAGTGCTGGTGCATTGCATTAGGTCACCTCAAATTTTCTGCTCTTGAACACACCTCTTAATCATTTATTATAAATAGATTATGTTCTGAGGTTTTATCATTCCCTTGAGAAGTGATAATCTTCAGTATATAGTTAAGTTACGTTATTTGGGCAAATCATGATGTGAAGATAAAATTCTGTTGAAAGGAAAGTTAGTAAAGAGTCAGAAAAAAAATATTTTAATGGTAAAACTCACAACCAAGCTGTAGCAATATACAAAATTATATGCCCTTTGCTGAACAGAATCAGCACCTAGAGAATTCAGATAGGTGGAAAACATTATAATCTCTTGCCTTTAATAAAAAAAAAAAGATGCAATATAAAGATACCTGTATTATTGATAGGCTGCCATAAAATTCCACAAAAAATGAGCAGAATACAATCAATTGACTAAAGTGCATCAATAAAAGTACAATATTGTACACAACAAATAAAATACGCATGCATTTATATTCTGAATTTTATGAAGTTTTAATGACTTTAAGGAATATGGCTCATTTTTTCCCTGGATACAGTTTTGTTTTTGCAGCAAACAAAGACCAGCCTAAATAATGCATACACAGGCATCGCCAGACTTGGAACTCCTGCCAATAGAAATATGACTGCATTGGTCCATGAAGGGTATGGTACTGATGTCAGAGCTGGAAACTCCTCCTATAAACCACAAAGGAGTATGATTAATACTGACAAGTTACCATTATATGTTGTACTATCAGCATTTACCACAAAAATGCTTTCCAACATCATGAATTTGTCTGTTTTTCAACAAGGCAAGATTAGAGGAAGGATGCTGAGACTGAAATCAAATCTAATAAACCCAAATAATAATGATTAAAGAATGCTGTTATTAGTTTTATATGCTTACAGAGTTGGGGTCCCATACTAAATAGGTGAGCTCCTCTTGGGCTTGGGTCACCATGTAGAAAACTAAGATAACCAGGATGATGAGAGGACTGATGAACCTCCATGAAACCTGCCAGAAGATGGAGGGCTTATGTCCAATCATGAACTCCATGTCCTTATTGAACCTGAAACAAAAAAGGGTTTTAACTAGATTACAATTCATAATTTTACTGGAAACTTCCTCATGGAAGTTCACAGACTTCTAGTACAACAGATACAATACCAATAAATAGTACAGTTGTGGGCTAAAAAAACAAAACAGTGAGCTGAAGGACACTAAAATTGTAGAGGGGAACTGCAAAGTAGGGTGATAATTATCTGACAGTTTATCACCAAAAAAATACATAGTCATTTTTCCAGTTGTTAATTTAAAAAAACTAGATGAGCACAGTTTTAACTAAATTAATTATATGGATAACTCCTATATCTTTAAGATTTCATTCATCATTAGAAAAAAATTTAAGTTTGGCTGCTACTATGGTAATATTGCAATAGGATGTACAATATCATAAAATATATTAAGCAAATACAGGAACTTTGTGAACCAACCTGTCTATGCCATAGATGTAAACAACAGCTATCAACTCAAACAATCCAATGGTCAGAAGTGGAACAGATCCAGCAAAGCTGTCAAAGAGAGTTACCCAGTAAAGCCCTGAATTCTGCGCAAACAGGAGGGAGATGATAAAGGCAACAACACATGTTGTTCCTGAAACACATAAAAACAAGGAAGCTTGTGTTAAAAGAGGAACCATCTGTTCATCTTGGTTTGCAAATGTGGAGACTGATTTAACTACAAAACAGAATACCAGTTAGTGCCTCTTGGGGCCAGTTTTTAGGAAACATATTCAGGTCTCTCAAGGGGGCCACCACTCCTTCAATATTGCCAAAAAGGGTTGAGATTCCCAAGCAGAGAAGCATGATGAAAAAGAGGACAGACCAGGCTGGAGAACCAGGCATCTTGGTGATGGCCTCTGTAAACACAATAAAGGCCAGACCTGTTCCCTCCACTCCCTGGACAAAAACATTCAAAAAAACAAACAAAAAATAATAATAACTGAGCTATGTCACAGATTTTCATCAATTTACAGTACTTACCTCGCTGAGAAGTTTCTGCATGTCACAGGTTTTGATGTCCAGTCCAAGAACAATGTCAGGATAGGAGCTGTTGAGATGCTTGAATTCTGCCTCATAATTGCCTATAGTGATGTTTTCTTCAGGAAGATCAAATGCATTTACTAATGTCATGATGTTTCTAAAAGCAAAATATGTCACAGATTAGTAACTATGGATTACTTGCGTCTAAATTAAAGGATGGGTTCACTTTTTTAAGCAAAACAACATTTTAAGCAAAACATTGAAACTAAAATGGGGAAGAAGATTCTACAGCCATACTGTTAAATGTTCATCTCAGCATGCTAACAAACTAACAAAGACAATACTAACATGATATTTATGATATCATGATATTTGCCAGTTATAATGCTTAGTTAAACATGTTAGCATGCAAACATTTGTTTTCCTATTAAATACAAAGCCCAGCTTGGATTGGCAGGAAGGATGGTGGGAGTTTTGCAAGTGTTTGGTCAGTAACTAAAGACTGGACAAACTAATACTTTGAAATTTTGGTCCAGAAAAAAGTGGTGCACTGAACAATGTATAGTCTGAGAAACACACATTGCCATCCCTAGAACCGCCCTACTTGTGTGGTTAGGAAAAGTATGTGCATGTCAGTAAGTTGAATTTAAAAATATCTGTACCCATTCCTCAAGGGTCCAACCATGTTGTTTTTTTTTTAAATCTATATATTGTACATCTGAGATTAATACACTTACCATATATTGTTGAAGAGTTGTTTATCATAATCTAAAACCTTGAAATTAAATGTACTCACTCACTGATACAGTTGTCATATTTCTCAGTGGCCCTAAAGCCGATGATGGAGTAGGTGACTGTGGCAGCATAGACTGAGGTGAAGCCAGTTATTGCAGTCAGGATCACAGCATCTTGCATACAGTTGTTGCTTGAGAAAAGAAAAAAAACATTCAGGACATATCATATCTGACAATGGCTACTAACATTTTTTTTCAATTTTAATTGATGTGATTATAAGTGTTGAACTGCTGTGCGGTTATAAGAAATAACAGGTCTCATACAGAATGTATCTTACTGAACAGGGTTGTAGCTTGAGAAGGAGATGAGTCCTCCCCATGCTATACTGAAGGCATAAAAGACCTGGGCACCGGCATCCAGCCAAGTTGTCGGTTTAATCAGCTCCTCCACCTGCAAGCAAGAGGCATACGTTGTGATGTGGCTTTGAGCTTTGAGATACAACAGACTTTTTTTTTCTATTGAGGTTTGAAACATACATCTGGGGTGAAGAGAAACTTTATTCCGCTCAGGGCTCCTTTAAGAGTCAGTCCTCGGATCAGGAAGATGGCCAGCACTATGTATGGCAGGATGGCTGTAACGTACACTGCCTGAGCTCATGACAAGATATAAAAAATATGAAACGATGTTGATAGTGATGATTTTGTATCACACAGTATTTACCAGCAGGTTCAACAAACCTTGCCTGAAGTGCTGATCCCTCGTATGTAGCAGATACAGATGACTGACCAGGCAGCTAACAGGCAGACTACTATGGGCCAGTGGATTCCCCCACCGTCAGCTATAGAGGCGGAACTATTTAGAGTCACGCGGTAAAAATAGTAATCCACAGTGGAGCTCTGTTGACACTCTGGTACATATTCTGCAAGGGCAAGACACAGACCTCTGTAAATGTTTTAACTGACAGTAGAGTTTGTTTCCTGGATTGAGAATATGTGTGCATATTCAAATACCTGTCCCATTGTCAGCAAGAGGACACTGTGACCAAGGCAGTGGGTCTTGGAAGGAATTGAAGAGATACCACATGATCCAAGCTATTAAGGTGTTGTAGTACAGTCCAACCAAAAAGGACACCAGCATGGAGGCTACACCTGAGGCACAGCATCAATAACTGATATCAAAATCAAAGAAATCCAGGCATTCAATCCAGACATTCAACAGCGTTGTGTTGTTTGCTGCCATGGGGGCTTTTTGCCAGAGCCTTTTGAACTTACCAATACCAGTCAGATAAGGGTTGATGGCCCTCCACACCCCCACACTGCCTTTCCTCAGACGCTGGCCGATGGCAAACTCCATCAGCAGGAGAGGCATTCCCTCCAGCACCAGCAGGATCAGGTAGGGAATCAAAAAGGCCCCTGGAAAATGTATTTGATCAGTTTTACAATATTACAATTGTGTATTACTTAGTATTTTAAATGTAAAAATGCTTAAGTGAGCTAATAAAACTTAGTAAAACATTCCCAGTCGCCCTGCCTGTGAACAGTGTCTAATAATATTATTGACCCTTGTGACCGCCCCACCTGCTCTCCTGCCTGTCTTTCTTTTCCTGCTTCGTTTTCTCAATGCAGATAGTTGGGGGGGGGGGGTCGGGTTGTTTGCTTGTATCGTTGACCCTTGTGCAGAGTTTCTGAGTACTGCCTTCCTGGGTCTCTTTCATTTATCTCATTGTGGGACTCCCACCATCCTCTTCAACTCGCCCCCTTTGTCTATTTCGATTTCTGATATTTCAGAACAGTTACCTCAAAATTTCCCCTAAACTAAGTTTACTCTCATCTGTTGTATGCTAATCTGTATGTACTACTTTAATGCTGTAAATATATATTGCTAAACTCAGTGTACCCTTTACCGATATATGTTCACAGTTTATTAATTTGTTTGTAATTTGTTTACTCAATTTTTAGCAATCTGTTGTCTAAACTTCTCAGCAATTGTTTTTTTGTTTTGTTTGTTTTTTTTTTTTCATAAAACTTCTCCCAGACTAAGAACCCCTTTAGATTGCTCCATATCTCTAGGCATTCAGACATTTACATCACAATTATTGCCATAGGTGGTTTTATTTTACGACAATACAAACACTGGCTGGCAAGAAAGCTTGAAGGACTACTTGTAATTGTAGTCACAAATTTTGATTATAATGCTGTGGTCATACAAGATAATTTTGTTCAAGTTTGCCATTCTTCGGTTTGCTTTCAAGTTAACATCCAAGTAGTAATTACAACAAATACAGACAGGGAATATATCTTTCAGCTTGACTGGTTGGCAGAGGTATACAGTGGGGAGGCCGTAAATCTATTTGCAACTGATATCCAGCTTTGGATCGCCCCAACTGGATATCTGGATTTTTCTCATTGCTCCGACATGTCTTAGCGGTTTATAATACAGGATTTTCTGAAAACAGGTTGCATCAGCCAAATTCCATCATAAAAAACCCAAGATTCAATTGTGGCAGCGTTAAATTGTACTATCTTGTGCAGTATTTTTAACCTCACGCAAGCTATCTTTGCAGTTGAGTTGTTCGATGACATGATCACTCTCAGGTTGCAAACATGGGAATATTTCCAGTGGGGGCGATCCAAAGCTGGATATCAGTTGCAAATAGATTTATGGCCTTGCCACTGTATACCTCAGCCAACCAGTCAAGTTGCAGGATATATTCCTCGGCTGTATCTGAGTTATGACGTCAAATAATGGCCAGAAAAGTTTTTTTCCAGAACATATTGATGTCACAGTGAGGTTGACCTTTGTTCTTTTGAACATAAATTATCTCCACTTTGTCATTTTATCCTATTAGACATTTGTCTGAAAATGCGATACCTTAGAAACTCCTTGAAAGATTGTCATTGATTGACACAGCTGTTCCCTCAGGATTGAGGAACTGTTTATATTTTTGCAGTCAGAGGTCAAGGTCACTGTTACCTCACAAAGCTCGTTTTTGGCCATATCTCAAGAATTCATATGCTAATCATGATAAAATATACCTTATACCTTTTATTAAATTCCTTTCAAAGTCATCTCTACATATATTGGGGGAATCTGGACAGTCATGGAAGTAAACCGCAACTTGACTGGTTGGTGGAGGTGTTCACGTGCAAGACGGCAAGTACAGTTATTACTGTTTAAAGTAGTGTCAAAAAGTAATACAAGTATCGCTATATTTATATTTTTTTATTTATTTATTCCCCATATTTCACCCCTATTCATAACCTCCCTTCCACCACCATATATACACACTCAACCACAGTTACACATGCACACACACTTGCAATTACATAAACTCACACCCAGTTAACACTCACAACATGAGATAACCTAAATCTCTTATATCCCTCTGTTCTTTTGTAACTGTGCTGTATCCATGTTTTAAAGTCCCTGTCTTGACCTGGTAATGTCCTTTCTACTGCACTAAATAATAAAATTAAATTCCGATTTTCACCATCCATGCCATGAATATTAGATAAGGGCTTGAACATCCAATCAATCAATAGATTCCCCCCTTTATATCATCTTTTAGAAATTCTCTCATCCCCTGTGGGGTAATCCACCGTATTTCAAATGCATGATGACTCCGTCAACACATCTGCCTTTGAAAGCGAAACACAAAGATATGCAAAAAGGACTAGGGATTTCTGTACAGATATCTTCAGATATCTAGTATTAAAACTGACCTTTTGAAACCCTTAAAGACGGATATTGATGTTGTATTTCTAGAATTAGTCTCTTTAGGAAAATCACATTCGAAAGCTCAAACTTTCACTTGCAGTCATTTTCAGTCCATAGACATCCATCTCATAAGATGTCACTTTACCATTTTTATTTTAGCTTACCTCCTCCATGACTTTGACACAAGTAAGGGAATCGCCACACATTGCCAATCCCGATGCAGAAGCCCACACATGTTAGGATGTACTGGGCTTTGTTGTCCCACTTGGGTCTGTCACCAGCCTCCTCCTTGTCCAGCCTCTCCAGATCCTCATAGTTAGGGGTGCGGAGATCCAGTCCTGGGTTAGGAAATACCAGTCTCATTGCGACCACGCTAAAGCAAAGATGTTAACACTATCGTTCTCGGAAGTCGAAGTGAGGGCTTGGAGTATGCACTTGGCAAGGTTGAGACATGTTTATGATCTTTTACTTTATCTGGGTGCAGTTCAGATTAGCTATTGCACACTCTGTACTTCTATTTTTATACCACCGGTCTTGCTGAGTTGTTGGTCCAAGAATGTTATGAAGGGGGATCATGTGAAGAGGACTGTTGAATAGGGGGTTCCACGAACTAACTTTACAGCTGAGGCAATCACTCACTCAGTAGAGTTTCACCTGGAGTTTGAGATGAAACCTCCAATGGGGTTGAGGAGAAGATAACCTGTGCACGTGTCTCCAACCATGTCCCTGGATTTATGAACACATTCAGAGATTATAGAAGGTAGGAGGATTTCATGATAAACCAACTCTAGATACAGTTACTACTCAAAACAAACAGTAATTACTATATCCAGTTTTCTGGCCATTGTTAATAATTAATGTGTAAAGATATCGTCCATCAAACTACTTACTACTGTTTACACTTTGACATCTGTTAACTTTTTCTATTGTTTAGTAGTTCTAAACAATTTAGTATTGTTTTAATAGACTGTACAGTGAAATTTGTTCTGATGTGCAGTGACTAACAGCTCGCTAACCCAAGGCTGGATTACCAACAAGGCAGCTGTCCCAGGGTCCAAGACCTCCAAGTACCCAGTAAGGGTGGAACTTGGGCACCCTCCAAGTTCCCAAGTTCCAGCCTTACTCTGTGTCAACAGGTTTGGCTAATTTACTTGCAACTTTGTTTGGGATTCAGCACTGAAACACAATATCTGCTGAGCTGATAAGGGCCTCTGGGTGGGTTCTGCTTTATTAAGACTAGTAATAGTTTTCAGCTTAGTTCTTACATGTTATATATTCCAGAAGAATATACTAAAATACTTTATTCAACATTTCCGTCAGCAAAACTATATACATTTTGCCCTGTGAAGGGTCCACTACTTACTTTGTCTTTCAGTTCAAAACTGGGTGAATGAGGGGCTGCTTGAGGGATGAGATCTGGAAAACACATGGTTATGGATAAAACTCTTTAATAACAACTAACATTTTAACAATCAGTATGTTTTCATCAGACTTTTGCCATAGCCACCTGACTTTATTTTGCAGATCATGTCTTTTTGTTCTGTTCTTGTTGAGGCACCGGTCTTCGCCCTGAGTCATCTAATGAACAGACGTTCCCTTACACTTATTTGGAACCGCTCTGTATTTAAAATGAAAAAGGTTGAGCTCCTGGTGCTTTAAATTACAGCCCGCACACCCAATGCTTACACCGTGTGAGGGAGCTTTCTCCTGCATCTACAGTTCACTGTATTGATGGTAGTGTCAAAGGTGACAAACATTACCTCAGCTGGCATCCTTCATATTCATGTCCTGTGCAAATAATATTGGTAAAAAGAGAAAAAAAATATCAAGAGAAACTTTTGAGGGGGTGATTTCCTCCCCATGCTGTTCTGTACTATATGTTAACCTTTAAACCTGAATAAAGTTTGTTTCTGATTGACCATTATGGTAAAATGATATGCAGTGACATATAAGAAACAACAGTTTCTTCTCTAATATTAGTTACACACACATCACAAGTTCACATATCTTCCCTGGCATAACCTGGAGTATTGTTCCCCAGTAATGGAAACCAAAATTAATAATTTAGCACTCAGTTTATTTCTAGATCGTTCTGAAATTCAAAGGTCTTGCCCCCTTATTCTGTAAAATGTTGTGTCTGTGTTTTCAAATTTTAAAACATTTGAGACCAAATTCTAAAATAAAAACTATACACATTACGCAATTGTCATTTTTTCATAATTGGAGAAAAATACATGAGGACTCCCAGACTCTATCACACTTCACTGTGTCCCCCACTTCTAAGATCAACCCAGAAAATGTGTGTGATGATGATGTAATAATTCATGTTAAGTCTACATTGGGGTTTTACCCATAATGATGATTGACTTGATGATGCTGCTTCAGTAGGATTCATTCATCATATAGGACATCATCACATGGACAGATATATCATTTTAAGGTTTCTCTAGCTGTTATTATTTTTTTGTGAATGATTAAAGGACAATATTTTTGAGGTTGACTGGGTGCACCAAATGAGCAGGAGTCAAAGTTCAGTTCGGCTGGAACATGCTTCGATAAAAGTTATTTTATAGATATAAGTACATATTAAATAAGTAACTTATTATTAGCTCCAAATGTTATTTTGTGCATACCGTATTAGAACCACAAACTGCTTATCAATCCATATCAGCATTCATTAGTTTATCATTACAATGGCAAAATATTATAAGCAGACTAAATCATATGTAGCACAGTAGATGACTATACTGTAGCTGGAGTGCTTAAATAAGGGATTTATTATTCTATACTGTTAATATTGCCAGAGTTAAAGAACCTTTAAAATTTCTCTTCTCCTCAACCCCATCACATGCAACATATCCTACCAATATGTTGTGCATCTGGTTCACCTAACCTTACTACCCCTTTATGTTTTGTCAGTGTGATGTCTCCCTCTCTTGGCCGATTTGCCGCTCTATATCTTCTGCATGTTTAAATATTTATAGTGTATGGTTAGGTCTCAGACACACCAAAGTGATGTCTAATGGCCAATGCTGTTAAAGATCAACTGATGCATTGCCTCATGTCAGCTTGTGTCTTTTGTTAAAAGTTACTTTTTAACACCACAGAGAAGAAAACTCTACCTAAATGGAGATTTACACTAACGGGCCAATGATCTCATTAGAAAAGTATCTTTCAAGTGGTACAGTATATTTGGCAGGAGGTGAAAATTCAGTTCTTGAAGTTGATTTGGGCAAGTATAAGGATCTGAGTGAATTTGACAAGGGCCAAATTGTAATGGCTTGACAACTGGGTCCTCTCCAAAATGGCAGGTCTTGTGGGTGTTCCCAGTATGCAGTGGTCAGTAGCTACCAAAAGTGGTCCTTGGTAGGACAACTGGTGAAGCGACTGGGTCATGGTCATTGATACATTTGGGGAGTGAAGGCTGACCTGTGTGGTCCTATCACCATCCAGTGCTGAAAGCACCTACAGTGTGCCTATGAGCACCAGAACTGGCTTTACTCTGATCAGTCACATTTTTTTTACATCATTTGAATGGACCAGTGCATGTGCTTTGTTAACTGTTTGAGAGATGGCACCAGGATGCACTATAGGAACAAGGCAAGCTGGTGGAGGCAATGTGATGCTCCAGGAAATGTTCTGTTGGGAAGCCTTGAGTCCTAGTATTCATGTAGATGTTACTCTGACACATACCACCTACATAAATGTTGTTCCATAAGAGTTGTTGTTGTTGTTGAATAACCAGAATGGCAAAGGCTCAGCCAGTGATCAGCTCCAGGATGATCAAAGACAGTCTGGAGTTACCTGTAAGTACTGTGACATTTAGAAGACGTCTGTGTGAAGCTAATCTATTTACAAGAATCCCCCGCAAAGTCCCTCTGTTAAAAAAAAAAGGCATGTGCAGAAGAGGTTACAATTTACCAAAGAACACATCAACTGGCCTAAAGAGAAATGGAGGAACATTTTGTGGACTGATGAGAGTAAAATTGTTCTTTTTGAGTCCAAGGGCTGCAGACAGTTTGTGAGACGACCCCCAAACTCTGAATTCAAGACACAGTACACAGTGAAGACAGTGAAGCATGGTGGTGAAAGCATCATGATATGGGCATGTTTCTCCTACTATGGTGTTGGGCCTATTTATCGCATACCAGGGATCATGGATCAGTTTGCATATGTCAAAATACTTGAAGAGGTCATGTTGCCTTATGCTGAAGAGGACATGCCCTTGAAATGGGTGTTTCAACAAGACAATGACCCCAAACACACTAGTAAACGAGCAAAATCTTGGTTCCACACCAACAAAATTTATGTTATGGAGTGGCCAGCCCAATCCCCGGACCTTAATCCAATCGAGAACTTGTGTGGTGACATCAAAAATGCTGCTTCTGAAGCAAATCCAAGAAATGTAAATGAATTGTGGAATGTTGTTAAAGAATCTTGGAGTGGAATAACAGCTGAAAGGTGCCAAAGGTTGGTTGACTCCATGCCACACAGATGTGAAGCAGTTATAAAAAACTGTGATCATACAACTAAATATTAGTTTAGTGATTCACAGGATTCCTAAATCCTAGAAACAAAAAAGTTTGTACAAAATTGTTTTGAGTTTGTAAAGTTAACGGCAGACACTGCTATTTTTTTGAACACACCCCTCTCAACTAATTGCCCAATTGCACAGCCTTAAGAGCGTGCATATCATGAATGCTGGGTCTTGTTGGTTTTCTGAGAATCTACTGCACCTACTGGTAACTCGTTTGCCATGTAGCAATAAAAAATATACTAATAACAGTGATTAATCTGGTTAGTCACATTGGACTGCTATTATTTTGAACACTACTATACATCTACAGAATAATATGTTCCTCTATAAACAGTATAAGCAGGTAAAAAGCATGTAAGAAAGGAACACTGATTTCTGTCTTGTCTTTGAGGTAAGAAAAATTCAATTCAACAAGAAATCAAATCTGTTCAATGAGTAAGTAAACTGTGAACAGCCATAAAACTTCACATATCATGAACAGAAATAATAGTACTTTAGTGAAGTGTGTTGATAAAACTAGTATATAACCAGTATAATGCATGTGCACTAATGTGCAATAATAATAATAATAATAATAATGATATTGTTGTTTTTGTTGTTATTAATAATATTATTAAGGAGTGATGAGTCAAGGCAAACCAGGCCACTGGAGGGGCGAAGGGGGCCCCACCGTCCGGCTCTATAACAATACAACTGGGAATTGTGTCTGTGAAGATTTTCAGTAATCCAGGTCATGGTTATTCAGGAAAAAATTGAGTCAAGGACAACTGGACTTGGTTGTAGACCTTGAGGAAATTTCACCTCACATCCAGGAGGCTTCTTCATTGAGTGAGTGATGGGGGAAAGCTAGGTATTTAGCCTCTTTGGGGTTGTTATCAAGGTCTGGGCACATGCAGGACCACTATCAGCTCTCATAACTTTTTGCTTGTGTCCCCTTGCGTGGTTAGAGTCGAAGAGCTGGTTCTGGTCTCTATGCATGGGTTTCCTTGATACTCCAACACCGAGGTTCCTGTGCACAGCACAGGCCAAAAAAGGCAAAACTACTCTTACTGTCACTGTAACGGCACCAAGCCACTTGTTCAGATATGTGAATGACACATGGGTGAAAATTAAAACACAGGAAGGGCAAACCTTTACTGTACAGATCAACTCAGTGGACATGAAACATCAAGTTCACAGAAGAAATTTTTCAGTAACAACAGTTTGACTCAAAAAAAAAATGATGGTCGCCGTCACTTGACCTCAAGTGAATTTAATGACTCTAACTACTGTTGTAATATCTAACAATTTTTTCTTGGATTACTGTATATATATATGATATTTATATACTAACAATTATTACTATTATCCTATTATAGAGATTATGCTTTGAAGTGTGCCAAAGTCCAGAAGAGGGCACTGGTCCATTGCAGATTTTACACCTTGTCTTGCTTTGGACCACCCCCAGACCATTTGGGAGGGAGACTGTCCACTGAGGACTGAGGCTCTTTATTTTGTTTGTTTGTTTGTTTGTCCATTGTTAAGAGAGTAGTAGGTAGCTCCCCTGACTTGAGTCCCACGACACCACCAGAAAGCTGGGCCAGGAAGGATTGCCCATTCCCCACCCCCTAGCCAAATAGCAAGAATGACGTTATAACGATTCCAACAAGTGATGGTAATAAGTATAATAACACTTCTATAAATCAATGTGAAGAAAAATATTTCAAATAATGGTAATTTAACAAGACAAGTGACTTAATCTTGCATCTTGAAGTGTATGACTTTAAAACATTTCAAGAAGTTTGGCTCATTTTTTTCCTGGATTCTTTTTGGTTTTACAGCACACAAAGACCAGCCTACATAATGCATACACAGGCATTGCCAGACTGGGAACTCCTGCCAATAGAAATATGACTGCATTGATCCATGAAGGGTATGGTACTGATGCCAGAGATGGAAACTCCTCCTGTAGAACATAACACAGTATACTGTAGTTAATGTTTTTAGCATACAAACCCTTCCCAAACTTTGGTGAAACATGGTGAAGGGCTTTAATATATATGCTGTACCAAAGAGGAAACACATTTACCTAAAAACATTTGACATGCCATATAATTTGTGTATCTTGCCATGAGAGAACATTGGAAAAGAAAAACAACATAAAGCAGGAATTCTTATACTGTTATATGAGCTGATCAAAGAGTTTTTGTGCTTACAGAGGTGGGGTCCCATACTAAATAGGTGAGCTCCTCTTGGGCTTGGGTCACCATGTAGAAAACCAAGATAACCAGGACGATTAGAGGACTGATGAACCTCCATGAAACCTGCCAGAAGATGGAGGGCTTATGTCCAATCATGAACTCCATGTCCTTATTGAACCTGCCACACAAGATGGTTTACTTGATTTTGAAGAAATTTGAAATATGTTGTGATTCCCCATCACACACTTAAAATTAAATAGGTCTACCAACAACATCAGGTTTTACCAAAAAGCTGGTACAGCTCGGTGCTGCTATTACTATATTGTCTTTTTGCAGCCATTGTCAAGTTGTAAAGCAAACATGAAAAGACAATGTGTTACTAAAATAGTTTGAATAAATACTAACCTGTCTATGCCATAGATGTAAACAACAGCTATCAACTCAAACAATCCAATGGTCAGAAGTGGAACAGATCCAGCAAAGCTGTCAAAGAGAGTTACCCAGTAAAGCCCTGAATTCTGCGCAAACAGGAGGGAGATGATAAAGGCAACAACACATGTTGTTCCTGAAACACATAAAAACAAGTGAGCTTGTGTTAAAACAGAAAGCAAAGACAATAACCAAAGATATTTCAATGACAGATTAAAAAGAGAGGAGTTGACAGAGATGATTTTAAAAACCAGGTTACCAGTTTGAGCTTCGTGGGACCATTTTTTAGGGAATACATTTAGGTCTTTCAAAGGGACCACCACTCCTTCAATATTGCCAAAAAGGGTTGAGAGCCCCAAGCAGAGAAGCATGATGAAAAAGAGGACAGACCAGGCTGGAGAACCAGGCATCTTGGTGATGGCCTCTGTAAACACAATAAAGGCCAGACCTGTTCCCTCCACTCCCTGGACAAAAACATTCAAAAAACCAAACAAAAAACAATAATAACTGAGCTATGTCACAGATTTTCATCAATTTACAGTACTTACCTCGCTGAGAAGTTTCTGCATGTCACAGGTTTTGATGTCCAGTCCAAGAACAATGTCAGGATAGGAGCTGTTGAGATGCTTGAATTCTGCCTCATAATTGCCTGTAGTGATGTTTTCTTCAGGAAGATCAAATGCATTTACTAATGTCATGATGTTTCTAAAAGCAAAATATGTCACAGATTAGTAACTATGGATTACTTGCGTCTAAATTAAAGGATGGGTTCACTTTTTTAAGCAAAACAACATTTTAAGCAAAACATTGAAACTAAAATGGGGAAGAAGATTCTACAGCCATACTGTTAAATGTTCATCTCAGCATGCTAACAAACTAACAAAGACAATACTAACATGATATTTATGATATCATGATATTTGCCAGTTATAATGCTTAGTTAAGCATGTTAGCATGCAAACATTTGTTTTCCTATTAAATACAAAGCCCAGCTTGGATTGGCAGGAAGGATGGTGGGAGTTTTGCAAGTGTTTGGTCAGTAACTAAAGACTGGACAAACTAATACTTTGAAATTTTGGTCCAGAAAAAAGTGGTGCACTGAACAATGTATAGTCTGAGAAACACACATTGCCATCCCTGGAACCGCCCTACTAGTGTAGTTAGGAAAAGTATGTGCATGTCAGTAAGTTGAATTTAAAAATATCTGTACCCATTCCTCAAGGGTCCAACCATGTTGTTTTTTTTTTTTTAAATCTATATATTGTTCATCTGAGATTAATACACTTACCATATATTATTGAAGAGTTGTTTATCATAATCTAAAACCTTGAAATTAAATGTACTCACTCTCTGATACAGTTGTCATATTTCTCAGTGGCCCTAAAGCCGATGATGGAGTAGGTGACTGTGGCAGCATAGACTGAGGTGAAGCCAGTTATTGCAGACAGGATCACAGCATCTTGCATACAGTTGTTGCTAGAGAAAAGAAACATTCAGGACTTATCATATCTGACAATGGCTAATATCTTTTATTTCAACACAACAGGTCTCATTCAGAATGTATCAATTCAGTTTTATTTATATAGCGCCATATCGACGTTATCTCAGGGCACTTTTCATATAGAGCAGGTCTAGACCAGACTCTTTATAGTTATTATTTACAGAGACCCAACATTTCCCCCATGAGCAACCACTTGGGACAGCAGTAACGAAAAACTCCCTTTTAACAGGTAGAAACGTTTAACAGATCCTAGTTCGAGGTGGGGGGCTGTCTGCCTCGATCGGCTGGGTTGGAGTGTATCTTACTGAACAGGGTTGTAACTTGAGAAGGAGATGAGTCCTCCCCATGCCAAACCAAAGGCATAAAAGACCTGGGCACCGGCATCCAGCCAAGTTGTCGGTTTAATCAGCTCCTCCACCTGCAAGCAAGAGGCATACGTTGTGATGTGGCTTTGAGCTTTGAGATACAACAGACTTTTTTTTTCTATTGAGGTTTGAAACATACGTCTGGGGTGAAGAGAAACTTTATTCCGCTCAGGGCTCCTTTAAGAGTCAGTCCTCGGATCAGGAAGATGGCCAGCACTATGTATGGCAGGATGGCTGTAACGTACACTGCCTGAGCCCATGACAAGAAAACACGAAATGTTTGATAATGGAAATCAGATTGTGTATTTGTCAGTAATGTATCGTAATTGACCATTAGCTAAACCCCTCTCCAGATACCAGGCCTGTCAAACTTTGGATTTCCGTGCATTCTAAAGTGGAGTGCATAGGGCTATATGAAGAGTTATTCGTGAGTTTGGAAAGTTTTTTCCTAAGAATGCTGACTTTTTATCTGGAACATGCAGCTTTAACCTAATTGATTTATCAAGATATCACATATAGTACATCATGTGCATATTTAAATTCAAGATTCCTTCACAGGGTTAAGTGTTCTTTAAGTCCGGTGGAAACATTTAAAAGTTTGCAGGGATAGCATTATCAACCATATGATGGAGCTAACATTAGCCTAAATCAAGTACCCATTGTCTCAAAAATATCTACGAATTTTGTAATCTGCCACCGGTATCCTTGTAAATGCACTGCACAACAATGGAAAGCTTGACAGGCTTAGCAACAGTAACTATGGTAGGCTGGGCTTAACAGCTTGTCAAATCACTGAAGGCTCAACAAACCTTGCCTGAAGTGCCAATGCCCCGTATGCAGCAGAGAGCAACAACTGACCAGGCAGCTAACAGGCAGACTACTATGGGCCAGTGGATTCCCCCACCGTCAGCTATAGAGGCGGAACTATTTAGAGTCACGCGGTAAAAATAGTAATCCACAGTGGAGCTCTGTTGACACTCTGGTACATATTCTGCAAGGGCAAGACACAGACCTCTGTAAATGTTTTAACTGACAGTAGAGTTTGTTTCCTGGATTGAGAATATGTGTGCATATTCAAATACCTGTCCCATTGTCAGCAAGAGGACACTGTGACCAAGGCAGTGGGTCTTGGAAGGAATTGAAGAGATACCACATGATCCAAGCTATTAAGGTGTTGTAGTACAGTCCAACCAAAAAGGACACCAGCATGGAGGCTACACCTGAGGCACAGCATCAATAACTGATATCAAAATCAAAGAAAGCCAGGCATTCAATCCAGACATTCAACAGCGTTGTGTTGTTTGCTGCCATGGGGGCTTTTTGCCAGAGCCTTTTGAACTTACCAATACCAGTCAGATAAGGGTTGATGGCCCTCCACACCCCTACACTGCCTTTCCTCAGACGCTGGCCGATGGCAAACTCCATCAGCAGGAGAGGCATTCCCTCCAGCACCAGCAGGATCAGGTAGGGAATCAAAAAGGCCCCTGGAAAATGTATTTGATCAGTGGTTTGAATTTTTGAATTCCGCACATAATGTCCGTACACATTACATTCTGGACATTGAAAAATACTGTGATCTTTTTCTAACATAGATATCTCAGAATCCATCATAATTAGTACCTCAACAAATGTTTGCTCATGTGGACCTTGTTAGTGTTGTCTTCAGTTTCTTTATCAGCCACCATGAGAGGTGCTGTGTTTTCTCTTTAAAAAAACTCTGTTAACACTTACATACAGTGAAACTCTTCTCTTCTTTGGGGTTGGTGAAATTCCAGTAGTTTTAGCCATACTGCTGCAGTGTTGGTGGGTCTGATAGACTCTACTGCCACCAGGATGTCCACTTTTGTGAATTTTAGACATTATCTATATATAATCATTCAGTGTAATCAGGTTACACTTTTAATTTGTTTAGACATTAGTAAATGACTACGGACCCACAAGACCAGTGACACTTCCATTAGCTTCAATTGTACTTTGGGTCTCGTGCTGTTAAACTTGCTTAATGAAGAGGATTAGCGAAGTTTATGCAATTTGTAATATTTTCAGTGACACAACAGACTAAAATGTAACATTGGTACTGTTTAGTATCCATCAATATGTTCTCACATTACCTTGACAGATATCATGGACTATGGACAGTGGGTTATACTGTATGAGTTTGTCCCCTCAAGTAAAGAAGTCAAAGAAATACAACAGATTATACTTTTACAATATGCATGCCTTTGAAATCTGCTCCATGTCTTGTTGCTCATTGTGCAGCATTCCAAAAGAATAACAATGACTCACCTTAACACAGACACATACACACATAAATACAAAAATATAGTCAGTGGTAATACATAGCATTTCAAGCATTGAGTTGTAACTTAGGACAATATGCAGCTGATCCCAGGGTCTCTTTTTTTCTCATATGTAATACCAAAGGTTAGCCATTGCTTCAGAAGACCTCACACCCTTGAGAATCATTAATGTACCCTCATGGTAATGTAGCGCCTCTCTTGTAGTCATGAATGGGTGATATATTTAACTTTAATACATTTAACTTTAGGCACAGAGCACCCAGTGATTTTTTTGAAAGTGAAATAGGTTTGGCCTTTTTTTGTAAAGACTCATTCTGTAGTGCACAATGTTCCTCAGAGAAAATCACACATAAACCAATTCCCAAAAGTCCACAATAAATTAATTTCTGATTACCTTAACCATACATTAATTTGTAAATCAGTTATTTTACATCTTAATCAGTCTATTTACCCTGCCTGTCTTGTCTTACCTCCTCCATGACTTTGACACAAGTAAGGGAATCGCCACACATTACCAAGCCCGATGCAGAATCCCACACATGTTAGGATGTACTGGGCTTTGTTGTCCCACTTGGGTCTGTCACCAGCCTTTTCTTTTTCCAGCCTCTCCAGATCCTCATGGTTTGGGATCTGGAGATCCAGTCCTGGGTTAGGAAATACCAGTCTCATTGCGATCACTGCTGTCTCACTGCGAGCACTGAAGCATTGAGATAGTGTCTACTACAGTACAGTTAGTAATTTACACAGGACAACTCAGCAATGTTGACAATTTTATGATCTTTTATCTGTTGCAGTCCACAGATTAGCCAGTGCACACATCTTTACATACAGTATGTCAAATGTACAAACTTCACAGTCAGTATCCAAAAAAGATTTGATTAACTTCTTAAAAAAAGAAAATGCTAATTACTATACTAAATGACTGGGTTCTCCTATCTCACAGACATAGGAGGGAAAAGACCATATCCATTTATTTGATATGTGACTGAAGTGTTTTATTTTCAAGGGTTCATTCAAAATACCTGTATGGTATATCAGGGCCACAACAGAAAATTAAAACTAGGCATTCCAATGGTTGCAAATTTTGCCAGACAAAACTCCTAAAAAAGTGCCAGTAAGTACATGAAATTTACACATGATTTATTTTAATAGCACGTATTTCTTCAACTAGTCACCACTTCATGTGGTCTTAACTTGTGAGGAGATTATGACAGTTTACGGCGGTGTAAATGCAGTGTTGTAATATACACAGACGATTGAAACTTTACAACAGACTCTCACAGTAAAAAAAAAACTTATAAACAAAACAAAAGTGCACTAAAAAGTACTGATGGCAAGAATGTAGTCTTTTTTTGCTTTAAAAGGAGAGATATGCTTACAGTATGTGAAAAGATTTAACAAAAAATTGCTTCTCTGTTGATGATTATTTACAAAATATTAAAATAAAACATTCTTTTTGTGTATTAGGCCCATAGATATTGTAAACTTGAATAGCTACAGCCAGCAGCGAGTTAACTTAGCTTGCAATGAAGAGTGGAAAAGAGGGAACAGCCAGCTAACAGATTCTGTACTTTCATATTTAGTGTGCAGACACAAGAGTGGTATCAGTCCTCTTTTCTTACTCTCAGCAAGAATGCAAATTAATGTATTTCCCCAAGATGTCTACCTGTTCCTCTAATGTACAACATACAATGTCTTGTGAATCATGAAACAACATGCAGTAAACTAATAATACAATAGCAAGAGAAGTATGATCAGTTACTCTCTTTACTATCTTTACAGAAAATGCTTTTAAATTTACTTCTACTTCTCCAGTCACTAGTATGCTCTTCTATAATTATACAGGACATGAGGAACAAAAAGGCAAAACAAATTGTATAATATATACACAATAAAACATTTTGTTTTGTTTAAAAACATTTTTGTACTGAAAAACTATTTAAAAATTCACTTTTCACCCATTTTTATTCTGGCAGAGATAGTGTCCAATGTCTCATCACTGGAGTCCTCCTGCTTGCAGCATTTCCTCTGGATGAATTTGAAGAAGGCAACTGCTGGGATGGCTAAACTGGGAATTCCAGCCAGGAGGAAGATGATGGCATACACCCAGGAGGGATATGACCGCGGTTCAAGGGTGGGGAAGTTCTCCTATAGCCAGAGTAAAAGATGCAAGATGGTTTTTGTTTTGATTTTTTGATTTACAGCAAAGTGCTGCGTTTTAAAAGAATCATTAACAACAAAAGAATTGGCGAAGTTTTCATAGTGGAGAGCTTCCACCAACAATGACAAACATTTTAAGACATCACATCTAAAAAGACCTTTTGGCACCTACTATAATAAAACCCACATCTTGAAACGTTACCGTGAAAAATAAGCTATTATGATGAGCATACTTACTGCTTCCTGGTCCCAGACCAAATAGTTGAGTGTCTTGGTGACTTGTGTAACAAAGTAGAAAACCAAGATGACGATCATAATGAGTGGGCTGACAAATCTCCATGTCACCTGCCAGAAAATATTGGGCTTGTGGCCGATCATAAACTCAATGTCCTTGTTAAACCTGTTTAGAAGCAATAAGAGGGAGACTTATGTAAGCTGAGCGTGTACAAAGCATCCATAAAAGACAACCTTTTACTTTTATTAGTTACAGTAAATAAAGCAGCCTGTTAGTGTGTTTTCAACAGGTTGATGCTGCGCTGGACTTCAAAAGAAACAGAACTCCACTCTGTTTTTTAGTCTAACCCTTAATTCCCAAAAATATAACATGTGCAATACTTTGCACATTTTAGACATTTTGTTATTTAGAAGTAGCATTTTACCTGCCTTTATCAACAGTGTTATTTTAAACTGAGCAAAAATATTTCCACATTCCTCACCACAGTCTTGCTACATAACAAGATACACTCTGCTCTTCTTTATCTATCCTATGAGGATTGTGACCCATGATCTCTGTTCCAAGGTCAGAATATAATATGTTGTTATTTCCAGCATTGTTTAAACTTTATTAAGACCTATCAGCTCCCTCACTGAGTATCAGAGACCCACACTGGTCTGCTTCGGCTTCATGCATGTATGACAATACCACGACTATACAGCCATACCAGCCGCTTTGTGAGGCCATAGGTACATATTTACATAAAGCCACTAGAGTGGTTAAAAAGCAATTACCTTGGACAAACTGGAAAGACTCACCTATCTATGCCATAGATGTAGATAACGGAAAACATTTCACAGAATCCAATTACTAGAAGGGGGATAGAGCCTGCAAAGCTGTCAAAAAGAGCTAGCCAGTAGTTTCCAGAGCGCAGTGCAAATATGAGCCCAAGAGCGAAAGAAATCAAGCACGTCAGACCTGACAAAATACAAAAAAGGGGTTAGACTCATATCTTTAGATGGAATAATCAAGCCCCACATGAGAAAGTCTTTCATATTTAATAGGAAATATATTAAAATTACCACAGAAAACTTCTTTGGGCCAAGTTCTGGGAAACACTCCGAGGTCCTGCAAAGGAACCACCACTCCCTCAATGTTGCCAAACATAGTTGAGAGGCCAAGGCAGAAGAGCATAATGAAGAAGAGGACAGACCAGAGAGGAGAAAAAGGCATCTTGATGATGGCCTCTGTGAAAACGATGAAGGCCAAACCTGTTCCCTCCACACCCTGAAAGGATAAACACCACATATTTCAGTCACTGACACTGTGTTAAATCATTTGATAGATTATAGTTAACTTGATTTGACTTGGTAAATATTTAATGCTCTCCACTGACCTGACTTAGGAAAGACTGAATGTCACAAGTCTGTAGTTGCAGTCCTTGGATGATTTCTGGATTTGTTTGACTGAGATGGGTCAGAATCTCATCGTAGTTGTTTTCTGTGATGTTGTTTTCAGGGTAGTTGAAGGCATTCATCAGCTTCAAGATGTTACTGCAAAACAGCACAGAGAGAAACACAGTCTGATTTGCTTATATTAGACGAGTTCAGTCTTATATAAGCAAATCGGACTGTGTTTCTTAGGGCTTCTTTTTGGTCAATATGAAACTCACTCTCCCATGCAGTCATCATATTTTTGTGTGGCCCTGAAGCCAATGATAGAGTAGATAACCGTTGCGGAGTACACTGAGGTGCAACCATTGATGATAGAGATGAGAACGGCGTCCAGCTCACAGTTGTTGCTGGAAGAAAATTATGATCGTATAAGGAGAATTGTTCAAAAAAGGGTTCTTTGCATGACTGTGCACTTGAGACTTTTACTCACTGAACAGAGTTGTAACTGGAGAAAGAGATGAGACCTCCAAAAGCCAAAGAGAAGGAGTAGAAAACCTGGGCCCCTGCATCCAACCATGTTGCTGGATTCATTAACTCTGACACCTTAAAGATAATTAAAAGATGTAATATTTGTATAACTGAGAGTCCTATGCTAATCACTTCATGTTGTAATGTTTTTGCTGACTGACAGTAAACACTATCTCCTACCAACCTGGGCACATTTAATAATTAATATGTGAAAGTGCACCAGGTTCAGAGTTTTTTTTTTTTTTTATCCCAAAGTTTGACTTCCAGTGACCATGAATAAATCAGGATAACTTGAGTATGAGAAATACTCAATGTTTTAAGAGAATTGTAAAAGTACCTGGATGATAAACCTGTTGCTAGATTACTTAATCTATATTGGTTTTAAAACTGTTATCTGAATGACTCATATTTAATTTGGATTTTTGGTGATTACAGCCAATTAAATGGCAGTAAGGTTTTTAAACATTATTATCAGCTCTTATCACTCATGAAATCACAGTTCATGGCTTTATGGTAAATATGAAGCTAGAGTTATCTTAATTTAGCATAAAGACTTAAAACAGTTGGAAACAGGTAGGATGGCTCTGTCCAAAGGTAACAAAACCCACCTACCAGTAGCTCTAAAGCTTACTAACTGGTCAATTTTGTGTCATGGATTTCAAACATACCGAAACCAAATGTCATTTATTGTTTTTATGGAGGGTTATGTGCCAAGATAAGATACCTAGCCTTATATTTATCTGACAGATAGCCAAATCAGTCCTCTCATCAATCTCTCAGAAAGAGAGGGAATAAGTGTATTTTTCAAAATGTCACACTACTGCTATACTGACAAATGCTGGTAGCTTTGTTACAACGGTGCTTACCTCTGGTGTGAAGAGGAACTTGATTCCCTCTACAGAACCTTTGAGAGTCAGTCCTCTGATGAGAAAGATGGTGAGGACCAAATATGGCAGAGTGGATGTGATGTACACAGCCTAAGAAATAAAAGAGTAACAAAATGATTTAAAGATATACCCGTATAGTTGAACAAACATTTTTGCACAATAGCAGGGATCAGTCCCATATTAGATTACTCAGATGTAATTTGACTTGCAGACCTTTCCAGTGGTCTCGATCCCCCGGATGCAGCAGACATAGAGCACAGTCCAGGCAGCTATTAGGGCCAGAACTATCCACCACTGCAGGCCCCCAGACTCATCGATAGCTGCTGAAGTGTTCAGAGTCTCTCTGTACCAGAAGTAGTCAACAGTGCTGCTCTGAGCACACTCCTCTACCAGACCTGCAGAAAGCCATATAGATCAGAATAGGATCTCAGCAACCTTCTAATGAATTGTAAATACAGAGTGTAAGGCAGATGTTTTTTCTCTCTTTTTTTCTGATTCCGACTGTTTTCTTATCAAATGAAGGCATACCTGTCCTGTTGGCATTTAGAGGACATTGGCTCCAAGGCAGAGGATCTTGAAAGGAGTTGAAGAGATACCACATGATCCAGGCCATGATGGTGTTGTAATACATACCCACCAAAAAGGAAACAAGAAGGGATGAAATACCTGTAATGGAATTAAACAATTAGTCTTGTGGTGATGCTCTTTATTTTTAACAGGATTAAAACTCTGCAGCCATGCTGGCAACTCTGTGAGACTGTACTTGCAGTTTTGCTTTCAGGTAAATGCTGATCATCAATGTCTGTGCAACATTTCATGTTTATCCAGCCAATAATTGTTTAGATATTTATTTTGTTTAGATATATTGACTGATATTATATATATATATATATATATATATATATATATATATATATATATATATATATTTTTTTTTTTTTTACCCACCAACTCCGGTCAGATAGGGATTGATTGATCTCCACACTCCCACGCTGCCTTTCCTCAGGCGCTGACCGATGGCAAACTCCAGGTGAAGCAGTGGGATTCCCTCCAGAACCAGCAGGATAAGGAACGGGATCATAAATGCACCTAGAAGAGCAACATTCACAACATAATGAAATGACCTTATGTATTACTATAGGGAAAGTCAGTAAATATTCAGCAGTGGATGCAATTCACGAAAGTGTTCCTATAAAGACACCCACTGTGAAATGTACGAAGCATTGCATGTCATTATCTACAGTAGGTACTAAATGAACCAAGAATCAGACTCACAGACTCACAAATGCACTTTTTTAATGCACAGATCCCTTGAAATGTGTCAGTCAACTGTCTTTAAGGATGTCACATATTCAATTCTGACTAAAAGTAGACTGAGTTTTTTAGTGCCAACTCTCCTCATTTACTGAAAATAGGTAAAGGCATTTGGATTCTTTCTAATAATTCATAGTCACTGCCAATTTTCTGACACCTTAAACAGCAAAATCAAGTCTCTTCCCAGCTTACCTCCTCCATGGCTTTGACACAGGTAAGGGAACCTCCAGACATTGCCAAGTCCCACACAGAAGCCCACACAGGTGAGCAGGTACTGGGCTTTGTTGTCCCACTTAGGTCTGTCACCAGCCTCCTCCTTCTCCATCCTCTCCAAGTCCCCATGAGAGGCGATTCGGGTATCCAGTCCTGGGTTTGGTAGCTTTAGCTTCATGGTTGCTTTTTGTAAATTTGAGTGAACTCAGAATTGGAAATTGTAGCTGCTGAGTCTCCCTTTGTTAAGCAATTGTTGGTTGCTACTTTCCCCGCAAACCCTAAGGAGGCTGTGTCCTCTCTTAAACAATCCTCTCTGTGGAAGTTGTTACTGATTCTCTGGTCACTGTCGCTCTCTGAGTCCTTCACCCCTACTGAGTGTCCTGGGAGGGGGAACTGAGGTATTTACTATGACCTATGAAACCTACACTGTAGTTATCAGTAGCTCATTATAGTCAGTGTTGTATTATGTAATGTCAGCAACTCTAGGTTGAAACAAGCACAGTCTATTTGATAATGGTTAATACATCACATGTGGTACCATCATCAACTATTTTTCTCGACAGGTGAGTTCGGTATTCATGAGTTTGTAAAGGGAAATAGTGCGATGTGATGTGATGTGAAGAAATGAGGGGTCTTTATTTATAAAAAAAAAACAAAACAGAAGGAGTGTAAAAGAAGTATAAAAAAGGAGTTAAAAAAATTTGAGAGGAGCATTGTGTTTGTTGATAACTTAATGTATCACTCTTCTTAAAACCTGTAAAATTTAACCGACAAGCATCCCTCGCATTAACATTTCACAATAACTACAGATCTTGTGACACTTTGTTGGACAGAAAGACAGGATGAAAAACACTCGCACATTTCTCATCATAGCTTATCTTAACTATCAGGCAACGCCTTTTCTAGTCCTTGAGAAGTCAGATTGTCTTATTGCACAGGGATCTATCTACATTCTCTAAAAGTTCAAATTCAAACATTGAATCGTTCTCATATCAACGATAATCATCACAGTAACTGTCCATATGTCACAGAGTAGTGGCAGCAATTTTGCTTTTTTCTGTTTGTATCATAATATTTTGAAATTTTAAAGCATTTCCGAGTTCTTCTGAATCTTATCAGTGTCCCTTTCTAATGAAATTATTAACCAAAGAAAGTGTTGTGCCGGCATTTACAGACTTGTATGCACTGACTGGCAATCTGTGCCTGCCGTATATAGGGTTATTTTATGGATGTACATAAAGCTATCTGTGTGTATGTGCAGTATGTACATCACTACTGTTGATCTAAAATACTTATAACCTTGTGAAGATATAATAACTTCAACCTTTTCAGCACAGACCCAGTAAATATGTGGAGTTGAAATAACACTGAAATAAGGGCATGACATCAGGAACTCAATAGGTGGATTTTTTTTTTTTAACATGAAAATTTAAAAAATATCATATGATAAAATATGAGTATTGCTATATTGACTGTCCCTGGATCGAATGTTGACAGAACATCTAAATTTTAAACACAAATAACAAATAAACAACAGATTTAATGAAATATACTTAAAACTGTACTGTTCATTATTATTTTCAGTTTTTCTTGTCTAAATGAGCATGTTCTGATTAAAATGCTAGAAGGAAACTGTATATATTACCTCCAAATGGTCATCTGACAATGAGGCAAATGGTTAAAGACAAAAGTGAGTTCAACAGTGAGCAATAAAATGATTTTTGTTTAATGGTTGACATTTACAAGTAGTTCTATATGTTCTACATAAATATAGTTGGAAATATAACATTTCGCGTCACAAATGTTTAATGTGGAAAAATTGTGCAAATGTCCAAACACATAAATTCTAAAGTTCTAATACGAACATTTATCTCAAATCTTCACCAGTGCTGTTTTCCAGTTGCCCGGATACTTCTAGTCTTTCACAGCACACCACACATTTATGTTGAAAATATTTTTTCTGCCACTGGGTTCAGAACACTTTTTTAGGTGCAGAGTGGCAAACTGTTGTGGCGTGGAGCAAGCAAATTGAAATACTGGGTCTCAGAGCAGTGTCTGAAGAAGAAAAGATTCATCTTACTGTATGTCTGTTTGTTAAGAACAGAGCTGGACTCAGGATATGCTTAGTGGCTAAACTTTAGCCTAGATTAGCATTAGAAGCTGAGGAAAACTGGCTCTAAATGATTGCAAAGATAAACTAACAACCACAAAGATACTCAAAATGACTAAAACGAGACAAAAACTCAACAAAACAAAAAAACAAACCAAAAAAAACTGCAAAGTGAATCAAAAGACTTACAGCCTCTGTATCAGAGGTAGTCCACTAGAGAACTGCATTGGCATTCTGAAGCTGGACTTGCAGGAAGCCAAAGCGAAACAATTAGCCAGGAATGTGAACGGCTGAACTGAAGATGTCGAGGTAATGGTGACAAGCATGTCAGTCTAACATTTAGAGAGCACTGGCTCTTTGGTAGGGGACTCTGAATGAGCTGAACAAGTACCACATCACCCAGGCAGTGACGGTATTGCAGTACATGCCTGCCAAGAAAGAAAGTCATGGACGCAATACCAGTAATAGAAGGGAAAAAGCAACAATGTTAAATTTGCACAACCATCAGTCATCTAGTCACCAACACCAGTCGAGTAAGGGTTAGTTGCATCCCTGACCCCTACAGAGCCCTTCCTGAGATGTTGGCCTCTGGAGTTTGATGGCAAACTCCACGTAAAACAGTAGGATACCCTGCAAGACGAGCAGGATAGGAAAAGGGATCATAGAAGCACCTGAGGACACACCAAGGTATGTTCAGATAACCAGACAGATAGGAGAGATATGCATGTTACCATAGATACACCTAGTTTGTTGTAACCATGTATGATCATAGATATTCATGTTGAAATTTGTAATTTATGCCTCACAGCATGATATAAGAGGCCTTTCCTATCTTTATTATTTCTAGTAAAAGTAATAGGAGTAATAGGGACTTCTATTATCTTTTTTTTTTTGTCTTTTTTTATTGTCTTCAATATAAGAACATGATGATGCCGTTGGAGTGGGCCCAGGGCTCAAAGTTCGATCTTCTGTCAGGACTGTCTTAGATAGCAGAGGCCTAATAAGCTGATATGAAAAAGCTGACTCACACATAAAATTATTCATACAATAAATATTATACATATCATACATGCCACATAAGACAGGGAAAGTGCCCAGAGTGTTCAGCTACACAGTCTATGGTAATATGACCATTATACATCCACGAACGTAACACAGGAACAGGTCTTTAGTGCCATTTGCTGGTGGATTACATTCTAGGTTACCACAATAGTATATAAATGTAGCATACTGATACACTAATGACAGTGAGTATGATAGTAGAGTCACTTCACCCGTTTCCTGATCTTTGTATCTAGCTTACATCTCCTTTTCTTGCCTTATTAATACCTTGTGATTTTAAATGACTTGTTTTTTTTATTGCGTGCTTTTGTGAGGACCCCGGGGAGACTGTGCGGAAGCTACTGGGGAGATGCCCCGGACACCGCACCCGAGAGCAGGGGCTGCAAGCGGACAGGTCCGGTGGTTTTCCCGCAGCACTGGAAAGAGCGGAGAGCAGCCGCCTGCTAAACCCCCCACGTTCAACTTCCAGCGGGGAAACACACCTGCCGACCGGGTGTCACCTTAAACGACACCTGGGCTCCTCGTTATTTGCGTCCGCGTCGCTCCGGACTTGACCCGGGACCGTCGGCGCTGCGTCGCGACCCGGGCCGGACGGAGCCCGTCGGCCTCTCATCGCTGCAGGCAGGCGTTTGCTGCTAAGTCTCCCAAGTAATACGCTAAATCGTGTGGCAGGAAGATCGATGATGTCCGATCAGACAGAATCTGATCAGACATCGGCTCAGGTGAGCTGCGTCCGACGCGACGACCTGTGGTCGCTCTACGAACGACGTCACGGCTACGAGGCCGAGTGATGACGTTGCCGTAGTACCTGCGAGAATTTAAAGCCACTTTCACTCCTGCTGTTTACACGGAGACACGTGGGTTTTCTGGCTTTACCTGACTCTCCTCAAGCCTGACACCTGGATCTAGTTTTTACCTTTAATCTACAGTAAAACACCAAGTTAAATATTATAGCTGTCTTTTTTTTTTTTTTTTTAGAAATTCTTCCATTTTATTTCTCCAGCGTTGAAAGGTTCTAATATTATCATAGTAGAAACCTCTACCTTCCCTGTCAAGCATTATTTGGGGACACCAGCGAATGCAACGTTTAAGTGTTACTGTATGTGATAGGCTCGGCAAAGACCGGCATGTGTGTCTGATGAATACCAGACACTTGACTTGTTTACCATCTCCCTTGTGGCAAAGAAAGTCATAGATGATCAGATTTGTTTTATTGCAGAAATAACCCACAGTATCCTAAAAGATACGTAAGTGACCACCAGTGGCCAAACCGCCTGAAGTAAAAAGGTTCTAAAACCGCTATAAAAATCAGCGACCTGAGATCTGTTAAAACGAGGGGGCAGAGTGCCTCTGTCACTATGGCAACATAGCTTTGGAAACTGTCTTGTTTGCAGAGCTATTTTTTCAATCTGGCAGTGAAGTGGGGCATAGTAGCTTGTAGTGGTGCCTCCCTGTCAAGTGCTTATTACCTGTCGGAGCTAACAGACCCTCACCAAGTCAGAAATGTCGCAAAGAGAAAAGGCTCTGAATCATGGCATGATGTGACAGCAGTGAACCATTCTTAAGTTTCCTGTGATGGTTAATAAATTCCTATTGGCATGGCCATTAAGTTGGCAACTACTGATAGTTTGTGCTGCCATTAACACCTTTAATTGTGGGAAAATTCCATAAACATAAACAAAACCCGGTTCAAATCATGAAAAAAACAATTTGTGGGGCGACATGTCGCTTTCATGCATGTGTTGTAATTTCAGTAGTAAGATGCAGATGTTGTAGAGTGACTACTTCTTGCACATCCCTCAAGAAAATTCCAAATTGCATGATTTCATGTATGTAGAACAAAGCAGCAGCTTTCTTTAGTATGTAAGAGGAAATAGTAAGATTTAACACTAAGTTAAGCTATTGTTGTTATATTTTGATTATTCAGATTGGACTATTATTTATTGATGAATTCTGATGCATACATGCATGTGTTGAATGTGCATTTCGTTTTTCACCAAACAGTATAATTTAGGGCTGCCACCAACAAATATTTGTATTTATTTTTACTTATTAATTTGCCATATACTGTTTAATCTATAAAATGTCAGGAAATAGTCCATCACAGTTTCCCAGAGCCAGAAATAACATTTTCAGACGCATTAGTTGACTGACTCCACAATCTTAAGATATTTAGTTCACAATATTTATTGTAAGACAAGAGACCATAGAGATTTCTCACATTTAAGAAGCTGAAACCACCATTTTTTTGGCATTTTTGCTTAAAATGATTTAAAGGTTAAGTGATTTTCATTGTAGTTGCAGATTTATTTTCTGTACATTGACTAATTAATGAATCAACTCATGTTTTCAGCTCTAGTGTGATTTATTTGAAAGCAGTGCCTTCTTTCTTTCTTTCTTACTTTCTTTCTTTCTTTCTTTCTATCAAACATGATTACTTTCTTTTCTGAACACTGTAAAATTTCTTAGTTGTGCTTTAAATACCTTCAAAGAAAAACAATGACTCAAACTTCAAAGTTCTGTTGTCATGTAATTTATAAAATGTTAATCATATCTGATCATGCCATTGATTTTCTGTGTGAAAAACTCTGTGTGCATATACACACAGGACACCCTTGAAGCAAATTTATGCACATTAGGATCTGAAAAGTTCAGTTCATTGTTTTATTGTTCATATTTATTTTGAAGCAGAATTACAGAGCAATATTGTAAGGCTAATTTCATATCCAGCTTCCAATCATATTGACGCGACGTCTTTTTCTAGGCCGTGTGTCTTCATTATCAGCCTCCTGTCTTTTCATTTTTGAACCAGCCTTATTCCTGGTCTGGCTGCTGCTTGATGAGCAAGTACTGTCCTGGTGCTGCTCAGCAGGGCTGCTCCTCAGACCAGATTGACCACGGGGAGTGTGGGAAGAATCAGAGCTGCTGCTGCAGGTGGATCTAGCTGCAGAGCATTTTCTGATTTTCTTCCTCATGTGATCTGATCCCATGTAGTGGTCGAGGTCAAGGTCCTCACAGTCAACAATCTTCCTCTTAATGCCAGACCTGACCAAACTTTGGGTCTGGCTGTTTTTGGAGGGATGTGGATTGTTGCTGTGTTGAAGGGTCATTGTTGGGTGGCTCCTCGAACCAGTGCTTGCCTGGATGTACTTGGCATACTCCTGTCTGCTGCAGGAGGAGGTTGGAGCTCCATGGCTTATGTAATGACAAATGACAAATGGGAGGTTAACTGAAAACATGTGTAAAGCAAGCAGACATTGCGCTGATCTCACAGTTTCTTAATTCTTAAAATCTCCTCTCTAGACTGATGGATTTATGTGAGCCTACCTGTGCTGGTCAACCAACACGCATTTGACCCTTTTGGACAGACGAGAGGCGTTGTTTATATTGTCATCGTCGTCGTCAGCCTTCCTCTTCTTCCCTGACCTATTGGAGGCTCTGCTCTGTTTGCTGGTGCAGGGAAGTGGCTCCTCGGCATGAGGAGGAGGAGGATTTTGCCGGATGGAGGAGGCCTTCCTGGAGGGGATCTGCTGCTGTGACCCACACACAGCTTTGCCAGTGTCAGAAGTCGAGGCTTCATTCTGACAGAAGTCCACCATATTAAAGCAGGACCTAACATTGCAAGACAATGAATCCGGTTGTCTGCCAAGTTTATCACCCACCTTAGATAAGTATGATTTATGAGATCTGTTTTTATTGTCCTCTACATGGCCTGCAGTGAAAATTTAACCTCTGCACGCAGCAAAAAAGCAATTGGAACATTGATATCATGAAATTACTTCTAATATGTTAAAATATTGAATCAAATCAAGCTATTGACTTACTGGTCGCTGTGTTGGCCCATTCTGATGAACTGATGCTCCAACACCTGTCTGGGTGTAATCCGTTTGGAGGCATCGAGCTGAAGCATGCCCTTCAGCATGTCCACAAACATCAGCACATCAATCGTTTCTGCAGCTTTATCTGCAGGATTTTTAGAACTGATGCCCCGAATCTAAAACATGAATAAACAACAATAACAAAGGTCAATACTTCTGTTACCTCCAGAAGAAATTAAAATTTTTTCCTGAAGTTTTTTGAGTGTATTTCATCTATGCGTCAGAATAAGTACATGTTCAAATTTTTTTTCCAGCAAATGATCAAAAAGAACACTTACATGCAGGAAGGCATCCAGAGAGGTTAACTTGACCCTCCTGGTCTCCATCGGTTGAACCCCCGTCTCTCTCTGGATCTGTCCTGGTGTCTGAACAGACAATGTACTTGTTAGCAATGATATTCTGAGTATATCAACTTGGTCAAAAAGATAATGTTCAGTATTGTATGGTATGGATGAAAGGTGAGAAAGAAAGAGTAACATTTGAACCCTACAGATTGTTTTAGGAATAAAAAATGGAATCACTGACAAACCGAGTTAAACAGACAGAAATGCTAGATCTTACAGTGGGTAAGTTAGATCAGATTAGTAATGAAGTTGTAGGTACCTTGAGTTTCCACATACTGGTGGTGGAGTTGTGGTCTCTCTCGAAAAACATTCCAGTATAACATCCAGAGTCGAGCAGCTTGTCCGGGGGCTGACCCTGAGTCTCCACTATGTACCTCATCTGAAAATAACACACAGCTTAATGTAACACTGGGAGTCTAGGTCGACGGCTTTCACTGAGTTTTGATGAATAATTTCTATATCATGAATATATTATAGTTGATCCTGAATCTTAAGATGATGATTATTCTGATTAAACTTGAAACCAGATTCTTAAGATTAAATGTCAAGTAGTACCTACCATATCGTACTGACTCATGCCAGGGTAGAGTATAGCGCCGAGATACATGGTAGCGACAATGCAGCCCAGAGACCACATATCTATGGCCTCTGTGAACGGAAGGCCCAAAATGATCTCTGGAGCCCTGAGAGAGGACAAACAACCATGATCACATTATCCATGAAAACCATTTCCAATATTCTGACAGGCATCATTACTCACAGTTTGGAGCACCATGACTTCTACTACTACTGGAGTAAAACCCCTCACAAAGACATTGGTGACTAGGAGGGGATGTTTATGTTCTTAGCAAACCATTTTTCAGCCACCATGACACACTAAAGGATCAAGTATGGTTCCAGTCACTTACCGGTATGGACGGGTCTGAACGTATGAGCCCAGCCTGGCAGCTGACACGTCACAGGCTAGGCCGAAGTCAATCACTTTGACTCTGTAGGGCTCCTGTAGATGGTTGACCAACATCACGTTTTCCAGCTTGAGGTCTGCGTGTATTATCCCAGCAGCCCTCAAGTGATCGAGTGCGTTGGCGAGCTGAAAAGTTATCAAAGTCATTCATTTAAGAATAATGTCAACAATATTCCACCAGTATTGAGTTTCAAAGAGTTTATTAATGCAGAGAGGAAAGCAGTAGGACATACCTGCTGGACAATAGGTCTGATCTCCTTCAGAGTTGGAGGTTGGAGATACCTTTCATTCATGAAGTCGCAAAGACTTTTGTCCAGTTGCTCGAACTCTAGGCAAACGTGTCCTTTTTCAGTGAAAACGTCATAACATCGAACGAGGTTGCATTTCTCTGAGTCCAGCGATCTGAGTTTCCTAAGGACAGCCACCTGGGGATAAATGACAGGTCACAGACAGATTTTATATCTGCTTGACACACATAAATTCAGACAAGCCAATACGAATTTAGGTAAGTGGTAAATTGACCGTAATTATATAGCACTTCTCTAGCATTTTTGACCACTCAAAGCACTTTTACACTACTGTCACATTCACCCGTTCACTCACACCCACATTCATACACCTTTGATACACTGGGGGCAGTTTAGGGTATTTGTAGGTATTTCTCCAAATACAGTTGATGGAACCACTGTACAAAGCATTATCACAAAATGCTAAAACTCATATTGATAAGCATGACTGGTTTTTCTTATTTCTTACCTCGTTCTCTATCTGGTCAACACTGGAGCCCTGGATCTTAATCATTTTGATGGCCACGGTCTTCATGTCACTCAGCCTCATGCATTTGACAACTTTGCCAAAGGTACCGTGCCCCAGGAAAGACTGCACCTGGAAGGTACAGGAGTCAGAAGCGAGCCAGCTTCCTGGGGCTAACTCTCCAACCTGGGAAGGTAGAGTGGAGGACATCTGGGAAGCCATCATAAGGTGGGACATCTGCTGCCAGCAACTTTAAGCTGAGAGGAAAGCAACAGAGGATGGATGTGGACACAATATTCACTCACAATGTAACTCTATCACAGCTTTTGGTTCAGTCAAATTCAGAAGCTACATTTTCAGTAAATAAATTAGCAGTGAAAAGTTTTACAATGCTGTGATGTTGTGAAGGTAAATATCACTGTTGTAGTAGGAACAGAGGTCAAACTTATGATACTTACCAAGTGTGGCAGTTGATGTCTCTAGGAGTTTCTCCTCAAAAATGTTTTCAATAAACGTAAAGAAAACAAGTTCTGACCCATACAAGTCGCACTGTTGTCGAAAGGTTGACAAAGTGTGTTTCAATGCGTCTTCGGTCGCTGAAGTTACCACACACACTGGTCATCAAAGCCACTTCTGGAATCAGAATGTTCTATATTCTACGTTGTGTTTTAATTCCATTCTAGAATATCACATTATAAATGTATTTTATAAAATAAAAGTCCTAAATAAACTTTAATGTTAAAATAAAGGTTTTTAATGATATTTTATCAAAATCCAGACTGCTAAGTAATCAGTGGTTTCTGGATGCAACTGTCTACTCATACAGAACAGACAGATTTTAATGTGCAATGATATTTGATTTAGTGTTTTCATAAAACCAGTAACACTAATCTGCATTAAGCACTGACACCAACTGGTTTATCAGGTTATTTATCAATAACAGTATAGTAAATATCTTAATGTATTTCAAGGCCTCCAATTTAACACAATTATCAGTTTAAGGCTCTCAATTTATCCTGATTCTGACCCATTAACCAGAAATGTAATCGCAACTGTACTGAGAACTGTTGAAATGCTGATAAGACTTGAAATGAGAAACAAAGTTGGAGATACCCCATAAAAAGGAGGGTTTTTTTTGTGAGAGGCCAGTCTTAAGTAAAGGCGACATAAAGTTTAAGTGAATATCACAACATGCTACCTCTCATGGCAGCGTTTGTTAAAAATTAAATCATTCTTTAACACTGGTGTGAAAGCTGTGGAAGAGCTGAAGTCAGTTACGTGATATGTGTGATAACTTAAGGTTTGACCTTTTAAATCTGCGAAAACTATGAAAAGCTGTTGACACTATATTGATACATCATCCACCTCTTCTGTTGATATGGAGAACTTGTTAGAAATCAGCTGATAACTTTCACATCAAGCAGTTACAGAGCAACTTTATCACCTATCAAATGTACATCCTATATTTACTCTCTTCTAGCTCTGTTTTTGGTCTCTACCAACTCGTATGTGAAACATCTGGCTCTTTAGCTGCTAAAAGCCCTGACTGTGTCTGTCTGCTGTTTGGTGCTGAGCAGATCGTGTACTTTTTCACTGAAAACAGCTGCTTGCTGTGTGTGTGTGGCTGAAAATGAAAAAGAGTTAAGCGAGGACAGTAAAAGGAATTGAGTTGAAAGGTGAAGAGAAGGAAAGGAGAAGAAAACGTTATGTTGATTTCAGTCGGCCTTTGCCATAGTTACAGTACAACATTTGGCAAACACATGAAACTGTTACTGTCCCCCTTTTTTTATTTCATAGATAAAGACACTGGATATTTTGGGGATAAATTGACTGCCAAACTGGAAATGTCCCTGGTTTTCATTTCAGAAATCTGGTCACCTTAATCTTTCATTAGTATAATCATCAGTGAAAGTGGAATAAGCTGTTTGTGCGGCTGCCTCTCATTGTCATGCATAGTAAATGACATAGAAAAGTTAATTTCTGTTCAAGTTGGTTATAAGAAGTCCAGTGTGAAAAGATCAAAATAAAAACATCTCACTCAGATGCCTCGTCAATAGCTGCCTTACCAACTGATTTGACATCAATTAACCTGATAATTACACAAATATTAATGAATCAATTTGAGAGTCACATACTGAAAGAGGGCTTGTTTGAAATTGACTGAAAAGGGGGGGAGAGAGTGAGAGAAGCAAAAGAAGAATGAAACGGAGAGAAAGGAGCTGATTCTAAATCTGCTCCCACATTTGTGCATCTCCTCCTGATGAGCCTCGGGTATCATAGTCCCATTATGTCCCAGAGTGGTGACAGTTCCCTGTTCGTTGTTGTCCTGTTGTTATGAGCAAGGATGATGGTAATTGGAGATCCAATGTTGACTGTTGTGATGGTGCTAGGATTTTCCTTTCTGGACATTCAGTATTTTAGATAAGAAGTTTTCCCTCACTCTAACACAGGCAAGCACATTCTCAGTCTTTTTTTTGATAAGTAAACCACTATATTATTTGGAGAAAAGCAGAGCTGAGAAGATTATTGTTACTGCAACTTTTTTTCACAAGCAAATTTTTGCAAGGTAATGATTGAAAAGACAGATGTTCAGAATACAGTTAGGTCAGAATGAAAAAGTCAACTAATCTAATTAAATTTTTTAAAAATGTCTTTGATTTGGATTGATTATAGTGTACCTTCATTTTCTCATGGTCTCATGACAACCACATGAATCCCAGATTAGAAAATCTAAAACACGAGCAAGGACTGAGCTCTCTCATATTTGTTCATAGTTAAAGTGACTTAGTCTTCCCACAGTGCACCGGCTGCCGTAAGTAAACCAGCCCCCTTCTAACAAATTCAACTGACAGAGCAAATATATACTTCCTCTCATCAGTCAGTCCCTTCATCCTTGGTCTGGTGTCTTCTGGGACAGCAGAGGGTGGATTTGCCTGATATTAACCAAGGCCCAGGCCAGCACGCTGGGGGGATTTGTGAGGGTAAACCTCTTGCTTTGAAGTCTCCTCCAATATCCCAGCTTGACACAGTAAAACAAGGGACAGAGGGAAATTTAGTAGATTGATCCAAAAGAGATGCCCCCTCTAACATTGCTATCAACAAATAATTAAAAGAAGGCTAAAATAAGACTGATTTTAATTATGTCACATCATTTGTCCAATTTAGTGTTTTTATTTCCATTATAAAAAAGGGGAAGTGTTTAGTGCAGGAGATTATCGATATTCACGACACATGTACAAGATTATGTGTTAGAGCAGTTTTAACAAGAAGCAACATTCACATTTGTTTGTTTAAACACTGCAGCTGCCTGCTGAAGGTGTAATGGCTCAATCTTAAATTTCTCAAAAACACACTGCCTTTTTGAGAGGAATTCAAGAAAACAGTTCATTCATTGAGATGGGGACTTGCTTAGTCCTAAATTGTCCTTGCAATGATTAGTCCAGTCTTTTTTTGAAGTCAAAATAATAAGCTGCTCTTATTAAAAACAAACCTAATAACAAACAACTGGGTAATTAGAAGGAGGTGTCATATGGCAGAGTGTATAGTGATCAGTGTGATGTGTAAAACTGATAAAAGTGACAAAGCTAATTGTTGTCTCACATCTCCGCCCTCAGAGGAACTCTTGAGACCTATGAAAATGTTTTCTCTTCCATTGTTTCCCTCAGTTCTTTTCTCAATGCTATTAAAAGGCCTGAGGGAGACTTCTGTTTGGCAAAGCAAAAGGAAAAACGAATGTGGACATTATACTGGTGTCTGAGTACCGGCTGGTGTAATATATGCATGAGCCAGCTTTATTTAGGCAGAGTTAAGATGCTATTTCATTGACTCGTGGGAGTGATGTTAAACTAATGCAAACTGAGAGAGCTTAGGAAAGTTCACAGAAGAAATGTGGATCCTCACTGTAGCGCGCCACGTGATCGTACAAACAACCTCAGATGAGGATAAACCATTATAGGGTGCATTTGAGCAGAATCAGATTCTAATCTGATGAGGAGACAATCACCTTGACTTTGTGAGATGGCAGCATGTATGATTTATCTCCCTGGAAATGAAATCAATAGCCTCTTTTTGATCTGCTTTGTCAGTCGGTGACAAAGTAGAGCAGCCATTAGGTTAATACTCCACATTGACCTGGGGCACAAACACTGAGGCCATGAACATTTTTTAAGGTCCAGTCTTAGGGATTGAAGGCTGACTGGCTGCTCTGAAGGAACACTCTTGCAGGTTTAGTTACCATTGTTTCGAACTGCAACAAAAAATAATGGTGAACATAGGCGAAGAAACTCAACGCAGTGGCATATAAACGCCACCGCCATCTAGCAGTTTGGTGGTGTAGTTGCACAGTGAGAGATGCTCACAACGACGTATGCCACTTGCGGTGGCTACGCTGTAGGTACGCCATAGGTTCGACACAGAGCCATAAATTGTTCTGGAAAAGATCCAGTGGCAGATCCACTGCATTAAGTCCTTTGTTTCATTGTACTGCATATAAAGTAGCACTGTACAAGTGCTTTATTTAATTTGACTAATACCTACATTTAAATGGTAATAAGGTGTAGCTGTAACAATCAACAAAAACAACATCAATAATAACAGTAATGGCAACATAGCATTTTTATTATCAATTACATAGAGACCACAAATAGTTTTGTGAAATTTCGTACTTCGGCGATCAAGTGTCCCTTCTCCAGCAGCCAGGGGCTTCTGCAAATATTTCCTGAGTGCATACGAAAAGTTATAGAGGAGAATACAATTTAAAATCCTCCCCCCTCGCCCTTGATGGCCAGGCACCATCTTAACTTAAAGATCTCATATAACCTTATTATCCCAGTAGAACACTTCGCCCCCAGAATGCAGGACTACTTGTGGCTCCTAGAGTCTCCGAAAGCAGAATGGGCAGAGCCTTCAGTTATCATGCTTCTCTGCTGTGGAACCATATTTTAGTTCAGGTCCGGGAGGCAGACGCCCTCTCCGTGTTTAAGAGTCGGCTTAAATCCTTCCTCTTTGACAAAGCTTATGGTTAGAACCGGCTCAGCAGTAGCTTGAGCCTTCACCTCACTATGCTGCTATAAGCCTAGACTACCGGGGGATTTCCCATGATGCACCAAGCTTCCCTTTCCATCGCCGCCTCCTCTCTCCCTGTTCACACTAACACCTCAGAAATGCTCATTACTAACTGTCCTTCATCTCTCCTGTATTTCTGTGCTTCCTCGTCTCTCTCCTCTTCCTCCTGTCGCTTTCTGCAGGTTTTTTCCAATGCTCCTGAGTCTGGATCCATGGCTGCAGTCCATCTACTGCCCCATGAGCCTGATCAACACCCACTGCTTTAATCATTATGATTATTACTGTTACCATTTCATTTAGTCCTATTAGTAATATTATCAGCCCCGTCATATAACTCTAGTAAATATAACTATTAGTCCCATTATTGTGCTATGCTCTCTCTCTTCCCTCCTGCTCTCTCTCTCTCTCTCTCCCTCTTCTTCACACTCTCAACCCAGCAGGTCGAGGCAGACCCCCCCCCCCCCCCCACACACACACACACACACATATACACACACACACATGAGCTGGGATCTGTTCAATGTTTCTACCTGTTAAAAGGGAGTTTTTCATTGCCGCTGTCACCAAGTTCTTGCTTATGGGGGAAATGTTGGGTCTCTGTAAATAATAACTATAAAGAGTCTGGTCTAGACCTGCTCTATATGAAAAGTGCCCTGAGATAATGTCTGTCATGATATAGCACTATATAAATAAAACTGAATTGAAAAATTGAATTGAATATTAGCCTATCACAAGCAAAAACATTGAGCTGCAGAGTAGGATGACATGCCTCTATGCTGACCTGTTGTCTTTCGTCCTTGCACACTTGAAGGCTTGGACCTTTTTATAATGAAATAATTTGGGCTAATGATAATTGAAACTTCCCTCTAGTTGATTTTGCTAATCCAATCTAGCATTTGCCATCAGTCAGTCAGTGTTATATCATGGACTTGGGCTGATTGATGCACATTTGCCCATCAAACAGTCTGTCATTGCACACAGTGTAAGTGCAGTACAGGGCAGATGGAAAATGTGAGGCGCAGCGGTGTAGCTCCATCATGCTGTCAATCATACGCAGTATGTTTATATGTAGTTAGATGGCTCTTGTTGTTGATAATGTTACTGTAACCATGGTCTATAAAATTTATTTGAATGGGGAGAAAGAAGAAGAGAAAAGCTATTGTTTTGTTCCCACAAGTGAGCATCCACTGAAAAGAAGAAAACTATTTTTTCTTGTGCTGCCCTCCTGACATTATGCATCTTAGGCAACCATCTATGTCAACTTTACCACAAGCTGGCCCTAACTAAACATCAGCATGTTAGCATTGTTATTGTAAGCATCTTCACATGCTGACACTAGCATTAAGCTCAAAGCACCACTGTGCCTAAGTTCAGCCTGACAAAGCCGATAGCATGGCAATAAACGCTCAGTCTTGTTTTTAATAACTGACGTACAGAGTTGCAAAACAGTCATTTAGTTTTATGAAACATCATTTCATTCATATACACTGGCATCTGTACTTATAAATTTCGAGTGATGTGCTTGCTGAGTGCTTGAGATATGCCGCTTTCTCTGATAAGTAATGATGATATCTTAGCACCCTCATACATCCCAAGGCCACAGTTGTTTATATGCGATGAAGCCCATCGCAGTCAAGAGGTAAAGTTCAAGGAATTAGTGGAAACATTCCTTGCATAGTTCGTGAAACCAGTAGTTACTGTTTCTTAGCTCCTGTCGCATCATCCCCTGAGATCATTCTTTTAACAGTGTGAATTTAAACAAGTGCTGGAGCTAAAAACAAAAGAAAAGAAAAAACACTTCCTAGCTTAAACATTGTGTGTACAGTGCTTTAATGCATCAGTGGCGTTTTACACCTGTAAGAGTTAATATTTAACCTAAATTGCTTTAAGTGCAGATATTAGGGCTCAAATGATGCATCATGGTTTTATAGTACTATACTTGTGTTGCTCGCTACAATTACTGTATCTTTAGGTTTTATATCAATTCCTGTGTTCATGCATACCTACCCCAAAAAGATGTGATAAATTTGGATCAAATGTCATGCTAAAAAAATTTCGTGCATTATTTCTACATTTAGGGGTAGTTAGCTGATAGACTAAACCATCATAGTTTGTGTGATCACCACACAAAAATTCAAAGTATCATTTATCATGAATTCTACTGAGTAATTGTAATTATACGAATTTTCGATTATAACAGGCACTTGCATTACAAATTAGGTCTTTTTTATAATGGCAGAAGATAATGATACCCATGCTCTACTTCCAATCACAATGCATGGCTTTCTTTAATTTTCAGTTTTTCAGTATTTGCTAAAAATCCAGTTCCAAATTTCTGGATTCCTTCAGTTTTCAACTTCCACAATAGGAAGATTTTGACACAGGTAAAGGAACCTCCAAATGTTACCTAGTCCCACGGAGAAGCCCACAGAGGTGAGCAGGTACTAGACTTTGTTGTTCCATTTGGGCCTGACCCCATCCTCCTCTTCTCCATCTTCTCCAAAACCACACAACAGGGGATCGGCTCCTCAAGCCTGGTGCTTGGAAGAACCATTTTCATGGTGTCTGTGGAGTTAATCCAGTCAACACATCCAAATTTTCTTGCAGGCTGCTTTATTGGACGCTGGGAGATTCTCAGTGTTCCCCAGCTTGAGCTAGAGAACGAGCACTAATGGCCTGTGTGACTGTATTTTTTACATTTCACCTCAGAGACTATCTCTCCATCTCATCGCATCCTCCATCTCAGAGGCACAAAGTAAACACAGGTACCACCATTATAAAATATTCCTGCCAGAAAGTAATAGGTAATGTCTAGATTTGTGTGTGTGGTGCACAATTGCATGCATGCACAAGTGTAAGTGCAATAATCACCTATTCATGCATATGTGTTTGTTTCATATCATTTATTAACCAGGTACCAATCTGCTTTCATATGCGAGCAAAGTAGGGCTTCTAGGACACTGCTGCCGAATACACCAAGTCTTCGTCGTCCTACTGTAAATGTGTCACTACTGAACGGAGACAGTAGGTTTACCAAAAGTAATTTAATAGTCGCACTGTGGTAACAGCTGGTTACTGCAACATCCTCAGGATGCAGTGTGTTAGCTGCTTCACTTCACAAAGGCAGTGTAAGCAGTCAGTTTCTAGGTTTCTAGTTGTCCCCTTGTCATCCTTGATAACATGATCGATGTGTCCACAAAAATGCTTTGGGTAAGGCAAATTATTAAATTACTTTATTTACTGTCTCCTGTCACTAGTGACACATTTACAGTAGAATCGTAGAACTTCCAGTAGGTTTCTTATTAACAGTTTGTAAAGCACATTTACTCACAGGCCGGCAATTTTGGATAAAATCAAAAGAGTGTTTTGTTTGAAATAGATCACTATCAAAAGAGCAAAGTCAAAGTTGTTGATGTATAGTTACTATTTATTATAAATCTACGACGAAGACTTGGTGTATTCGGCAGCAGTGTCCTAGAAGCCCTACTTTGCTTGCATATGAAAGCAGATTGGTACCTGGTTAATAAATGATATGAAACAAACACATATGCATGAATAGGTGATTATTGCACTTACACTTGTGCATGCATGCAATTGTGCACCACACACACAAATCTAGACATTACCTATTACTTTCTGGCAGGAATATTTTATAATGGTGGTACCTGTGTTTACTTTGTGCCTCTGAGATGGAGGATGAGATGAGATGGAGAGATAGTCTCTGAGGTGAAATGTAAAAAACACAGTCACACAGGCCATTAGTGCTCGTTCTCTAGCTCAAGCTGGGGAACACTGAGAATCTCCCAGCGTCCAATAAAGCAGCCTGCAAGAAAATTTGGATGTGTTGACTGGATTAACTCCACAGACACCATGAAAATGGTTCTTCCAAGCACAATGATTTTTTTCCATAATCAATATATAATTTCATGCTTCCATTAAAGCCATCTCAATCAACTGTCTTTTGTTTTTTTTTTTTTTACAAGATTGTGGCATGATACTCATTTATTTAGCCTTTCAAAGTTAACATCAACAAATGAAACAATTGGCCCACTGCAAATGCAGTCAGTTCACAGTAAGTGACTAAATATTCCAGTATTCTGGTATAGGAATTGGCAGTGCATCAGTAGTATTCAACAAATACTTTAATATGTTGTGGAATCGGGACCTCAGACGATCTAAGTTTGTAGAATTAGTGGAACAGGAGTATTGTACTTGCATTGAATGTTTTTGGACACAAGAGGACGGCATTGGTCAAGATTACGCTTTAACTTGCTGCAAAATGTAAATATTGCGCTCTGTACTTAAGTTCTGAGCCAAAGTTGGCAACTACTGATGATTTGTGCTGCCATTAACACCTTTAATTGTGGGAAAATTCCATTAACATAAACAAAACCCAGTTCAAATCATGAAAAAAACAATTTGTGGGGCAACATGTCACTTTCATGCATGTGTTGTAATTTCAGTAGTAAGATGCAGATGTTGTAGAGTGACTACTTCTTGCACATCCCTCAAGAAAATTCCACATATCATGATTTCATGTATGTAGAAAAAAGCAGCAGCTTTCTTTAGTATGTGAGAGGAAATAGTAAGATTTAACACTAAGTTAAGCTATTGTTGTTATATTTTGATTATTCAGATTGGACTATTATTTATTGATGAATTCTGATGCATACATGCATGTGTTGAATGTGCATTTTGTTTTTCACCAAACAGTATAATTTAGGGCTGCCACCATCAAATATTTGTATTTTTTTTCTTACATATACTGTTTAATCTGTAAAATGTCAGGAAATAGTCCATCACAGTTTCCCTGAGCCAGAAATAACATTTTCAGACAGATTAGTTGACTGACTCCACAATCTTAAGATATTTAGTTCACAATATTTACCACCATTTTTTTTGGCATTTCTGCTTAAAATGATTTAAAGGTTAAGTGATTATCATTGTAGTTGCAGATTTATTTCTGTACATTGACTAATTAATGAATCAACTCGTGGTTTCAGCTCTAGTGTGATTTATTTGAAAGCAGTGCCTTCTTTCTTTCTTTCTTTCTTCCTGTCTTTCTTTCTTTCTTTCTATCAAACATGATTACTTTCTTTTCTGAACACTGTGTAAAATTTCTTAGTTGTGCTTTAAATACCTTCAAAGAAAAACAATGACTCACTAAAACTTCAAGGTTCTGTCCCCATGTAATTTATGAAATATTAATCATTTCTGATAATGCCATTGATTTTCTGTGTGAAAAACTCTGTGTGCATATACACAGGGCAACATTGAAGCAAATATATGCACATTAGGATCAGAAAAGTTCAGCTTATTGTTTTATTGTTAATACTTATATTGAAGCATAGTTACAGAGCAATATTGTAAGGCTCATTTCAGATCCAGTTTTCAATCATATCGACTCGACGTCTTTTTCTAGGCCGTGTGTCTTCATTATCAGCCTCCTGTCTTTTTATTTTTGAACCAGCCTTATTCCTGGTCTGGTTGCTGCTTGATGGGCAAGTACATTCCTGGTGCTGCTCAGCAGGGCTGCTCCTCAGAGCAGGTTGACCAAGGGGAGCGTGGGAAGAATCAGAGCTGCTGCTGCAGGTGGATCTAGCTGCAGAGCATTTTCTGATTTTCTTCCTCACGTGATCTGATCCCATGTAGTGGTCGAAGTCAAGGTCCTCACAGTCAACAATCTTCCTCTTAATGCCAGACCTGACCAGACTTTGGGTCTGGCTGTATTTGGAGGGATGTGGATTGTTGCTGTGTTGAAGGGTCATTGCTGGGTGGCTCCTCGAACCAGTGCTTGCCTGGATGTACTTGGCATACTCCTGTCTGCTGCAGGAGGAGGTTGGAGCTCCATGGCTTATGTAATGACAAATGACAAATCTCCCATTTGTCATTTGCTGGTCAACCAATTCAGATTTGACCCTTTTGGACAGACGAGAGGCGTTGTTTATATTCTCATCGTCGTTGTCAACCTTTCTCTTCTTCCCTGATGCATTTGAGTCTCTGCTCTGTTTGCTGGTGCAGGGAAGTGGCTCCTCAGCATGAGGAGGAGGAGGATTTTGCCGGATGGAGGAGGCCTTCCTGGAGGGGGTCTGCTGCTGTGACCCACACACAGCTTTGCCAGTGTCAGAAGTCGAGGCTTTGTTCTGACAGAAGTCCACCATATTAAAGCAGGACCTAACATTGCAAGACAATGAATCCTGTCATCTGCCAAGTTTATCACCCACCTTAGATAAGTAGGATATATTTGATCTGTTTTTATTGTCCTCTACATGGCCTGCAGTGAAAATTTAACCTCTGCACGCAGCAAAAAAGCAAGTGGAACATTAATATCAATGTTAAAATATTGAATCAAATCAAGCTATTGACTTACTGGTCGCTGTGTTGGCCCATTCTGATGAACTGATGCTCCAACACCTGTCTGGGTGTAATCCGTTTGGAGGCATCGAGCTGAAGCATGCCCTTCAGCATGTCCACAAACATCAGCACATCAATCGTTTCTGCAGCTTTATCTGCAGGATTTTTAGAATTGATGGCCCGAATCTAAAACATGAATAAACAACAATAACAAAGGTCAATACTTCTGTTACCTCCAGGAGCAACTGAAACTTTTTATGAAGATATTTGAGTGTACTTCATCTATGCTTCAGAATAAGTACATGTTCAAATTTTTTTTCCAGCAAATGATCAAAAAGAACACTTACATGCAGGAAGCCATCCAGAGAGGTTAACTTGACCCTCCTGGTCTCCATCGGTTGAACCCCCGTCTCTCTCTGGATCTGTCCTGGTGTCTGAACAGACAATGTACTTGTTAGCAATGATACTCTTACTATATCAACTTGGTCAAAAAAGTAATGTCTAATATTTTATGGTATGGATGAAAGGTGAGAAAGAAAGAGTAACATTTGAACCCTACAGATTGTTTTAGGGAAAAAAAATGGAATCACTGACAAACCGAGTTAAACAGACAGAAATGCTAGATCTTACAGTGGGTAAGTTAGATCAGATTAGTAATGAAGTTGTAGGTACCTTGAGTTTCCACATACTGGTGGTGGAGTTGTGGTCTCTCTCGAAAAACATTCCAGTATAACATCCAGAGTCGAGCAGCTTGTCCGGGGGCTGACCCTGAGTCTCCACTATGTACCTCATCTGAAAATAACACACAGCTTAATGTAACACTGGGAGTCTAGGTCGACGGCTTTCACTGAGTTTTGATGAATAATTTCTATATCATGAATATATTATAGTAGATCCTGAATCTTAAGATGATGATTATTCTGATTAAACTTGAGACCAGATTCTTAAGAGTAAATGTCAATTAGTACCTACCATATCGTACTGACTCATGCCAGGGTAGAGTATAGCGCCGAGGTACATGGTAGCGGCCATGCAGCCCAGAGACCACATATCTATGGCCTCTGTGAACGGAAGGCCCAAAATGATCTCTGGAGCCCTGAGAGAGGACAAACAACCATGATCACATTATCCATGAAAACCATTTCCAATATTCTGACAGGCATCCTCATTACTCACAGTTTGGAGCACCATGACTTCTACTACTACTGGGCTAAAACCCCTCACAAAGACATTGGTGACTAGGAGGGGATGTTTATGTTCTTAGCAAACCATTTTTCAGCCACCATGACACACTAAAGGATCAAGTATGGTTCCAGTCACTCACCAGTATGGACGGGTCTGAACGTATGAGCCCGGCCTGTTACCTTGAATAATTACAGCATATTCCAATCAAGTTGCCTCTACAATCTCACTTCTATTGCAATAATGGCATTTCAGTCATTTTTCAAATATGTGTACTGGTGAGAAACTACTTGCGTGGCCCCTGTATCTAAGCCTTCCTCTCCCAAAAACCGCATCTTTAACTGATCTGGAATCAGCGTCCATTGAGCAACATTGGACCTTGATGCAGGGACAATAAGTTCTTCCTCCGGGTTAACATCAGCAGAGACGGTCTGCAGGACGTCATCAATGCAGATGGAGAAATAAAGGCCTGTTAAAAGCACGTGTTGTGTGCGTTTTTATTCTTTTAGGTCAGAGGCTCTAAAACGCGTACGTGTACAACCACTAGTATGTGACTTGTGCTCCCTGGTTTTTGCACAAGTTTGTGCACATTTGTTACCTAGATATTAGTTGTATCTGTAAGGTCATAGCTCACGAATGGTACTTGGATTATTTGCCAGGGTAAGAGGTGCTTGGCCCAAGAAGTTTGAAAACCACTGCCTCAGGTAACTGAGGGTTCAAGGAGACTACTGAAGCAAACAAACCTTTTTTAAGTTGAAGGAAGGAAGAAAGTCTGCGTTGCCTCAATAGCCAAACAAGCGTATTGTTTAAAAACTACATTGCGAGTGAAACCCTGTCACCTCAGATGGAAGAAGGTCTAAAACCCTCAAGCTCGGGAGCCAGATATAAAAGAACTTCCTTTCAAAGTCTCAGCTTAAATGCGGCTTTTTGCCGCTCTGCTTCTCGCCTGTGAATTAGACTATTTTCTTCATCACAGCGGCTAATGACCACCGGCCATTAAAGCGCCGTTCTGCTTAATCGTTCCCAGGCCTCCTCTTCCTTTAGCGGCTTTCTCGCTACTTCTCTGTCGTTCCTACGTTTCGGTGTGTTTTATGATTAGTTACCACTCGGCCTCCTACACCGATAAGCGTACGTGTATTAAATGTGATAAACTTAGTCCATCTGCAGCGATGGAGGCGAGGCTCGCTGAATCTGAAGCGCGGTTCCGCACCATGGGAAAGAAACGGTTGTTAGCCTGGCCCCGCTAGCCGGTGCTAGCCGCGCTAGCCGGTGCTAGCCGCGCTAGCCGGTGCTAGCCGCGCTAGCCGGTGCTAGCCGCGCTAGCCGGTGCTAGCCGCGCTAGCCGGTGCTAGCCGCGCTAGCCGGTGCTAGCCGCGCTAGCCGGTGCTAGCCGCGCTAGCCTAGCTGCTCCTCCCTCCCCAGCGGCCCCGGAGCAGCCGGTAGCCAGGGCGGCCGGTGAGCGGCCGTAATCAGAGGCGTAGCCCGGAGCCAAAGCCCGTGGTTCAGCACCAACAGAGGCGGGTTTCGAACCGCTTCTCCCCGATTGATCGAAAACCAGCTCTGGCCAGAGAGACTGTGTCTGACCCCGACCGCCTAGTTTGAATAACTCAAAAATAAACAGAGGAGTTATACTGAGAAACCTCGTAAACATTAAGACACCATTACAGAAATACAACGACAAAGTGGAATCAGAACAATAGATGCTCCCGTCCATGGCTGTATTAGTGAATCATCTAATATCAGATCGTCACATTGATGTATTTTTTCTTACTGAGACCAGTCTCATGATGAATGTATTAGCTTAAATGAATCCACGCCCAGTCATATTAATACTCATGCTCCCAGAGTTGCAGCCATTTTCAACTCAAGCCTGTTAATCAGCCTTAAACCCTAAACTCAGTGATAAGTCACTTAAAAGCCTGGTTCTTATTCCTACACATCCAACCTGGAAAACTTTAAAGCCTGTTCTGTTTGTTGTAGTGTGGTGCGCTGCTGGACCATACTCTGAGTTTCTATCTGAATTCTCTGAGTCATTTATCCACCTCAGTGCTTTGTACAGATAAAGTAATTATTGTAGGTGATTTTAATATTCATGTGGACACTGATAATGAGAGCCTCAGCATTATTAGACTCAGGTGGCTTTGCTCAGAGGGTAAATAGACCCACTCTCTGTTATAACCACGCCCTCGACCTTGTTGTGATTTATGGCACAGAAATTGAATATTCAATCTTCTTTCCACAAAATTCTCTTCTCTTGGACCATTGATAACTTTTGGAAGTCCATTCCTGAACTACACACCATTAGATTGCAATGTCTTTACTGGATGTTTATCTGTTAGTACAGTGGCTAAATTTAAGCAAGTGATTCCATCAGTGTTTAATTCACTGCCATATCACAATATAGCAGAGAACTCATATGCCTGCTTTAGTCCCCCCCAAATTGATCGTCTTGTTGATTGTGCTGCAGGCTCAACGAGAATGTCGTTGACACCCTTCTGCCACTAGAAAAGGAAATAATCAAAGGAGGTGAGCTCCATGCTTTACCTCTCAATCCCGTATATCAAAGAAAACAACACGAAAGGATGTGGCGTTCTAATAAACTGGAAGAATCCTATAAGTTCTATGTACCTGCTCCTTTGTAAAGAAGCCAGGCCCCAGATATACTTTCTAGTTTTGGAGATAGTTCGTTTGGTGTAGTAACATACCTTCATGAGAAATATAAAACATACCATCGTATTGATAAAAGAAGTTCATTGGTTTTGATAACGGACTATCATGACAACAAAAAGATGTTCTCGTCAATGTGGAACGTTGCCTCACCTCATCACAGGTGTCGTTCTCGGGGATAAGTGCGGACCTGCGACCTGAAGCAGCTTGCAGATGGACACATTCTTCCCTGCCTTTGGGAGTGAATTCAGCAAGCTCGGGCAAGAGATAAAATGTGAGTGGTGTCTCTTTGACTGGTGTGAAGTGGTTAGAAGGTCCATGAAGGCACAGGCCCTTTCCCTTGGCTTCAACAAATAACAAGTACATTTGTTTTATTTTGATCTTCGATTATTGGTGTGGTCTCCCTTCTTTTGTCATGAATTTGAGCTGGTTCATGACAAGGTGGGGGCTTGTCCATCTTAAATCTTTCCTGGCAATTTGGCCTAGTTCTTAGTCCGGGTCTCTCTGTGTACTTGTGTTCCTCTTTTGGCAGCGCCACAGTTTGATAGACCTTTCACATTGCAGGTTGATGTCAGTTATGTGGGGGCAGAAGCAGTATTTCAGCAGAGTGGAGAGGCCGGTAGGGGTCTTTTCAAGAAAGTTCAGTTCCTATCAATTGAACCCTTCTTTCGCTGAGAAAGAGGCCCTGGCCTTATTATCGGGCGTACAGCATCCTGAGGTGTATGTCGGTTCAGGGATTCCTCCCGTAGTGCACAGAGATCATAATGCCTTCATTTTTTTTGTGCTGTCAGTTTTCTCACTCTCTCTCTCTCTCTCTGTCTCTCCAGGAAATGCAGCTCAAAGTGCTTTACAATGACAGTGATAATCATTAACTGACCACCAGCATAAAAGTTAATAAAAACAAAGCCCAACAAATACGATAAGAGAACATAATAAAATGATATTGATATTAAGAGCTGCATTAAAAACAAAGGTAAAAGAATAATTAAAAACAATGAGAATATAACGGCTAGAAAAAGGTAGGAAAAAATTATGAAAAAATAGCATAAAATCAGCGATAGATGATTAAACAGTGACGCAGAGAGCAAGTGCAAGACTAGTGTAAGACAATTCTAAATGTCTGGATAAAGAGATGAGTTTTAAGCTTTCTTTTAAACATATCTAGCAAACTGGCTTCTTCGATGTCTATAGCTTGTGTGTCCCATAGTTTGTCACCAATCTGATGCTGGGAATTTCTAAGAAACCGGCAGTAGATGATTGCAGAGTTCTTGAAGGCAAGTAGCTAAAGAGTGAATTGGGGATATAGTTTGGAGGAGGACCTTAAAGTAAATTCTGAATGTTATAGGAAGCCAGTGCAGAGCAGTTAAAACTGTAGTAATGTGTCCTCTTCTTTCTCATGAACAGCTGAGATGCAGAGTTTTGGATGAGCTGAAATCTCTCATTGACTTTTTTCTGGAGGCCAGTAAAAAGTGCATTACAACTCTCTCGCCAGCTTGACATGAACGCATGAATTAGTTCTGTAGCGTCTTTTTGATTTATAAATGGTCACGCTTTTGCTAAGTTTCTAAGGAGGAAGAATTCTGTTTTTGTCACCGTGTTAATTTCCCACAACTATTATTCACCATTTCTCTTTTTGTTTTGGGGCCAACTAGTAGGACTTTGGTTTTGTTCTCATTGAACTTTAAGAAGTTATCGCTCAGTCATTTATTTATTGTTGATAAGCATTTGGTGATGGAGGTAATACCTGCAGCGTCCCTCTGTTCTGCGGATACGTACAGTCGTGTGTCATCCGCATAGCTACGGAAACATTCATTGGGCTCTCTGATGACGTGACCAAGTGGTGACACGTATAGTGAGAACAGTGATGGACCAGGGCAGCTCCCTTGTGGGACCTCATAGCTGCTGTCATGTTCCTTAGACACACCGTGATCTCCAAGACTGACACAAAACTTTCTCCCTTTGATGTGTGTTTTGAACCAGTTTAACACACTGTCAGAAAGACCAACCTCCTTTTCCAGACACCTCATAAGAAAGAGGATAACCTTTGGATACTACAGTATAACTTTGGAATAAGAGATCAGTGAATATAGACACAAATATAGGAAGAAAAGACACATTCAATTTCAAAATTCTGTCCCTTTATATTTTAGAAAATGTTGAAAAAAAGATATCTGATCATGCCATTGACTTGTGTGTTACCTCTCTGTGTAAATACACACAGGACACCCTTGAAGCAATTATATGCACATTAGAATCAGAAAGTTTAGTTCATTGTTTTATTGTTTATACTCATATTGTTGTACAGTTCAAGAGCGATATTGTACGCTCATTTCATATTTGTCCTCCATACATATCGCCTCGACTCTTTTTTCTAGGCTGTGCGTCTTCGTCATCAGCCTCTTGTCTTTTTATTTTTGAGCCAGCCTTATTCCTGGTCTGGCTGCTGCTTGATGTGCAAGCATGGTCCTGGTGCTGCTCAGCAGGGCTGCTCCTCAGATCAGGTTGACCACGGGGAGCATGGGAATAATAACGGCTGCCGCTTGATGGACGTGCACTGTGCCGGTGGTGCCTAGTAGGGCTGCTCCTCAGACCAGATTGACCACGGGGAGCGTGGGTAGAATAACGGCTGCTGCTTGATGGGCGCGCACTGTGCCGGTGGTGCCTAGTAGGGCTGCTCCTCAGACCAGATTGACCACAGGGAGTGTGGGTAGATTCAGAGCTGCATCTGCAGGTGGACCTGCCTGCATAGCAGTTTCTGACCCTCTTCCTCTCCTGATCTGATCTCCTGTAGTGGTGGGAGTCAAGGTCCTCACAGTCAGCCATCTTCCTCTTAATGCCAGACCTGACCAGACTTTGGGTCTGGCTGTATTTGGAGGGATGTGCTTTGCTGCTGTGTTGAAGGGTCATTGCTGGGTGGCTCCTCGAACCAGTGCTTGCCTGGATGTAATTGGCATACTCCTGTCTGCTGCAGGAGGAGGTTGGAGCTCCATGGCTTAAGTAATGACAAATGACAAATGGGAGGTTAACTGAAAAAATGTGTAAAGCAAACAGACATTGCGCTGATCTCACAGCTTCTAAATTCTTACAATCTCCTGTCTACACTGATGGATTTATGTGAGCCTACCTGTGCTGGTCAACCAATACACGTTTGACCCTTTTGGACAGACGAGAGGCGTTGTTTATATTCTCATCGTCGTCGTCAGCCTTCCTCTTCTTCCCTGACCTATTGGAGGCTCTGCTATGTTTGCTGGTGCAGGGAAGTGTCTCCTCAGCATGAGGAGGAGGAGGATTTTGCCGGATGGAGGAGGCCTTCCTGGAGGGGGTCTGCTGCTGTGACCCCCCGACAGCTTTGCCAGTGTCAGAAGTCGAGGCTTCATTCTGACAGAAGTCCATCATATCAAAGCAGGACTTAACACTGCAAGACAATGAATCCTGTCATCTGCCAAGTTTATTACCCACCTTAGATAAGTATGATATATGTGATCTGTTTTTATTGTCCTCTACATGGCCTGCAGTGAATAATAACTTATAATAATGTATATAATGTTAAAATATTGAATCAAATCAAGCTATTGACTTACTGGTCGCTGAGGTGGTACATGCAGACTAAGTGGTCCATTCTGGTGAACTGATGCTCCAACACCTGTCTGGGTGTAATACGTTTGGAGGCATCGAGCTGAAGCATGCCCTTCAGCATGTCCACAAACATCAGCACATCAATCATTTCTGCAACTTTGTCTGCAGGATTTTCAGGATTGATGGCTCGGATCTAAAACATGAATAAACAACAATAACAAAGGTCAGGGGGATCTTCTGTAACCTCCTGAAAATACCTCAAAAATAAGTTCATGTTCAAAGTTTTTGCATCAAATCATTAAAAAGAACACTTACATGCAAGAAGCCATCCAGAGAGGTTAACTTGACCCTCCTGGTCTCCATCGGTTGAACCCCCGTCTCTCTCTGGATCTGTCCTGGTGTCTGAACAGACAATGTACTTGTTAGCAATGATACTCTTAGTATATCAACTTGGTCAAAAAAGTAATGTCTAATATTTTATGGTATGGATGAAAGGTGAGAAAGAAAGTGTAACATTTGAACCCTACAGATTGTTTTAGGGAAACAAAATGGAATCACTGAAAAAACGAGTTAAACAGACAGAAATGCTAGATCTTACAGTGGGTAAGTTAGATCAGATTAGTAATGAAGTTGTAGGTACCTTGAGTTTCCACATACTGGTGGTGGAGTTGTGGTCTCTCTCGAAAAACATTCCAGTATAACATCCAGAGTCGAGCAGCTTGTCCGGGGGCTGACCCTGAGTCTCCACTATGTACCTCATCTGAAAATAACACACAGCTTAATGTAACACTGGGAGTCTAGGTCGACGGCTTTCACTGAGTTTTGATGAATAATTTCTATATCATGAATATATTATAGTAAATCCTGAATCTTTAGATGATGATTATTCTGATTAAACTTGAGACCAGATTCTTAAGAGTAAATGTCAATTAGTACCTACCATATCGTACTGACTCATGCCAGGGTAGAGTATAGCGCCGAGGTACATAGTAGCAGCCATGCAGCCCAGAGACCACATATCTATGGCCTCTGTGAACGGAAGGCCCAAAATGATCTCTGGAGCCCTGAGAGAGGACAAACAACCATGATCACATCATCCATGAAAACCATTTCCAATATTCTGACAGGCATCCTCATTACTCACAGTTTGGAGCACCATGACTTCTACTACTACTGGGGTAAAACCCCTCACAAAGACATTGGTGACTAGGAGGGGATGTTTATGTTCTTAGCAAACCATTTTTCAGCCACCATGACACACTAAAGGATCAAGTATGGTTCCAGTCACTTACCGGTATGGACGGGTCTGAACGTATGAGCCCAGCCTGGCAGCTGACACGTCACAGGCTAGGCCGAAGTCAATCACTTTGACTCTGTAGGGCTCCTGTAGATGGTTGACCAACATCACGTTTTCCAGCTTGAGGTCTGCGTGTATTATCCCAGCAGTCCTCAAGTGATCAAGTGCGTTGGCGAGCTGAAAAGTTATCAAAGTCATTCATTTAAGAATAATGTCAACAATATTCCACCAGTATTGAGTTTCAAAGAGTTTATTAATGCAGAGAGGAAAGCAGTAGGACATACCTGCTGGACAATAGGTCTGATCTCCTTCAGAGTTGGAGGTTGGAGATACCTTTCCTTCATGAAGTCGCCAAGACTTTTGTCCAGGTGCTCAAACTCCAGACAAACATGTCCTTTGTCTGCGAAAACCTGGTACCATCGAACGAGGTTGCATTTGTCCGAGTCCAACGATCTCAGTTTCCTAAGGACAGCCACCTGGGGATAAATGACAGGTCACAGACAGATTTTATATCTGCTTGACACACATAAACTCAGACAAGCCAATACAAATTTAGGTAAGTGGTAAATTGACTGTAATTATATAGCGCTTCTCTAGACTTTTTGACCACTCAAAGCACTTTTACACTAATGTCACATTCACCCGTTCACTCACACCCACATTCATACACCTTTGATACACTGGTGGCAGTTTAGGGTATTTGTAGGTATTTCTCCAAATGCAGTTGATGGAACCACTGTACAAAGCATTATCACAAAATGCTAAAACTCATATTGATAAGCATGACGGATTTTTCTTATTTCCTACCTCCTCCTCTGACTGGTCGACACTGGAACCCTGTATCTTAATCATTTTGATGGCCACGGTCTTCATGTCACTCAGCCTCGTGCATTTGACAACTTTGCCAAAGGTACCCTGCCCCAGGAAAGACTGCACCTGGTAGGTACAGGAGTTGGAGGCGAGCCGGCCTCCTGGGGCTAACTCTCCAACCTGGGCAGGTAGAGTGGAGGACATCTGGGAAGCCATCATAAGGTGGGATATCTGCTGCCAGCAACTTTAAGCTGAGAGGAAAACAACAGAGGATGGATGTGGACACAATATTCACTCACAATGTAACTCTATCACAGCTTTTGGTTCAGTCAATGTTGTGAAGGTAAATATCATTGTTGTAGTAGGAACAGAGGTCAAACTTATGATACTTACCAAGTGTGGCAGTTGATGTCTCTAGGAGTTTCTCCTCAAAAATGTTTTCAATAAACGTAAAGAAAACAAGTTCTGACCCATACAAGTCGCACTGTTGTCGAAAGGTTGACAAAGTGTGTTTCAATGCGTCTTCGGTCGCTGAAGTTACCACACACACTGGTCATCAAAGCCACTTCTGGAATCAGAATGTTCTATATTCTACGTTGTGTTTTAATTCCATTCTAGAATATCACATTATAAATGTATTTTATAAAATAAAAGTCCTAAATAAACTTTAATGTTAAAATAAAGGTTTGTAATGATATTAACTTCTATCAAAATCCAGACTGCTAAGTAATCAGTGGTTTCTGGATGCAACTGTCTACTCATACAGAACAGACTTTGATGTGCAATGATATTTGATTTAGTGTTTTCATAAAACCAGTAACACTAATCTGCATTAAGCACTGACACCAACTGGTTTATCAGGTTATTTATCAATAACAGTATAGTAAATATCTTAATGTATTTCAAGGCCTCCAATTTAACACAATTATCAGTGTAAGGCTCTCAATTTAACCTGATTCTGACCCATTAACCAGAAATGTAAACGCAACTTTACTGACAACTGTTGAAATGCTGATAAGGCTTGAAATGAGAAACAAAGTTGGAGATACCCCATAAAAAGGAGGGTTTTTTTGTGAGAGGCCAGTCTTAAGTAAAGGCGACATAAAGTTTAAGTGAATATCACAACATGCTACCTCTCATGGCAGCGTTTGTTAAAAATTAAATCATTCTTTAAAACTGGTGTAAAAGCTGTGGAAAAACTGAAGTCAGTTACGTGATATGTGTGATAAGTTAAGGTTTGACCTTTTAAATCTGCAAAAACTATGAAAAGCTGTTGACACCATATTGATACATCATCCACCTCTTCTGTTGATATGGAGAACTTGTTAGAAATCAGCTGATAACTTTCACATCAAGCAGTTACAGAGCAACTTTATCACCTATCAAATGTACATCCTATATTTACTCTCTTCTAGCTCTGTTTTTGGTCTCTACCAACTCGTATGTGAAACATCTGGCTCTTTAGCTGCTAAAAGCCCTGACTGTGTCTGTCTGCTGTTTGGTGCTGAGCAGATCGTGTACTTTTTCACTGAAAACAGCTGCTTGCTGTGTGTGTGTGGCTGAAAATGAAAAAGAGTTAAGCCAGGACAGTAAAAGGAATTGAGTTGAAAGGTGAAGAGAAGGAAAGGAGAAGAAAACGTTATGTTAATTTCAGTCGGCCTTTGCCATAGTTACAGTACAACATTTGGCAAACACATGAAACTGTTACTGTCCCCCTTTTTTTATTTCATAGATAAAGACACTGGATATTTTGGGGATAAATTGACTGCCAAACTGGAAATGTCCCTGGTTTTCATTGCAGAATTCGGTCACCTTAATCTTTCATTAGTATAATCATCAGTGAAAGTGGAATAAGCTGTTTGTGCGGCTGCCTCTCATTGTCATACATAGTAAATGACATAGAAAAGTTAATTTCTGTTCAAGTTGGTTATAAGAAGTCCAGTGTGAAAAGATCAAAATAAAAACATCTCACTCAGATGCCTCATCAATAGCTGCCTTACCAACTGATGCGACATCAATTAACCTGATAATTACACAAATATTAACTAATCAATTTGAGAGTCACATACTGAAAGAGGGCTTGTTTGAAATTGACTGAAAAGGGGGGGAGAGAGTGAGAGAAGCAAAAGAAGAATGAGACGGAGAGAAACGAGCTGATTCTAAATCTGCTCCCACATTTGTGCATCTCCTTCTGATGAGCCTCGGGTATCATAATCCCATTATGTCCCAGAGTGGTGACAGTTCCCTGTTCGTTATTGTCCTGTTGTTATGAGCAAGGATGATGGTAATTGGAGATTCAGTGTTGACTGTTGTAATGGTTCTAGGATTTTCCTTTCTGGACATTCAGTATTTTAGATAAGAAGTTTTCCCTCACTCTAACACAGGCAAGCATATTCTCAGTCTTTTTTTTGATAAGTAAACCACTATATTATTTGGAGAAAAGCAGAGCTGAGAAGATTATTGTTACTGCAATTTTTTCTTCACAAGAAAAGGTAATGATTGAAAAGACAGATGTTCAGAATACAGTTAGGTCAGAATGAAAAAGTCGACTAATCTAATTAAATTTTTTAAAAATGTCTTTGATTTGGATTGATTATAGTGTACATTCATTTTCTCTCGGTCTCATGACAACCACATGAATCCCAGATTAGAAAATCTAAAACACCAGCAAGGACTGAGCTCTCTCATATTTGTTCATAGTTACAGTGACTTAGTCTTCCCACAGTGCACCGGCTGCCGTAAGTAAACCAGCCCCCTTCTAACAAATTCAACTGACAGAGCAAATATATACTTCCTCTCATCAGTCAGTCCCTTCATCCTTGGTCTGGTGTCTTCTGGGACAGCAGAGGGTGGATTTGCCTGATATTAACCAAGGCCCAGGCCAGCACGCTGGGGGGATTTGTGAGGGTAAACCTCTTGCTTTGAAGTCTCCTCCAATATCCCAGCTTGACACAGTAAAACAAGGGACAGCGGGAAATTTAGTAGATTGATCCAAAAGAGATGCCCCCTCTGACATTGCTATCAACAAATAATTAAAAGAAGGCTAAAATAAGAGAATGATTTTAATGATGTCATATCATTTGTCCAATTTAGTGTTTTTATTTCCATTATAAAAAAGGGGAAGTGTTTAGTGCAGGAGATTATCGATATTCACGACACATGTACAAGATTATGTGTTAGAGCAGTTTTAACAAGAAGCAACATTCACGTTTGTTTGTTTAAACACTGCAGCTGCCTGCTGAAGGTGTAATGGCTCAATCTTCAATCTCTCAAAAACACACTGCCTTTTTGAGAGGAATTCAAGAAAACAGTTCATTCATTGAGATGGGGACTTGCTTTGTCCCAAATTGTCCTTGCAATGATTAGTCCAGTCTTTTTTTGAAGTCAAAATAATAAGCTGCTCTTATTAAAAACAAACCTAATAAAAAACAACCGGGTAATTGGAAGAAGGTGTCATATGGCAGAGCGTATAGTGATCAGTGTGATGTGTAAAACTGATAAAAGTGACAAAGCTAATTGTTGTCTCTATGCATGAGCCAGCTTTATTTAGGCAGAGTTAAGATGCTATTTCATTGACTCGTGGGAGTGATGTTAAAGTAATGCAAACTGAGAGAGCTTAGGAAAGTTCACAGAAGAAATGTGGATCCTCACTGTAGCGCGCCACGTGATCGTACGAACAACCTCAGATGAGGATAAACCATTATAGGGTGCATTTGAGCAGAATCAGATTCTAATCTGATGAGGAGACAATCACCTTGACTTTGTGAGATGGCAGCATGTATGATTTATCTGCCTGGAAATGAAATCAATAGCCTCTTTTTGATCTGCTTTGTCAGTCGGTGACAAAGTAGAGCAGCCATTAGGTTAATACTCCACATTGACCTGGGACACAAACACTGAGGCCATGAACATTTTTTAATGTCCAGTCTTAAGGATTGAAGGCTGACTGGCTGCTCTGAAGGAACACTCTTGCAGGTTTAGTTACCATTGTTTCGAACTGCAACAAAAAATAATGGTGAACATAGGCGAAGAAACTCAGCGCGAG
>CM029127.1:7309109-7601609 GCA_016859345.1 Istiophorus platypterus
AATTGGAGAGAAGATAAATTATGAATAAGGCATCCATAAAACGTGTACTTATTTATGGAGATTAGGGGTTATTTAAGACAGTTCTAATTAAATTCAGCTGATCCAACGTATTTTTGCCAGAAATCCCTGTAGCTAAGGCTTATTTCAGTTATTGTTATGAAAGGACTGCAGCAGCGAGTTATAAAAATCTAGCAAAAGAAATCAGTGTGCATATACAAATCATGTTGGCCTCTGGTATTATAAAAGCCCTTTTATGACCTCATGCAGCAACTTATTTGCCTCAGTTGTACTATCTTCAAACAAATCATGGATAATCATGGGGAATGGTTACTCTCCAATATCATAATTCTCCACACTCCTTTGCTAAAATAATCATTAAATAAATAAATAGTTTCAAATTCTTTGAGCACATTGAAAAATGGAGTTTATCTTAGTGACCATACAATAATTGGGAATTTAAATTTCTCCTCCATGTATTCTTTAATTTCAAATGTACATTTTTATGGCACAATACACGGTATTTTTTTTTCAGCGGTATTCACAGTGTGCTCATACATAAATCTGTTAAGCAAAGTGACCACACTCTGTGAGGGTTCGTCTCTGTTCATGACTGATGGTGAAGTGGGAAACAACTATGTGGCAAAATTGGCTTCCCCGTCTTCAGTTTCTGTCTGTTTTGCACTGTGATATATGTTTCATCTGATTAGCTGACCTTCCATCAAGTATCATAACTTAGAAAATGAAAGTTCAGAGTGTTGAAGCTTCTTTCACATGACCAAACCATATCAATCATTCAGACGTTTACTTACGCCACTGCTTTTAAACTGTTTACATGTCTATCTTCGGTGTTCTGACACTGGCGTCTAAATGTTGATGACCGATTGAGTCCAGTCAAGAAACTACTTTTCTATTCCTAGACTAGCATCTAGCCAGACTGTGATAACATTCGAGTAGAGAGATATTTAAATCTAAAAACAAATAAAGAAATGCATTTTTCCTTGGCTTTCATGCCCAAAATGACTGGCTTTATGGAGATATGTTGCAGCATCTTGCGATGCTAACGGGACGATGAGTATGTAGTGGCTCCAGTTTGACTCTTAGAGGGTGCTGTAGAAAATACAATCGGCAACACTCTCTGTAATGAAAAAGCTTCCAGCCACCTTATGTTGTGAGGGCTGGACAAATAAAAACCCAACACCAATCCCAGAGGGTGTAACGCCCACTGGATATAGTGCTTTGTTCAGCTCCTCAGGTATTTGTAAAATCAAACTATCATTCATTCCACTTCAATCATTCTCTGCCACCAGTCAGCCCTGGAGTGGAGGCGGCAGCAGCAGCACATTTCATCATTATTTTTCCTTAATGTAATTGTACAGTAGGACTGAAGAAGGGGTAGGTACAAAGGCATATAGAAGTTTTGCCACAGCAGATACAGTATGCAGTTCTTTGTCTTTCTTCAAGTGGATTAACACCACTTGCTTTGGGAATCTTTTTCAAGGTGGTTGCATTGGTGCCGAGCAACAGCTTCAAGACATGTGGTTTTCCTTCACAAGCAGGGATTGTCCAAGAGTGAAAGCCATGATCTTTGTAGACAGGCTCATAAGACCCTCCTGAGATTCATTTAAAAGCTCATTTTTTCTCTCTGTATCTGGATTAGTGTGCACTCACAACAGTGAGCTTTGACTTTGTTTTTTAGTGCTGTCTGTCTTGCATCTAATTCTGTTCTTTATATATATATGTTGAGTTTGAATTAAACTTCATGGAAGAGAAGCTCAAGGAATAAGAATTCACGTCATACAGTATTAGAACCATTATGTATAGAGTAAAGAAATAATTTTAATGACACTTGTAAAAGTCACAGTTTAATTGCAGTGTCATAAAGTTAAGCTATACACTATTTTATTGTTGTCATGAAATTATTGCTAGGCATTCATCTCTCAGTCGATATACTTTACAGCACCTAAACCGCACTTAAACCTGATGAGCCAACAGCTGTGCTTTCCACTGCTTGTATTGTGCTGCATAGTATTTAGGCAACATGACACCATTCTTTGATACTGTAATTAAAGCCAGTGGCCAATGACTGCATCCTAAAATGGTAAAAATGCCCCACAAACACGAGGAAGGAAGTTTTCATATGCAATAGCTTTCATCTATAAAAATGTGAAGCACTTTTGCGATCAGCTACCAAACCGAAAGTCATTACCCAAAGGAGGATAACGTGGCTGCTAATTTTACTGCCAGCCACACATAGAGTTTATATGTTGTAACAAATCAGATGCCTCGGGGCAGGTCTGGAAATTACACTTGCAGTTCACATAATGTTTTTACCAAAGACCACTGATGCAGAGACGAAATAAGCAAACCATTCGTTAATTTGATCGATACATATATTTCTGACCACCCACACATTATACCTTTGACCCCAGTGATCCTACTACCTCGTTACAGAGTACAATGTTTTTGTTTTATTTTTTTGTTTTTTTTAAGAAGACAGCACCAATTATTATGACTGCTATCCTTTCAATGATCAAAAAAAGGCCCTGTGCTTTTGGACCAAGCTCAGGCATTGCTCTAAATTAATGGTGCATGTTAACAAACATTATTAATCCTCTAAAGGTTGAAGTTAAAGTTTGAAATTTGTAATCCAGCAGAAAAAAAAAATCCAACATATAATTGATATTTTTGACATAATATTGACTCCTTTCATCCGACACTATAATTATGGTCATAGTTGCTGCCATATGTGTCGCACATGTAGACGTGTGATCGTTCACTGAGAAAAACCTTGTTGGTGAGGATTCATAGTGTTTGCAAATCAAGGTCAAATCCAGAAAAATCCTGAGGTAAGTACATTTCTCAATCATTCTGACAAACCAAAATCTTGCTCAAATTTTGCTCAAGCTCTTTTTAAAGCACATACTGACCTCCAAAAATATCCAATGTTTCAAAATTTTCCAGCTCCTCTTTTAAAAAATGTGAACAAAATTCAGATCTGCTTTGCCTCTGGGACTTGTCTTACAAAGTAGTGTAAGTGAGTTATATGGATAATCACACTGAGTAAAACCCTAGAAAGCTCTTTTTACTTCAGTCTGTCTCTCAGATTTGAAATGGTTCTGGGTTTTTACACAGCAAAGTCAAACAGATAACAAAGTAATCCTGCTTTGTGCGACAGGCTGCTTGGTTTCTATAGAAACAACACGCACCATCTCCCAACTATGAACACAAGCCTAATGTGTTAAGTTTTTTTCTTTGTCACAGTTGTAACAGTTTTAGCCTTAAGGTGAAGCTGGTTCACTTAAACCAAGAGTAAAAGACAATATAAGAAGCCTTTGGATCAACCTTCAGTTTACTGAGCAAGTGTAATAAAATGGCGAATGAGTGTTACAGCATAAGAGACCTTGCCGCATGTGGGCATGTGTTTTGCTTTCAACTTCGTCCGTAGGGCATTTGTTGAGCTTTGTTGCACGTATGACCCTACGAAAAGGGCCCAGACAGAGACCAGCAGTCAAAACATGAAATAAAAAAACCTGATTGAAGCTTTTCTTCTGTCTCTTCCCTCTCCCTCACTCCCTCTGGCTTCCTGCAGTGCAGAGGGTTTCCCTGTGCTAGCCTCTCTGAGTGGAAACCACAGATGTGCCTGGGGCCTGTGTCGTCTTCCGTCGCCAACTGCTCTCTCTATCGCTTCCTCCGCAGATGACAGATGCAACCAACAGAGAGATGTATAGTGAACACCAGAATCTGGTGCGTGAAACCTAAACCGTACCACTCAACCAGACACCAGGATACAAAAGAATTATCCCTGAGAAAACCAGAGTTGAGATTACTGTACAGGCCAGGAGCGCAGTTCAAAAAGCCAAAAGACTGCAAATAAGGCTGCAAACACTGAAATTTAGCATAGGAAATGAAAAGTGAGTATATTTAATTGTAAATGTAGATTGTTAGCCAGTGTTAGCAATTGTTAGATAATCACAAGATAATTCTGAGGAGACACAAGATAAGTGTAATATGAACTGGTTGCATCCCGCCTGCAACAGTAATAATATTATTCAGGTGAAAGCAGACATTGAAAAAAGAAGGGAATCCTTTGGCGATGTATGCTATGTTATCTTAACTAACTTGATCTTAGAGCAATGAGTATTGTTCCTTATAAAGTAGTTTCTCGTTTTCTCTACGTCTCCACTAATTCCTGATCGATGACTTTGCCTGGTTGATGGTGTAACTGGCTTAGCCACTTGTCACTTGTTTAGTCCTTGCTGCTTCGCTGGTGTAGTGTTTCCTACAGTCGTTGAACATGATGTCATACACCACTCTAGATACAGTACATCCCTAGTTCACTGGAATGATTTTGGTGGTCCCCTTTAACTGGATTCTATCTATCTACTTGTTGTAACCATGGACCTGCTACATCTCCCACTGTCTATCCTCTTCACTGATAACATCTCCTCCGTGTAGGAGGGTCCTCATCATTGATATTTAGTGTTTCAAGAGGTGGTTTGGGTTTATAAAATAAAAAGTTTGGTCTCCATTTCGGGGGTTTCCCGTACATTATGGTGAATGCTAGCATCCAACCTTTACCCAACACACTCCGCCCAAAAACAGCAACGTTACCTCTGTGCCGAGTGGGGTGGCAGCTGATGTTAGTGCAATCTGCAATCTGGGTAATATGTTGTAATTTTTTTTTTCTTTTCACTGTGGTTCCCCTATCGTACTGACAGATGCTTGTTTTTGTCAGCAGTCCGCACATATCTCTCCTCCACTTTCATTTCCCATCTGCTCTTTTAATGTGTTGTCAAGCCATTGTCAAGCCCCCTTGTGTCTCCTTCCTCACTCCAGCTTCAGGCCTCTGTATTTTTTCATCTTGTCCCCTGAAGCTACAAAATGTCTGTCACATCTCTCCCCTCCATTCCACCTTCCCACTTTTTTCCCCTTTTTTGTCCTCTTAGCTCAACATCTCATCTCAGTTTTCGTCTCATCCCTGCACCCACTGTGCCACCATCTTATCATCTTTGGCCTGTAGATTAGATTTCCTACCTATTGGGATGCCATGGATGCCAGAGGGGAGCATTTAGATGAATCTCAGATCACTAGGATACACACACATATATATGCATGTTGCACACATACACACACACACCTGTCACATTTTTATACAGACATCCCTTGCCAGGGATAAATATGTCATTCATGTATACTGCCTGGAGCCAGACTGCTATGGTGCCTTGACACTGCTCATCATCTGAGAACCCAAAAAGGGTCTCTCTCTTCTCTCTCTCTCCCTCTGCCTCTCTCTCTCTCTCTCTCTCTCACACAAACACACACACACACACACACACACACACACACATACACACACTCTATTTCTTCCTCCTTTATTTCTCTTTCAAATTGTCATCCAGATCATAAGAGCATCTCAGACAGATTAGAATCAATCATGATGACGAAACATGGTTGTAACACCCCCAGCAATGTGGCCATTGCCATTCAGCAAAGCAGACACAAATTATGTTTTTGTACATCCTTTTATCTATCTTGCAGTCTAACAATGTTACTTTTATCTGGAGTTAAGGCAAGATGGACAAAATCAAACGTCTCTTGCAAATTTTTCAAGACCCAAAGGTGCAGCAGCAGTAAATAACTTCTTCCACTAATCCCAAAATGGCACCATTTAGTTGGCTACACTTTTTGCCCAAAGACCAAAATGGGATTCTGAAGGTATAGCTTGATGTCAGGTAGGCTGAAGATGGATTAGCCCAACGCTATGGGAACCAAGTGCTTAGTTTCATAGTAAAGATTCATATGGCATGTGTGGGGCTGCTGTGCATGAGTCTATCGCAGCTGCTCTGCAAAGTATCAGAGGAAAGGAGCCTCACCGGTCTCTCAGATCATAGATTGGAAATCAAAGTTTTAATCATACAATTTGGGCTGTTGCCTGGCAACATGCCTCCCTTTGCTGAACTTGTCTGTTGGCTGTGGAGAAGCAAAGAAAGAGAAGATGACAAACTGAGAGAGACTTGTCTAATTGAATGGGTTGTAATCAAATATTAAAGAATAGAATCAATGATAATACATTGCTTTCAATCAGCAACAACAGCAGTACAGTTTTTTTTAAAATGCTGTTTGTTTAGTCAATTTGTTTATTTTTTTGATTTTTGCAGTTTGAGAACCTTTAAAGCATGTGAATACAGCAATCTCTCTGCACAGTGCTGCCTTCATTTCTCCTCTTGGTTAAAAAGTATTTCTTTTGTTAATAATAGAGCATGATGCATTAAAGTTCCTCTCAGAAACTGCATGGCAGCAGCAAAAACTACAAGAAAACTCCAACATCAATATGCATAGTGCTGCCAACACGTTTCTGTGCATATTTCCCTCTGTCTAGTAAACTAATAACATGAGCAGCCAACTGTGTACATGTTGCACAGTCTGCAAACACTTACACTGTCCACCTATGCAGTAAAGCATAGATAAGTAGACTGAGAACATCTGTTAACCTTTGAAACAACCAATTATCAAGTCAAGAGTTTTCTTGAACTTTTAATATGTTAAGATCTGTTTTACATGATTTAGTTGTAGTTATTTGTGGTATCAATTAAAATTATATACTGTTGTTATTTTTTGTGTCCTACCCTCTGTTGAGTAACTCAGCTTTCTCCTGATCATTAGTCATCATCGCTCGGTTCGGAAAAAGATGAGGCACAGACACCTGGGGGATGATTTTAGAGCGTTAACTTCATTTCTTGCTTGGTCAGTGAATAAAGATGCAGTCTATTTTTCTGCTGCAGATTTCTTCTGCGATGAGAAAAGACAGCCTCCAAATCAGTTATTGTGGTAAAATAGGAAATTGATTGCATCTAATGTGGCTGTCCTCCTGCGTATTGTGAAGGTTTTTTTTGTTAAATATCAGTCTCTTTCTGCTGCTGGGATCTGCATTTTTAAGCTTCTTTTACCAAGAGACTTTGCTGCTTAAAACATTCTAAAGGGCACCTGTTTGCTAAAATAGAGTTTAACACCTCATATGACCTCTTGACCTGTGTGTTATCCTTCCAGCACAACTCGAGGAAGGCAGTGTCAATCAACTCAGTGGTTGGTCTGTCAGTAAAACATTTTTTTCCAGAGCAAGATATTTCAACAGTTCAGGGTACTTTTTTAATGTGGTAATGGTAATTCATCGTCCCTCAGATATTATTCCAAATGTTTATGGTGTACCCTTGACCCCCCCCCCCCTTGCACAGTTGTCAGATCATATTTAGTCATGACCAAAAGTGCAGTGTATTCAACTGATGGCCAGATTTCCATGAAAATTGCTGTGTATATTCATGGTCCCTAGAAATTTTAACCTTTTGTTTTGGATGATACCCTTGAGCTTTCCCCTGGTGTCAGACATCAGGCCAAAATTTGCACTTATGCTAAAGAAATACCAAAATATAATGAGTAGTCTGGCATCTAATTTGATATGCACATTCATCCTTAGCAGGATAAAATGCTTTTTATTTTACTGATCTCTTTGTTTTTTTTTTCTATTACCCCCAGAAAAACATTACAGTTTTAACCATACTCCTCTTAAGTCTTTAAGTGTGCCTCTCCATTCAACCCTTTCATATTGTGTAGTGAATCGATCATTGCTGCCTCTACTGCTTTAGACAGGGAAATTTTATTTATTGCACATTTCATACACAATGGCAACTTAAGGTGATTTACTAGTTGCATAAAAAGACCTTAAACTGATTAAACTCTTGTGGGAGTTTGTCCCTAGCTCCTGTTTATTCTGAGTATGTATAGCATAGCAACAAACACAGCTGCCTCATGATTACTACAAACCCTAGGACTGGTCAAAAGATCAATTCCATGTGATATGTTAGAGATTGGTTCATATTGTAAAAGAAATTAAAAATGATTATGTTTTGATCATAACTAGTCAATTAATTTGTAGTAAAATAACAATAATTTAACAATATTTGTCTTTCTTAATGGCACCAGGTCTAGAAGCTTGAGAATTGGTGTCTGGCATTTATATCAATTTGACTACTCCCCTGCTACCTATATACACACTGTTTGGACAAGTCAAGGCTGCCTATAATCATTTTTGGCTTTGGCTTTTGTTTTTTTGTGGATGTTTGCTCTGATAAAAAAAAGAACAACAGTATATAGTTCCACATTTTCTATATTATCTAACTGATAGAGTATGTTGACCAATGCCAAACCACTCATTGGGCACAGTGATCATTAATCAATTCTGAAAACCCCGGATTAGGTTCAAAGACCATGTTTTTGTAAGATCCTTCCCACTTATCCTGTGGTTAAGATATAGCTTAATCTATGCAAGTGAACTGTTTGGAAACGTTTAAGAAAGGGTTGTTGCAAAATTAAACTTTAAAGAAAGGCAATGTCACTTTTTCCTGCAGTATATAGATTTGCATTCAGCGTTATCACTGGTTCTCAAGATTGGGTTTACACACAACAATGCAGTATCTCAACCAGTCCACCATGGACCATGGCTGTAACATCTAATATTTCACAGCGCAACCAAAGCAACATAGCACCTCTTTTGTTACCTTCTAATTTTAAGTAATGAAACCTTTCAATTTAAGATTTCTCATGTTGCCAAAGAAAATTATCATTTGATGTAGCCCTGATGGAAAAGGTCCAAAATGTTTTTTGAGAACATTCTACTGGCCTTATTATGAAGGAAGATTGTTATAGCCTTTGCCAGTAATTAACTTTAAAAAAAATCTATTCATCATTGTTTGGATGTCTGACTTATGAATTATACTATTTGCCCTGGTCTAGTGAGAAATAAATTCCACTCCACACTGAGCCTCAAAATTAAAATGATAAAATGGCTCCGATTCAGCATCTTACACTAAACCTCTCAGTAGTCTTACACTTTCCAAACACCTTTTTCCATCAAATAAGTGTTGTAATCCTGACATACAATTCCATATCCATTTACAGAATTTCTTTATCTGCACTTCATTCAGGGGATTACAGTTTTCATAAGTAGAAGTTACTACTGGCAAGACTAAGACTACACACATACTGTATCATCCTGCATTGATTCTAGTTTAATTTAGCCTGCCTCCGTTATCTTTCTTGAAGTGTTCAATTTATATTTGCCAGCTAAAGAAAGCTGTTACACATCTGGATGTCTTACTTCAACTGGTTGTCCTAGACTATATTGTGGGCTAAGATGGATCAGCTCTTCTTTGAGCTCTTTTTAAGATGACAAACTTTTCCATCACCTATACTGACTTTTACTGATCATTGTTTCTGGCTGCTATGCACTTGGAAAACTGTGCTGTGTTACAACTTGAGCTGCCATCACCAGCCATAGCTCCTGCATAATGACATATTTAATAGGGTCTTTAATGCAGTAATTAAAATTTTTAACTTTCATTTTGATTCGTATGACACTGTAATATGAAACAGTGGTAATGTAAATGTCATTTTTATTTAATGAAACATCATTTAAAAATTGAAATAAATCTTTAAGCACTGCTGGCCATTCCACAAGGCACTCCAGGGTGCAGCAGCATCCACTTTGGAAATCTTATATTGCCTTATACTACATACAGAGCTTATGAACCAGCAAGTAATTTTGAATATATGATTTTAACCCTCCATATTTCAGTAATATTGCACAAAAAAGATGCTAGATGACTCAGGCTTGATAGTTTAGAGCTGTCGATCCACCCCATTCTGCACACACATCCAACACATCAACAGGAAACTGAAAGCATGGGAAAAGGGCAATAGATGAAAGTGCAGATGCAGCAGCCAGACTTGAAGTCCTTATTCCTTCCTCCTGGTTACTTGTATTACAGTAGTGTCAGGGCCTTCTTAATTGTATTCAAGATTGCCATGTCTCCCTTTGATGATGCATACCATGGGAAACAGAGGGAAAATCAATCATAGTGCACCCCTGCTCCTGCTCTGCCTCACAAAAGGTAAGCACACACACACAGACACATGCAAACACACACGTACATGCATGAATGCTATTCTTTATCCTATCCTCAGTATTCTCTATGTCCTCTCTTTTCTCATTTTGCCTCGCCCTCACACATGTAATCATACACACTCGCAATTCCACAGCTTTCCCTGTATTAGCCCTTACATGATGTGAGCAAAAAGCTTGAGTTTATCCTCTGTGAGAACCCGACCCCCCTCTTATCCCTCCCCATATTTCTAGTACATACACACACATGAACACATACACACAACAGGTAAACATGTATCATGTGGTTTTTGTCAGTGTGAGTTACATTGGAAATGAAGCTGTGCAAATGTGTTCCATTTTATGTGTGTGTGTGTGTGTGTGTGTGTGTGTGTGTGTGTGTTTGTGCGTTTGAGTGAGTGTGTCATGTGTCAAATGTGAAGTGTTGTGTTACGAAAAAAAATTGTAATGAAGGTGGCCCTGCCAGCAGTAAAGAGGATTCAGTGCAGGGTGGAGGTGCAGATTCAATTAGCTTTGTGAGTGCCATGAAATTGTGATAATACAGGCTGGTAATGTCAACAAGCATCAGATCTTTTTATTTTTTTTCCTTTTTCTGGAGAATGAGCTTCTCTCTCCCTACTCTCTGTTTTTCTCTGCACCCTGCATGCTTTGTCCTTCACGTATGGTGGTAGTTAGGGTCAGCCAGGCCATAAATCCCTGGTAGTGGGACACGCAGCCAACGCCATTCATCAATGTAATTAGCGTTCAGCATACGACCCTGCTGCTATGGACATGGCTGCCTGATTTCTGACAGGCTATCTAACAGTCTCCCATCCTCGCTCTCTTTTTCTTTTTCTGCCGTCTCTTACTTTATGTCCATAAAAGGGTTGCGTATACCTGTCACAACTTTCACCTGCTCTTTTTGGTTCCTTTCCTGCACTGAAATTTAAATTTTTTGTGTGTGTATAAGAGAGAGAAAGCCGATTTCTGGATCCTAATGGGTGTTTATGTGCGTGGTCGTGTGTGTGTCTGTGTGTGTGTGTGTGTGTGTGTTGTGAGGTTGTTGGAGCAAAGAGGGATCGAGCAGGCCGTGGTATTGTGACATTTGTTCATTTGTCATTTCGGTTGAGTGGTGCAGTAATTACTGCCACTGGGGGCTCGCTCTTGTGTTTGGGGCTCGGCCAGAGAGCAAAGAGCGCTGTCGATGGGAAAACACAGAGGGAGAGTTTGGGAAATGCAAGGTCCCTGAAGGAACCGCTTTGCTCTGTCCCCTTATTGATAACACTCCCATTGTGCAAACAGCTTGAGTTGCTGCCAAAATTACAGCAACTTTTTAGAATATATTTAGGTGAAATAGGATCTGCGATTCTACAATTTGAAAAGCATTAGATATGCCTATTCCTAGAGGCCCATTCAAATCCCAATCGACACAGTACACACAGTAACATGCATATAATTGCAAAAGATGGAAATCAAGCAAAAAATGGAAAGACAAAGCAGAATAGGATTGGAGCAACATAGCCCAGGAAAATAGTATGGAATCTTCCCATGCTCTTCTTCCACAACGACTCTTTTAAAATGTTGCATAATGACACGTTTGTTCTCTCATTCATCCATCTCCAGCCCATCCTCATCCATTACATATTCCTTCTTCTAAGCGGTTGCTTGTTAATTGTCAGGTCTTTGCTGAAGAGGTTACGAGTGTTCCAGCTCTCTACGGTGAATGAATGTGGCTTGTTGATTCCCAAGTCGTGCTGGAGTGTGCGTTCAGAATACCAGAATGCCAAGTCCATTAAAGTAAGAAGGGTTCATTTGTCACACTTTCTACTGGTGTTGCTGTAATGACCAGGTATGTGGGTGATGAATGGCCTGACCTTTTCCTCCCCCTTATAATCAGGAATTCTTGGTAGATTCCAGTGCCCACTACATGCCCATTGCCAGTACTGAGTGTTGAGTAATATGTAGCTTTAGCCTCAGTCTGTTTTAATAGTATAATTCTTTGCTTATTTAAGACCCATTTACAGTCAGCTAGATATATCAGGTAAAGTTTTATTCATCAGCCAACTCACAGTTGGTGTATATTAGTTAGTTAGCTATAGATGAGAACTGCTTAAGTTCCTAGTATTAAGTAATACAGTACTTCATACTTTAAATACAAAGTAAATTTTGGTTTCTAATATTTCTGTAATTTAATTTGATAACATTTTCAATGCAGCACATAGTTGAAATTTTTGTAAGTAAAAACACATTATAGAATGCTCTGAATACTTCTTGAAATACTGACTATACCGTAAGTGCTTTTATAGAAATATATTTACAGAATGCCCTTTGTGATTTATGTTAACACACTGTATTTTATTTTTAGCTGTTTTTTGTCTAGTGTAAAATCAAACGTACTGAAGAGATCCCATTTTCACCTCAAGAAATCCAGCAGCAAGGTAGGGGGAGATGTTAAAACTAAACTGTTTGTCATATCTACTATGCATGCTGTGACCTCCACACAAATCAAGTGTCACCTCCCGATCGCTCCATCACCAACACATGTCATGTATGGATTTGCAATGAACAGCCACTGTGGATGACTTAGAGTGGTGGTTGTGGCGATCAATGCACATTAAGAACTAAGATATGCTGTCATGACAGGGGTGGAAAAGAATTGCCACACAAAAGAGAGTAAAATATACAATAACACATGGTAGATAAAAAGTAAGATGCAACCTATCAGAAAAGGAATATAGAAAAAAAAACATACAAGGCTACTGTTCTTCCCTGCAAGCAATTTGCTAAGCCACATTTCTCTCTAATTTTGTCATTCCAAATGACTGAGCCGAGAGCAAAATACACTGAGAATTAAGCCCCATGTTCGATCGTGAATGGGCAGAAGACCAAGGAATTGGCATGTGCACAGGCTGACTGGCAAGTTCATCATTATCCCGGGAATAAAAGTACCTGGCAACAGCGCAAAAACAAATGATATCAAAGAAAAGCAAAAGAAAAAGTGTCTGTTCATGTGATAAGGCTCTGCTGGAGACAGTGGAAATCAAGAGGACATAATAGAGTCACTCCTTCTCTGAAATTAATTAGTCTGGTGATTCTTTAATCTTGAATATATAGACATAGCATGTACTGACAGACACATACAGGAGTTTAGTAAAGTGGCAGGAAAAAGTGCTGACAGGTTTTTGGTATGATAGGGAGAGAAGAGGGAGGAGAACTTAAAATTGAAAAGTCTAAAATAGGACAATGGAAGATGTACACAAAGCTTAGATTTTCTTCCCATCCTAGAGAAAAAAACAGCTGACTGAAAAACTATTTTTCAGGCATTCCATGCACAGAGACGGAAAAACGATTTGCATTTCATTTCGATAATATCTTGAAAGCTTTTCCCATTATAAGTTATGCCTAGGCACTCATAACTAATTAAATCATTATACTAATGACTCCAAATACTTCAAATAGCATTCATATTTTTTTGTACTGGCTTGATGAATAATTGGAATGGAGCACAAATGTTTCTTATATGATTTTTTTTTCAATATAGAGAGTATTCAGGGCAGCTGAGGGGAGCTTCAAAAGGGGTGTTGCTAAATCTCCATCGGTATCAAAACAGACCTGTCAAACTACAAACTATACTCCCTGTAATGGGCAGACAGCCAAGAAACAATATGACTTTGCAGACGGCTTTTCAAATGTCAATTATTCAATTGGAAGTTTTTATTGGACTTTAATAGTTGTAACCCAGGAAGAAGAGCAGGTCGTCCACTAACCGGAAGGACGGCGATTCAATTCCCAGCTCCTCCAGTCTGCATGTCAAAGTGTCCTTGGGCAGGGAAAAAAACAAAAGAAATGTGTCATCAGTATATGTGTGTGTGTGTGTGTGTGTGTGTGTGTGTGTGTGTGTGTGTGTGTGTGTGTGTGTGTGTGTGTGTGTGTGTGTGTGTGTGTGTGTGTGTGTAGAAAAAGCGCTAGTATGAATGTGGTTTGAACGGGCGAATGTGGCTTGTAGTTTAAAGCGCTTTGAGTGGTAAATCAAACTAGAAAAGTGAAATATAAGTGCAGTTTATTTACCGCAAAGGCGGTTAGGTTAAATATCCTGACTAGGAATTTAACAGTACAAAGAGGGCAACATCTACTTCTACAGGTACCTTTCCACAAGTTCCAGTTCTCACACCCAGTAACCCTGGGTCCAGCATAAATTAAGAAGGTAATTGAATCAGTCTGGTAAATTATTTTATGTAGCACTTGACAATATAGTCTGATGTTTTCCTTGATACTCTCTCGCATGTTGGTATATCATTTTAATGAGCTCTTAATTGGTGTTCTGTATTAATGCTCAAGCCAGAAGACAGATTACCATTATATTCTGTGCAGAGAAAATTGAAAGCAAGCGTACACTACAAATGAATAATGTTTAATAAGTGAAGAAAGATTTAATAAAATGCTGAATAATATTAATCAAATATTTCACATCCAAATAAGTGTTTCATTACAGGACGTTGTCACATATTTTTACGTATGAAACAGTTTTATTCTACCGGGGCTGGAAGTGCCAAAGTGCCATTTCTAGTCAGCTATCGAATTATTACATTTTAGATCAAAACATTTTAATTCAGTAAACAGGACTCCTTTACAAAATTTAATATGCCATGACTAAAACACGAGTAGTCACACAACATAAAACATTCTGTCAAAATTAACAATGGACACATTTCTTTGTTTGCATAATCCAAGCAGTATGGGTCCCTCAGTTTGTAGTACCTAGAATGTGGTTTTATAAAGAGTACAAGTTATGAAATGCATACAAGGGGGAAGGTCTCCTTATATAAATTATTTATTCTTACATTTTCGTTAACAAATAAGTCATGGAGTCATTCCTCGATGCTTTGTGTTGAACATGTAGAACATTTGAGATGTTGATTTGATGGTTCTAACAAATCCATTGTAGCACAAGCTTGTACAAGGTGTGGATGCATCATTTTAGATTTAAACTGCCATGTTCTAACCATTCTCATCAACCATTACTTTAATCAGGTGAAATGTCTTTTAAACTTTTAATAACTGTATCTTGTGTTTTTGGCCAATGGTAAAAAAAAACTACAACTTTTCAATTTCAACCACTACCTCAAGGGGCAGTGATGAACTGCTGTATGTACAGGCTGGCCTTGCAAGGTGGCATGTTGCCTTGCCAGAGGAGAGTGCTCATAGAGAGGTTAGAGATAGTTTTAACAAATAGTTGTACCACAGGTCACCAATTGCATAAATTATCAAAACAATACAGTTTTCAAAAGACACAGTTGTTGAATCAGGTTGTGTACATTTATGTCTATGACCACATGTAACACATGCAGTAATGGAGTCTGCTTCCCTTTATGCAGTTAGATTCAATTTGATTTGAGTTTTATGGTAACATCTTGATGTAAATAGAGCACATATTAAAGCTCTTAATAGCTGAGCGAGCCAAACAAGGAACAGTGTGTGTAATAGAAATATCTATTTCACTATGTATAATGTAAATAAATACAATTGTAGTGGACCTTGAACTTGTTGTGAAAGTGAATTTTATCAGGTAATATTTATATATAGTTACAAAGTAAATCAATATGATATAGGCTATTTTTGTTACAATTGATAATAATATTATTAATAATAATAATAATAATAATAATAATAATAATAATAATAATAATAATAATAATAATAATACTAATAATAATAATAATAATAATAACGATCATTATGCCTTGATCAGGTCATCTGTCATTCTTCTTGTTCCATCAGTATGAAACCAGAACATTTACTGATCACCTGTCAATGTAGGCTAATGAATTGCTTTGTAATTCCAGGTGTACTGTGAATTACCAATTACTGTGAAAATCATACATACATCTGCTTTAACATTTCCAAGCCATAGGCTTAATGTTCTTGTCATACACAGTGCTGCACCCTTGCAAAAACAGAGTAGCTTAAGCTTCATTCTTACTAGCTGCTGAGTGCTGAGTGAAGTGAATAGCTAACAAGCACGGATGCAATTTAAGACATAATGCTGCACACACAAATGCTCTCTTGGAGATATTATACTGACCCCCCCCCCCCCACACCCCCACACACACACACACACACACCCCTTCTTTTTCTTCTGCCAAAGTAGGCAGAGGTTTGGATAAAGCACTGACTTGCTACAGGGCACCAACCACACACACTGACCTCTGCAACCAATGCTTCACAGATTTCTGTGCCAAACCCTTACTACCCCACACAGAGACAACGCTCAAGGGGCAGAAGGGGGGCTAGCTCTCTGGCACTCTTAGCCTGGCAAAGCAACGCTGGCATAGAGGAAGAGGGAAGGGTTGGAGGTCTGGACAGACCTGGGTCCACCATTTTGCCCATCTGCTGTTTCAAAGCCTATAACAGCAGACTAGCATATAAATGTGTGTCCTCTGTGGTTTGCATTTACTTACTAACAGTTTAAAAATTCTGAGTTACAGATCATGAAATGGGAAGTGGAATGCAGAAGCTGAGTAAACACAAACCAATGGAAGTTTTGTCAATACAAGAAAAACAGTGGCCCTTTATTAAAAAGAATATATTGATTGGTCAGCGTCATTGATTAGATAGTGACAGCTCCTTCATGACTGCAGCTAGAAATTAAACTAAAATTCTAAATTATTGATTGGCACATCTTATCTACATGACTTGTCAAGTCCCTTTGGCAGATTTTCTTCATGTGAGGGCTTAGAGTCTGCTATGATAAAGAGTTGCATATTAAAAAAAGATAACAAACCCAAATGAAATCACAAATCTGATCCACTACATCTAGATCTATTTCTGCGGGAAGGGTTGTATGGTTGTGTAATTTAACACATAGAGAGAGCAGGTATTAAAGTCTTTAAAGATAGGGGCTCTGAAAGGAAGAGGGAGATGATGGGTAAATTTGTCTTAAATTTACTTGAATCAATCTGCTATCGATAACGTTAATTAAATGCATTATTTCAGTTTTCTTATTATAATGTCACATTTGATAATAACTTCTCAAAGTGCCATCAGTATCATGTTTTCACCAAGAATGGAAAAATGTTGTAACAAATGTTACAACTTATGTATTTCTCCACCGGGCACACTGAGTCGAGCCCTTTTGTCACTGTGACGTTGTTAGGTGACCAGCAAAGAAATAGTTTGAGGTCAGCATGAAACTAAAATTTGAAATATTTACATATCTTGTTTTGGATTAGAATATATGTTAGGGGGATCTTTTCTTCATTTGGTTTTTGCTTTTTTCTTGAGATAAAGTTGCAGTGTGTCAAGCTTTCTAGGGGGTCTACCAAAGCAAATAAGCATATGATAGTATGATGATGACCGTTTGCTTTGATTATTGTGACCTTTATGATTCTTACATAATGGCCATATGACCTTAATGACCAACATGTGATCTTAATGTTGTCCTTTGACAAGGTGTGACCAAACATTTAAACAATGAAGCCTAATTGAAGGCAAAACGTCTTGAAGTTCCACTGTTACCTCTGACTTCTACTTCTAGATGTCATCTGACATCTTAATACAGATGTAACAGACTGTCCTATGCTCATTATGTGTTTCTTTATTCGAGTAAATGTTGCTGCTGGACATTGCATTATGAGAAATCTTTATCTCATGTCCAACATCCCAAAGAGTATTTAAATAGTCTGCATTAAAATCTAAAAAATTCAAAGAATGATAATGCATGCATAAAATCTATATCTGATCCCTTTTTATTCTGCATTGGGAATCTTATATCACATCTCTGTGGTTATGGCAGCATGTGAGCAAAGCCTTTGGACTCACCAGTGAGTGTCAGCTCTCACCAAGATCTGTCATAGCACCTGGCAAAACAATGGACTAGGCAGAGGGAAAATAAAACAAAGTAGAATTTGAATTACATGAGTTGTACATTAAATATTCATATGAAGAAGTTTTATGGACCCAGAGCATAGCTGTTGAAAAAGGGATTTGTTGAGAGGTAAGAGGAGGGGAAGGGAAGAGGGTTTACATGCAGTAGCTTCCACCCATGTAATGCATTTTCATAAAAAATCTATTATGGTGGCTTATTATCTGCCAAAGGTACATTTGATGCATAAATGAGCATTTAAAACATTGAAGTGCTAGGGTTCAATTGTCCTTGTCCTGTTGGTGATGGCGAAGAATTACTCTGCAATTCTGTAAAAGCGCAGCTGCCCCCCATACACACACATACAAATATACACACGGACAGACATTTAGATGTTGGTCACTGAAGTAAAGGCTGACACAGAAATAAAACACTTCATGTTTGAGAAAGTTTAAATATAACAATGACTCAATGGGCTTTCAAATAGCTGTTAACCCGCTGGCATACCATAAAATGCTTTTGCGGGGAATGTCTCTGGTGCCTTTTAAATGCAGCCAGGGGGAACATCACAGCATACCATAAAACTGTGCAATACATTCTGAATCATTAGACCATCTATTAGTTTAATGAATGTCTTGTAAGGCCACCAGTGTGAGGATTGGTGTCTGTATCTACAATTACAATCTATTAGCCAGTAAAAGTCTGCGAAATTTCTAAATCCACATTTCCTATGTTTCAGTTTAGAAGAGCATTTAAAAGAGAGACTATGTGAGGAAAATATGAAATAATATCAAAAAAGAGTGAGTAAGTGAGTTGCCTTAACTAATAAAAAGAATAATGAGCATAACAAAAATAAAGCCCAAAGGCTTATTTCAATCACAAATAAGACATGCAGAATACAGTATTTATCATAAAAAGAGGGCTTTCACTTGACAACAACGGCAATTAACATGTCCAAAAAAGTCTGAGCTTCTGATTCTAATTTCTGATGTTACAATGAGTCATGTTGCTTTGCTGAGAACAACAATGCAGTTTTCACAATAACTTCCAAATCTATTACATTGCTTGACAAAAAAAGGTTCAGGATTTGTTAAGAAAGCTTGGTTCCTGTCAGTGTAATGTTTTTTTTATCGCTTCTCTTTCATTTTCAGTGGGGCTATTCTTGTACAAGGACGGCTTTTATTTGGGGAGAAAATTCCTCTTGTAACAGGAAATAAAAGCAATAAAATTGAACTACAAATGATCATATAACCAGCAGATTTCAAAACAAAAGCTATCTTGGATAAAATACACCAATAATTTTATCATCCAGCACTGAAAAAATGAGTGTGAGCTGGTAAAGCTACTATATATTGTCTATTTTTGTGTAATTTTTAGACATAAGCATCAGGGAGGTCAGTATTGCAGTGTTGTTTATTGTAAGTACTCTTCAGTGCAGTAATATTTCCTCCTGTAATGGCTATCTTTGCTGCACAGGCTCCAGTAAGTTTTTTTTTAAAGTGTGTATAGTGTGTGTTAAAATGTCTGTGTGTGATTGCATGTAAAAATCTGTGTGTGTGTGTGTGTGTTTAAAATGCCTCGCCCTTCAGTAGCAGGTGTTTTTTAACAAGCTAATCAAACTGTGTCCACCTGTTTTTAATTTGGGTGAGACATTTTTGAAAGACCTGTGGGCAGCTGGTAAAGGCCGAGGATTAGAATCAGCAACTGTAGAACACATGGTTACGCCACAGAGGATGCACACAGCCTCACACGCACAGATGTGCGCAGACAAACGCACCTTATATTTGTTCCACATTACGCTGCCATCCAGCAGGTTCAGGGAAATGTGATGAGCTGAGCCGCTGCTTTGGGAATGCTTATTACATTTCTGTCAATAACTGGCTTTCCATCCACGTATTTTGATCCAAAATACGAATTGAATTAGGAGGGCTGAATGGAAAGAAAAGGCAAGTCTGATCAAATTTCTTCATTATCATGAAAAAAAAAAAAGTTTTTCAGTTTGCTTGAAGCAGAAATTCTTTTGGCAGTTGCATCAAAACACATTTGATGAATTGTTATTTCTTTAGTAATGTTCATCATGACCTTGTCAATCAGTATGGACTGTTAGATGTTCAAAAGTTCCAGATGTCATAATTGTGTTGGCTGTTACGCTGTGCATTTGATTTTTACCATTTTTTAAAAATAAGATGCATTTACTAGTAGCTTGCGTTTAAGAACTTGAACCATGAAGCCATTTTCTTATTGATGTGTTTTCTGCCTTGATTTAACATTTTCTTTTATTTTCATGTTTCAAAAGCTCAGTTGAGAAGTTTGTTCATATGATGCACTGGCCACACTAAGTCATGCACGTATAATTGTGCATGTGCACATTGAATTCAGAGGGTATTAAGACTTGATTAAATTGATAAAATTCATAAATCTACACTCAGTATCTGATAATGACAAAGTGAAAACAATATTTTGGAAATCTTTGCAAATTTATTAAATAGGAAAAACTGACATACCACATCGATCTGAGAATTCAGAATCCTAACTTAGTACTTTGTTAAAGCAGCTTTGGCAGCAATTACAGCCTCGAGTCTTCTTGGATATGACGCAACAAGCTTTGCAAACTTTGGGGGATTTTCTTAATTTCTTCTCCACAGATCCTTTCAAGCTCTGTTAGGTTGGATGGAGACTGTTGTTAGACAGCCATTTTCAGATACATCCAGAGAAATGCAATTGGGTTAAAGTCAGGGCTCTGGCTGGGCCACTCAAGGACATTCACAGTTGTCCCTAAGTCACGCCTATGTTGGCTGTGTGCCTAAGGTCATTGTCCTGTTGGGTGGGGAATCCACCCTGAGGTCCTGAACACTCTGGATCAGGTTTTTTTTAAGGAAATCTGTATTCTCCCTCAGACCTGACCGGTCTCCCTGTCCCTGCTGCTGAAAACAGCCCAACAACATGATGCTGCCCTACAATGCTTCACTGTTGGGGTGGTATTGAGCAGGTGAAGAGTGGTACCTGGTTTCTTCAATAGTTGATGTTTAGAATTGAGGCCAAACAGTTTAATCTGTGTTTCATCGGACCAGAGAATCTTGTTTCTCACAGTCTGAGAGTCCGTCAAGTGCTTTTTTTTTGCAAACTCCAAGCAGGCTTTCATGTGTATTTCACGGAGGATATGCTTCCAGAAGTTTCTCCCATCTCTACACAGAATCTCTGGAGCTTAGCCAGAGGGACCATCAGATCTCTAACTACAGCTCTTCTGCCCATTTGACCAGGCAGCCGGCTCTAGGGAGAATCCGGGTTGTTCCAAACTTCTTCAGTTGAAGAATTATGGAATTATGGAGGTTAATGTGATCATGGGAACATCCAATGCAGCAGATTTTTTTGAAGCCTTCCCCACATCTATGCCTTACCCAGTGATGTCTCTGAGCTCTGCAGGCAGTTAGTTTTTTGCATACTCTTAATTTTTCCTTTTTAAATTATTTTCAAAAAATGTCTAAAATTCTGTTTTTGCTCTGTCATTATGGGTATTAAGTGTAGGTTAAAAAGGGAAGAAAATCATTTAGATAATTCTAGCATGAGCCTGCAATATAACTGCAGGGGTCTGAATACTTTCTGAATGCACTGTATGCATGCGTTGTATTGTTTATGTGTGAATATGTGTATATAGGAGAAACCTCAGACCTGCCCAGCACTTAATTCTGTGCCTCTGCTCTGCTAGGACATCTCTCCTTCTCCTGTCTGTAGTATTGATTTGTTCATTTCTTTTGCATTTGTCCCTCCATTCTTTCTGTCCTCCTCCTTGCCCAACCCATTTTTATTATTTTAATGATGACAGACTTATGCATTGGCCAGACGCATGTAGAGTAATTATGGGGAAATGAACCTGCGGTGTGCATGGGCCATTGACCAGCATATTGACTTTGACTGCCACCACAAGCAATTAAACTTAAGCTGCTTGGCGTCTATGGAAGCCCCCACCTATTTTTTTTTTTTTTTTTTATTACCACCCCAACACACATGTGAACACACTCAAACTTGATGCAAGGTCACCAGGGAACAGTTAGTCAGCATGTTCTTCTAGGGTTCCAATCAAATCCAGAGCATTATGCTTTCGAAGAATCAAACTAAAACATTGCTTGAATGAAAACATGTAATTTTTCTCCCCTTTTTTCTCTCAATACCATGCGGAAACACATAATCCTTTGCCATGCTTGAGACAGTGTAGAGGCTGACATGATCTTGGCCTCCCACTGTGGACTTTTAAGCCCAAGAACTCTACTCCAACTTTGTTGATACACATTTAGGAAACACTTCTGCCCCATGGCTGGCAGCTAGGCACCATCAACAGGGATATAATCCATCTGTCGAGCCATCTCTAAGTCTTGGAGTGCTCACCCAGTGGGATTGGTGTGGAGAGCTGTGAGTCTACAGCTATGGTTGTTCACTTGAATCAGTTTTAGGAGGAGTGTTAGAAATTAGACAACCAAAAGCTGGAGGGATTGAAAGTTTAAAAAAGGGACATACTACACTCAAAAAAAAAATGGAAAGGCTCATCAGAACCATAGGGTGCTCTGACTGTACTCATAGGTGGAACCATTTTTAAATACCATTATCCTGAGAGATTTGTGTAGAAGCTATGCTAAATGGATTATCTCTAACTCACCGTAAGTAGCCATAACTGGTCATGATGTCCCAACCCTCTTTCAGGGTTCTTTCAGGCTTCCCAAAGAAACCCTCTGCTCTAGCTGAAACCTCCCGTTTATCTTGGAGTTTCAGCCAGTGGGAAAATCACAGCACAGATTTTGTCAGGGTTTGAGGTTTTAGATTGTTTTTTGTCTGACAAGTTGCTCTTTGATACTTCCTACGGAGTTCTCTAACAAGTGGACCCTAATAAATTCTTTTCACTTGTCATTTTTGTAAATAATCTATGCAGATTACAGAGATTGTCCGAAGTGACTCTGAATAGCCTTGGTAAACAGTTCTTTCTCAAAAAACTAGTTCTTACTCAATATGTCACAGATAAAAACAGATTCAGCTAATCTTTCATTAAAAATTCTTCAAAATTCCAGCTATATTTGCTTAAACCCGACAATTATTTATTTTTTGACCACTTGGGGAGCAGTAGAAACAAGGCACAAATACACCAGTATATTATCAAGCTGAACTCAAAGATCTTTGAAAAACATCCAGCAGATGGAGAGCAATAATAGAGCTTATTTAGAGGCATGTTTATTTCTACATGATGAATATAATTCCAATATTCACTCTAGTCTTAGCTCTATTTCACTCCAACCATTCCCAAGGAAAATACTGTATCTGTCTTAATGTCCCACTGTGTTGACCAGCTAGACGCTAACTTTGTCTCAGGTTAAGTGCTGAGCAGTTAGTGTACAGCTGATTTTTAGAGCTTTTCCAAAAAAACAGCTCCCTGCTATTTTAATCTCAGTATTAAACCAACATAGAGCTTCCCTGGTCAGCCTGCCCCTGCCATGCTGTAAAAATCCATCACCTTGTTGCAGCTCAAAGCCTTGGGCAGCTGAATTTGCAGAACTATTGTGTAATTACATCAATTATGGAAGCATTTAACTTTTGTGGTAGGTTGATAGTTTTCCTTGAAGAACTAAGAATTCTGAATTATAAAGAAACACTCATAGAAACCTAAACAATAGACATAGACTAATCACTATTATATTTATCTAATAAAGTAATTGTGCACTCACCTGTCTGCACAACAGCTTTGCCAACTTTAAGTGATTATCCATCCTTTCATCCATCAATGCATCCGTCCATGTCCTTTGTCAAAAAATGTCTGATCTGAAAAGCCTATTGTGTAAGCTGATTTGTTGTTTTAGTTTTACTGTTAGCTGTTCCTGTACCTGCATCTGTATCTAATCTGTGGGATAAATAGTATGGTGAATATTTAACATAAAAGCTACAGACTAGTGGTAATAGTTTGACATTAGCTAGTAAAACCAAAATTGCAAGGATGTGACATGTGTATACTAATGATATTAGCACATGTTTATAGAGCTGTGTGAAAGAACCCTCTTGAATTAGCATGTGAATGTTTCTAAATAGATACATTTCCTTCACTTGTATCTGTATTTGCCACTTTCCAGTTATAATTGGCACTCGAGGAGATTCCTGTGTGCCATTCAGCCTCTCCTTTCTCACTGAATGGCAGTAATATTGCTTGTGTTTTGGTGGGCATGCACTCAGACATTCATTCATGCTCTCTCTGACAGAATAGGGCTTTCTTCCTTCTGGGTTTGCATGAAAGATGTAAAATATAAGAAGGACTGGCCAATAACATAATTTGTGTGGTTACATTTATCAGATGTGACAGACAACAGGGAGATTTACATTCCTAAAAGCTCAAAATCAAAGCCTCTGCTCTGTTTTGTTTTTTCATCCATCCTGCATAATGTTTTTCCAATATTATGTATTGTTGCCATGTTTTGTGGTGTGGGTCTGTGTGGTTGAGTGTTTAGATTTCTGCGTTGGTTTCTGCGAACAGTCACATTACAAGTCTCACTGGAACTAAATGTGAGCACAGGGTTGCATATTTTCTGGTTTACCACCCTCTGGCCATTTCTGTCCCTCTCCACTCTGAGAGTGATTCTGGGTAGTGGATTAGTGTTGGGTTGACTGTCAAACAAACAGGCCTACTGCTAGACTGGCGCTGTGGCTCTAACAGACCTCCTTAGTATCCTGGGGACTGTGAGTACATATTGACTGAACATCTGTAGGCCAAGGTTTTAACTGACTGCTGACACTATGTGGGAGAAAATTTTAGACAGTCACAGTGCTCAAAGGCTACTTGTCATGTCAGCACTGCCAGTCAACCAGTATGCAAGATATTTGTTAATTTTTAGATTTTTTCATCCTGATTTTTAGGCATTTAGTTCAGGTAATGCACACAGAAGTGATAAAAATTTAACAAATGTACAGTATTTGTTAACCTGGAGTTGCTCTGTGACAGATGCCCCTGGAAATCCCTGTAGCTGTTGTAGCTGACTGATGGAACCCATGATATCAAAAGTACTGCAAGTCTCATTGTACCAAACTGGGAGAATCCCGCTTAGCCTGACATGATAGTCTTAACACATAAGGGAAGGCCTTCTGTGATACCAGAGCAGCCTATTGCTCGTCTGTAACAGAGGAAAATTAAAAACAACTCTATGTTTCTTTTCAGCAATGTAGCCAGGGTGACAGAGAGTGTTAGCTCAGTTGATCCATGTATTCCTGTAGCTCTCAGTAGTGACGAGTGTGAGCTTCTTTAATGATAAAATTCTAACTATTAAGTTAAAAATTCACCTCCTCCCGCCCTCAGTTGGCCATTTTGGAGTTGTTTTGATCAGGATATGTCTTTTAACTCCCACATAAAACTAACTTTAAGGACTTATTTTTTTAAACTACATAACATTTCAAAAATCAGGCACATCCTGTCTCAAAATGACACAGAAAAACTAGTACATGCTTTTGTTACTTCTAGGCTCAACTATTGCAACTTATTATCATCAAACTGCCCCAACAAAACTTTAAATACTCTTCAGCTGATTCAGAACGCTGCAGCATGAGTATTGACAAGAACTATAAAAAGAAATCATATCTCTCCTGTGTTAGCCTCTCTTTATTGGCCTGTGAAATCCAGAATACAACTTAAAATCTTCCTCCTCACCTACATATCTCTCAATGGTCAGGCACCATCTTATCTTAAAGAGCTCATTGAACCTTATTATCCCAGTAGAACACTTTGTTCCCAGAATGCAGGACTACTCATGGTTCCCAGAGTCTCCATGAGCAGAAAGGGTGGCAGAGACTTCAGTTATCAGGCTCCTCTGCTGTTGAACCACCTTCCAGTTATGGTCGATGCAGCACAGTCAGCACATTTAAGAGTGGCCTTAAACCTTTTTTGACAATGCTTATAGTTAGAAATGGCTCAGGCTCAGCTTGAATCATCCCCTAGTTATGCTCCTCTAGACTTGGTCTGCCAGGGGACTTCCCATGATGCACTGAGCTCCTCCCTCCTCCTCTTTCTCTCCACCTGTGTGCATCAATATCCCAAAAATGCTCATTACTAACTTGATTTCTTCTCTTTCACATTTTTTTGTGCTTTCTTGTGTCTTTCTTCTGTCCTCATGTCACTTTCTGCAGATTTAGAGTCTGAATCTACAACTCTAAACCACCTATTGCCCCCATGATCCTGCTCAGCACTCAGTGCTTCAATTATTATAATCATTACTACTCAGTCTTATTAGTATCATTACTAGCTCTACTATTGTAAGTGTTATTTTTATTATTAGTGTCATTATCATCATACATCTTTATGTGGTACCTGAATTGTGCTATGCAGTCTTGCCCCCCCCACCCTCTCCCTCTGTCTCATTCCCTCTCTCTCTCATTCTCACTCTCAGTCTCTCTCTCCCTCTCTCTTTCCATCTCAACCCAGCCGGTCGGCGCAGGTGGCTGGCCACCATGAGTCAGGTTCTGTTCAAAGTTTCTACCTGCTAAAAGAAAGTTTTTCGTTGTTGCTGTCAGCAACTGGTTGCTCATGGGGGAATTTTTGTGTGTCTGTTAATAATAATTATAAAGACTACCGTCTGGACCTGCTCTGTGTGAAAAGTACCCTGAGAAAACCGCTTTTATGATATGGCCCTGTATAAATAAAAATGAATTGAATTAAAAAAAAATTGAGTTTGTCAAAAAAGACATCTCTGTCTTAATCATGTGACAAATGAGATTCTTACAAATGGCAGCTGAAATACTAAATTCCCCCAATGCACCCAACATATTCATATATGGAGGAAACAGGCCTAAATACATGTATATCCAGGATTTAAAGAGAATCCAAGGTACTGCTGGTAAGCATTCTCTGGGTCTACCCTGGATTTTCTCTGAAATACAGTAGGTTAAATACTCTCCTAAAATGAGTTCCATTAGTCTCTCGCTCACTATTTATATTCTCCTGCTCCTCTCTTATTATCCAGCTGAGATAGTTGTGATTAAATTGCCCTGTACTGTACCTCCCTTGCCTCTGCATCTCTCCTCTCCCTTTAGCCCATCCTCTCACTCTCTTTCTCTCGGCTGCTTCATAACCCCCATTGATCATGCAACCGGGGTAGTTGGTACCATCACCTTTACCTCTCTCTCTCGCTCTCTCTCTCATGTTTCTCTAATGATGAGTATTAGTTTGTCGCATCCATGTCTGCAGCACAAGGCCCAGCAGCCTATACTGCTGACTAGATGACCATGGACCCTCACTAATCTGCACTGACCATGGTAATGGCAGATCTGTTTATTGATTCATTTTTCCTACCTTGCCTCAGGGGTTGGACTTGTTGGACTATTTTTTCCAACTTTTTTATGGAAATGGATCATGTTTTTTTCCTTCCCTACACCATGGCCTAAATTCAAGCAAGTCCAACAATCCAATAAAAGCCAATTCTATGAATGTCAACTGACCCTATTGGCATCAAATTCCAATTTGCAATTGGCAGCACTTTTTAGAGGAATTTCTCTACGGGTTTTTTTCTTCCATACCTGGCACAGTTACCAGTGTAAAATTCCCATTCATCATAATAACCAGTGCTGAGTGTCCATTTATCAAGCCCCAGATGCCAGTGCTTTACTGTGGCAAGTTGCGCCAAGGGGATTTACCTTCTAATGATTGTTATATAACCTTGTACTTATGAGACAAAGTAGATGACAAAAGAGGGGAAAATAAGATGGCCAACTTCCACCCAACTCCACTTCCTTTGCAAGAATTCTACAAGCTTTAAAGTCTATTCCTTACAAGCAAGTTGCTGCTCTTTTGCAGCTGATTACAATTCACTCTTAGCAGCCAATCTCTTCAAAAAGGACAGGGCTGTGAGAAAAGTACATAAATCAGCAGGTTTCCTATCTAACTCCATTTATTGTATCTCAAATTGGTTTTACATATCAAAAGGGCCTTCATGGATCTCCAGTTGATATTCTAAGTTCATCATCTATATTCACTGTATAGCTTGTCATCTCTACCAATAGACACATAGTCTCTCTCTGTCTCTCTCTCTTATTCTTTCTTACTTCAGACCTTGTGACTGGGGTAATATATTAATGCAATGAGTCTCTGGTAAAGTACCTTCACCAGAAGACCGATCTGTAATTCATGCCTGTTTGAGCTTTATGCAAGCCAACATGAATTTGCCCAAAACGTGATTAATACAACCTCTGTATCCCACAAGGTACCGTTTTGATGAATTAACAAATCGGGTGTGAATATCTCCCATTTAATCACACTGAGAGATGAAATTCTGGACTGGTGAGGCAGGCTGGGTGAGTGCATTCAAAGTAATCTTTCTTCATCCATATCCCAGCTAAGATAAGGCACAAGCAATGACTAAACACCCAATTTGGATTGATAGAAATCCCAATGGTGAAAGTCTGGAAAAAAATCTAAAGGAACTGGGAACTGCTCAAGTGTTTGTGCCGGCTATTGTAATCTGTATCCTGTTAAACAACCTCCACACCTTGTTTGTGACATTCCGAACTGTATAAAATAGTAATCAGTCTGCACCTTTATGAGAAGAATGGAAAAAGCAAAAAAAAAGAGATGTCCACGTATCACAGGAATGCAATAGTTCAGTGTGTGTAGGTTTGTGTTTGAGGATGAGGTTTAGGAATCGGACGTGGAAGAATATGTTGAGGTGGGCAAAAGAAATGAAATTGAATAATAAGAAGGAAAACTTGGGACATAAAGTGGAAGTGAAAATTAATAAAATAGAAATGAAAATACAAGAAATATAAATGGAGGATGAGGGGGAGGAAAAATGAAATAATACCGCAAAGTGGAATACAAAGTAGTGGAAGAGGAAGAGGAAGAGGAAAATTAAGAAGTAGGAGCAAAAGTCGTGTAAAAGAGGACAAAAAAGAAATGAAAGTGGCAAAAGAAGTAAAAGTGAAAGTAAAAGAAAGAGGAAGTAGACATGAAAAATGAAATCAAACTGAAGAAGTGAAAGTGGAAGAAGATAAAGAACAAGTATAGATGAAGGTGGAAGATCAAGAAGAAATGAAAGAGGAATTGGACATGAAAACATAGATAGAATAAAAAAGAAACTCGAGGAAGTCAAAGTAGAATAAGAGGTTGAAGTAGCTGAATAAGAAGAATAATAGAAAACAAATAGGAGGAGGTGAAAATGGAAAAGGAACTGGATAATAATAAGAGCTTGGAGTGGAGGAATATCAAAAGAAAAATGATAGCTGAAAGATAAAGTGAAAGATAGAGGGGAGAAGTGGAAGTGAATGACAAAGTAGAAGTGCAAGATAATGACAAATGGAAAGAAGTTATAAGTATTCAAATTAAAAATTGCACAGTGGTGCTAGAAAATAGGACTTAGTTAAACTGTGTCACAAGTGTCCTTTTTGGTGTCTGACATCCTGCAACCTAGAAATTAGAGAGACTTTTTTTCTTAGAGAGGGAAACTTTTTCCCCCTCTTGGGTCGGCAACCCGCCAGCAGAAAATAACAGAAAATTCATGAAACCGCTTTGAAAACTGTGAGTTTTTGTCCTAGAAACATGAAAAAATATCCTTGGAATTCTTAAAAATTCTACTTTAATATGCATATAGTTTGAATGTGAATTTATTTTGTAGATTTATCTGAGGAGAATGAAAAGAACAACTCGCACTAATTGCAAATACAGCTATTCATGTGAAATGGTAATCTGGCAGTCGTTACTGGGTCATTATGAGGGAAGAACACGTGTGAAAATGCCCCATTTGACTCCTGTAAACAAGAGCACATGTTTGAGTTGTTTTTACACTGACTGAGGAAGAAGGCACGCAGACACTTCCCTGCTGCTGAAGCCTTTGAACAGATTCTGGACACGACTGACGATGACTGCAACTTTTTTTGGAAGAAAGTGGTGAGGACAGCAGGGAAAAATGTTGCCATTTTGAGCTTCAACTCGACACGTGGGGAACACTGCACCCGCAAGGAAAAAAAGCAGTGTCAGCCCAGTCAGCAGATGCTGTAATGGAGTACAGAAAGTGATGGTGATAGTTCCTTCCTGCAAGGGAGCCCTGCGTGCAGGTGAGCACAGGGGAGAGCCCCACTCCCCTGGACCTCTTCAGGCTGCTCTTTGCAGAGGGTGCTGCGGTGGTGTAACAGAGAAGACACGGAAGACCCCCGCAAGGAAAGGCAGCGGTGTTCATGTGCCGGTTCCTGGGGCTGAGCTTGTTGACAATTGCCAGATGAAGACTACTGCTGGATGCAAGGCCTGTGCATGTTGCAGGATGAATAGGGGGAAGCGAACGAAAAACACCCTGTGACGGTGGATAAGCATGTGATGTCTACCTCTGCCTTCAGCCAGACAGAAACTGTTTGGAAGCTTGGCATACTGACCAGGACTGACAATTATGAGATTAAGATGAGACAGAACTTTATTCATCCCAAAGGAAAGTCTTGTGCCAGATGTTGTTCAAATCTGGTATTATTCCAGTGATTTAATGTGACGTTCTATTCATTAAAACTTTATCCTTTGTATGTGTGGGTTTGAACACAGTATTTCAATAATCAGTAAAAATGCTTTTATTGTCTCCTCTTTTTTTTTTTTTTTTTTTTTTACAATTTACACTGACTTCACAAACAATTAGGCATTGGGGGAAGAGTGGGCCGCAGTGACAATCCAGACTGGTAAGCCACAATTTTGGACAGTGTGGTGGGGCATTTTAACATTGGGTTGACACCTACTTCATCGATTTCGTCGTGTTGGCCACTGGCCTTGAAAGAAATAGTTTCATTTTGAAATTCTCCGACTTTAGTAGTCAAACCACATGGCTTTTTTTTAATGATTCACTCACCTATGTGTAGCCAGCGCCCATGTTTCCGATCTTAAAAGTCTTGGTCAGAATGTTTGGGTTTTTTTTTTTTCTTTATATGTGTGTGTACATTTGAATTAAACAACAAATAGATTATCAGCACTCTTACCGCACTCAGATTATTGGTGCAGAGTTTCTGTTGGATATAAACATACATGATGTAGCAATTTAGAATCAGTATTTTTTAGACTGTCAAAATATATAAGACATGTCAAGGCATACCCAACTACCTGAAATGGGGCTGACAGGCCTGAAGTAAAATTCTACAGCTAAATCAGCACTTAGTGTTCGACAATGAATAATTGATCGCTCTAAGGGTTGAGCCACTTTTAAGAACTTGGATGAGTTTTTAATGTAGGGTTGAATTTGCCCGCACGAATGCTATGACGGCTAAGAGGAGTTAGAGGAAAAACGTGCTCGTCTCTTGATTCCCCCAGTTCAAGGTACTGTAAATGCTTCGTATAATATTTAGCTCTTCTGATACTCCCCAAAGTAAAGCCAGGTTGTTCTGTTTCTTAAGCTGCCTATCTCATTCCCTTGTCTCTTTCCATCTGTCTGTCTAAACTTGTAAAAAGGTAATCTCTCTTGACAACAGAACAAGTGATAGCGGAGCAGTGCTGGATAGTGTGAGGGGAATTAGGCGGGTAGAAAAAAACACCTGCTCAAAGCCAAAACAATCCTGATCTGCCTCCCTTTCCCTTACAGTTTCTCTTACAAGTAATATACAACTTAAGGTTGTGCCCATGCAATGGCTGCTGCCCCAAGAGTTAGTATAACAGCATAACACCCCACTTAGTTTGTATGCACGCGTACTCACAGATGTATTCCTGGTACTCTGCATGCATGGATGAAAACAGCAGTGCAAACAGGCTTACATTGCTGTGCCGCAGCCTTGTGCATACAGAAGGGACAGACATCCCTTAGAGGATCAACTTCTGTTTACCAAAAGTATCTAAAGCTGCTTTCACACATACAACCCTGAACTTATCTAGACATAAACCAGAGGAGCTGTATGTGTGAACGTAAATGTCCGAATCAGTTGGACCAGATATTAAACAGACTTTACCCTGCAAATTCCCTAGTACAAAGTCTCTGTAAGGTCTGAGGGCTAAGCCCATGTGTGAAAAAGCAGGTCATTGTCCGGAAAACTCGCAGCAAGCGAGTGGACGTGTGGATGACGTTTCCGTCCTGCCTTCTGCAAGCTCTACCCAGGTACCACCACCTAAACCAAAAGGAGTATTTCTAGTAGGTGAGAATATATCTGACAACGGTACAATCTACTGTTCTACAAGTCTGAAAAGGTAACTTTGGGCATATCCAGAGTTCATATATGAAAACAGCTTAAGATGCGTCGAGGCAACAGAAAACTTTTTGACACTTTCCTCCCTCATTAGTTTTATGATATGATCCTAAGAAGAGCAATGCAACATTTAAATGCTGCTGAAGATATTATGAACCTCTACCTGGAGAGACTTGCTGGAGAGCCAACTTTACTGGTAATGAGAGGTGATAATGAGTACAGCTGAAGTATTTAAGGATCAAACCTAAACAGGGATCAATCTACAGCGAAGATAACATTTGGAGCTCTGTGGGTAAAAGGAAAAAATACAGAGCTCAAACTCAATTTCAATTTTCAGATTTCCGCAGGAAGTCTGTTTTTATCAATACCAAATGAGCTAAATAGACTTGTTCTTAATCTAATCTCCCTGGATTTCTTCAGAAACAGATGTCCCAATGTATCCACTTTCTAGTGCCTTTGTGACATTTTCATATACTTTCTTTAGGTTTATCGATGCATGAAACATTGCAAATAATTTACTTTCTATTCCTGGTTTCAGATCAATATTAATAATTCATCCATATAGGGACATTTTAAAACTATGAGCTTTTTCTATCTGTATCTGTATAAAATAGTATTTATGGTTGGGTCTGTCTGATCCTGCCTCCTATATCTTAGACGTCTGTGGTTCGAATTAAAGGAGATGGTGCTTTACTGGCTGCTCGTTTTAGATACCTCCCCTAATTCTTGGCTATCCCTCCATATACGATGGATATTTTTAGTGGCCTTTATGAAACATGAGGCGCACTGCAGAGGCTTACGTTACACACCTCAGATGCTCTGGCTTAGGATAATGCAGGCATGTGGATAGGGAAGTGGATGAGTGGGTATGGGAGAAGGTCCGGGCGTGCTAAGAGTAGAGAAATAGAATTATTGACTCTCTCAACCGGAGAGCTTTCGAGAAAGTCAAATCTTTTGTTGTTTTTTGTTTTTTTAACCACAAACTTTTTCCACTGAGTATGAAAGATGGGTGAGGGCTGGGTGGGGAATATGCCGGGGGTAATGTGATAGGGGGTGAGCAGTTCATAGGGAGGGAAAGAGTGACAGATGGATGGATGGGTAGTATCTTTACAAAAGAATACCTCAAGGGAAGATTCAACTGTTACCTGTACTTGTCCGAGCCGAAGTTAAAGTTCAAGTTAATGTTTTACAGCTTTAGTGAGAACTGAAGCTTCACAGCAAACTTAGATTTTCTGCACAAACTGTTACTGTGCTAAATATAATATATACAGAATGGATCTTCCTGTTGTTGCTGCTGTTGTTATTGAATGATAACATTCAGGCTGTGACGATAAAGGGCAGAAAATCTCTCCATAAATGAGATGCTGGTAAATGTCCTGCAGTGCTATGAAGGATTTAAGGCTGATACTGTATATCAGAAAGCAGCATGTAAGGATGGCAGAGCGGCTTATTTTTCTCAACTCTCATCTCCAAAAATCCTCTGAAGCCCTTCAGAATAACAGATTCACTTGTTAACCCTTAATCAGTGTGACAAGGCCTGACCTCTTGTCCCTGTACAGTCTAGGCTGATCTCTAAACTGACATTTTCCATCCAAAATTTTAGAAATTGTTGTCCGAACCTAATTACGGTCTGTTACGAGTCAAAGTAACATATTGAGAGATTCTAATCTGTTTTTAGACCACTTGAAGGCACAAAATCTGTCTTCCACAACCTTCTTCTAGCAGCAGATATGTGTGCTGCATTTTTATTATGTCAATTTTCTATTATGACAGGTAACCATCCTTCACCTTTCATATATGGGGTGTGATTAGTTACTGGGAATAAAAAAATCTTTTAGTTAATTTGACAGTGATATTAGATGTCAGTTGCTAAGACTGACTCGTTTAGTTGGACTGTAATTGCATGGAGTGCTGTAAGCTTTTTTAGTATATCTGATCTAATTTGCCTGCTAGTGCTTTTAGCTGATGATTATTAGTCTGATGACTCTTGCAGTTCTTTCATTTTCCTCCAGCACCACATGAGATTGAAAAATTGGTAAGTGTTAGCATGCTAACATGCTGAACTGAGACACTGAACATGGTAAATATTATACCTGCCAAACATAAGACTGTTGCCTCCACCAAGGAGGTTATGTAATCACCTGTGTCTGTTTGCTTGTTTCTGTATTTGTCACCCGAATAACACAAAAGCGCTGAACCGATTCACATCGAACTTGGTGGAGGGATGAGGCCAAGGCCAGGGAAGAATCCATTAAGTTTTGGTGCAGATCCAGATTATTTACTATGAATTTTGATTTATAGCTTGATGTCTGGTTCATATTCTGAGATGCTGGCCTTGGCAAAGGTTTACACTCTACTAAGTGCATTTTCTAGTTAGCATTGTCATTGTGCACATGTTAGCATTTCACTCACGTCACTTGTTTTGGTTCAGTTAGTAGCACTACTGTTTTGTGAGTATGCATCACAAACATTGTGCCTTTAAGACCCTACTTACAACAACTGAGATCATACTGTATGTTTTTTCTTTTGATCTATTGTAGCATCAGGATGTTTTCACTCACCCTCTAGCAATGCAGACATGTTCAGATAGAACAATTTACAGTAAATATAAAAAAAATATTTAAAATATAAATATCCATAGTGCTGCATGAACTTTTATATGTAGGTATAAATGTAATAAACAATTCCCAGCTACCTTCTGTGAACAGCTGTGTGCCCTTTTACAGACATATAGAGAGGAAGAATAACACTTGTGTTCAAACCTTCCAATAATATTGTGGGTGGTTTTACAGTCTCATCTCAGACTATGATATGATCAGCCCAGCCATAAACGCCACTAAGGGACTGCACCTCCAAACTGAGAGAAGCCAAATGACGTAGTAAGCATGTCTGCCCCCATCTCCCTTTGGTGGCACAGTGGATGCAACTGACTGGGATCCCAGGGCAAACCAGGACATGCAGGAGAAAGGACATCTCGCAGTTGACCTGGACGTGCTTGGTCGTCCCCCAGGAGCAGCCGTAGGACGTCGCTGTGCTGAATGATTTCTGTGCTGCTCTGATAGCCCTGTTGCTGCAGCTCTGAGTTGAATAAGCAGGTAGGGAAGGGATGGGTGAGGGGATGGATGGCTTTATGGGGCTGCTGACTGTCAAAAAGACTCACTCGTCTCCCTTATTGTCTGTTAAATGTTTTTTTTTTCTCAATAGTGGTTTTGGATGTTTTTTTTTCCCATATCTTAATTAGTTTGCACCAGTTTTTTAAGTGATTTAAATTAGAATGTATCACATAAACATGAAAAAAAATAGCTTGGAGGTTCATTTTTTACCATGACAACAGCAGCTTCACAGCTCAAGATCCAATAACCTCTTTACAAAACTATTATTAAAATAAAGTCGGGGATCAAGTGTGTAATGAGTAAATCTAGTCACATTTGCATTGTGGGACAAAATGAAGTACCCTGTGGAGTTTTGATCACTAGTAAGCTCATGGGGAAAGGTTTTTACACTGTGTTATTCAAAATACGCTTATGCCAATCATTTCAGTTATTCCACTGATCAATAGTTAGAGGCTGTAATGCGCAAAGGTATTGAAGTAGAAGAAAACTACAACCAGGTAAAAACTGATGCTATTATTGCATAATTTATTTATTATTAAAAAATGATAATAAATAAATTATGCATCAGCCTTACAAATTTTATTGTTAAGGAAATAATTTCAAACTGTTTATTAGACTTCAACGATACAATAAAATATATTTTAGTGAAAGAAAAACAACATTTTTATTTATTACAAGAAAACTTCACTGTGCACCTTTAAAGAGCAGCTTAACACTGAACACACTGAAAAGTAACGCATTGCTCCCCTGTTTCACCTCTGACCACACCCAGAACCACTGATGCAATGCGGGTGTGGTCAGAAGTAGTTTTTAATGCACCTGTAACTGAAGTTAAGTGATCAATACTAGTAGCTAGAATACAAAATGAACTTGAAAATTTGAGCATGTCATCATTTTTTTTAACTGCCTTTTTTTTCAAGCTTAACCTCAATGTAGTTTCCATGTGAATGATAATTCTCTCTCACGAAAAAAAAATGTTTAACTTTAATTAATAAATGTTTTGAAATGTACAAAAAAAACAAAAGACTATGAAATTAAGGAGCAATGCGTTTCCTGTATAGCATGGTAGGTCTTTTATTCACTGTTAAAATCATTTCAAAGCAAAAGCAGCATGTATATACATTAGATCTAGCTTATATTTCTAGCGTCCCATAGAAATGCTAGTGAATGATTGCTATACAGTGATAGTGTTGAGTCTGATTAGTATCACTGTTGCATGTACCGCAGGCCGATACTCTGCTTTGATTGGCCAGTCCTTTCTCAAGGGGTGGGACTTAGCAAGCAATCAATTTTCTGATAGTGATTTCAGATCAGAAAACCCTCCCGTATCATTTAGAAAGCAGGACAAAAGACTTATTTTGAAATTCATTTTCAAGTACTTATTTAAAGAATTGTTCAAAGGTGCAAATAAAAATGCAATGTCCAACTTTAAATCTAGATCCAGCAAGGGAACCTGTTGCTGGTGAGAAGTTATTTGAGAATAGATCGTTCTAGATAATGCACTGCGAAATGCATCTAAATCTACATTAGGGGAAATGTGAACAAGATACACAAATGTGCCACATCTATAAATGACACTAATGTCCTTCATTAATGTTGTCCCAATCCTCGTACCAAGTACCTCACATTTGCTTCTTTTTTTCTTTTTTTTTTTTACCCTGTTGGCTGTTTGCAGATCAATACTGTGCTTGCAACAAGAGGGCAGAAAGTCCAGTGGTGGAGCAGCTTAACAGCTCCACAAAGACCTGGATGTTTGGACTTGGAGGCAGGAGATCAATGGTGTAAAATAGGAGAGAATTAACAATAGTAGCAGTGCAAAGGGAGGACAGTCTGCTTTGACCTGGTGTGTGTTGAGACGACAGGCTTCATCCTGTCACCCTGATAATCGCACCACTGGAGGGGGATAAGGCCAAACAAGGATGGATGTGATAAAGGGACAGTTCCTATGTTTCTGAGTAAAAGGAATAGTTGCCAAGTAACCATTGGTTATTACTAGGACCGTGAAAGTTAAATTACATTACAAACCCTCTACGGTGAAGGGAAAAAAATGTTATAATTTATTTAGGTGTCAAAAGAGTACTGGATATTTTTCTCAATAAAAGTAATTTTACTTAAAGTAAATTTCACTCAGTTAGAAGTGAAATTCTTTGTGTAAAAATTTACTCTGATAAAATTACAAAGTAAGTAGGTTAAAATATACACAGAGTATATGTTACTCATTACATTTTGAAAAGGGGGAATGTTAAAACAATATAATATAAGTTACTTGTAAAATACACCTGTATGACTGTTACTCTGTGAGTCTTGTGCACTGCCAAGTTCTTCACAAGCTGATCTCCATCTAACTTCTCTGTTCAATTTCAGCTCAAACTATAATCATCACAGACTGGTTTTCAAACACAGAGTTGGATGAGTTGTGGAGTCACCACAGGGATTATCACAAACAGCAGAAAGGTGGTGCACACCACGATAAAGGTAGAAGTGAAAGTGGAAGTCACAGCCGAAGTATCCAGTATTTTAGTGTTGCTAACATTGCTAATAGCATGCTCCTGATTTTATCAACGTGGCAGGTGTGTTTTATTTGGGACACTTGCCCTAGTCGCCAGGTGGCACATTAAATCAGTAATTGAGATGGATGCAACCTTCTATTTTAAAGATATGCTGAGGTAATGCTAATCTTACTCATAACCACATGATGAAACCATCCTTAATTTTATTGCACGGCCCAGGTGTGCATGCGACCCCCACACCCCCTGCCCCTCAGTCAGTGAATGCAGCATTTAGAACATGTATGTTGGCCCTGAGATGAGAGCTGCTCAACTCTGAATGTGAAGCTCTGCCCTCCAGTGCCCATAGACCGTGATAATGCAGATTCATCAGCCGCTTCTTCTCGGCTGCTGCTGCTGACGCTGATTTGGATCATTCCACTTGTCACTTTCTCACACAGTTAATCACAACTTCATCATGTGACTTTTGTTTTTGCTTGGTAACTTTTTCGATTTAAGATTAACTTTTTACGATTTAAAGCGGAGTGAAATCTGTGTGCTGAAAAAATACTCAAGAGTGAAATTCCAGATTTTTAAAAAATACTCCAAAGAGTACAAGTACTCAAAAAAAGGATTTTGTCAAAGCAAGGAGAGTAAATGACACTCATTACTTATACCCCAGAATGTATGGATAGCAATGTTTTGAGAAGAACCTTTGTCCTGTTAACCAGTGACCACTATGAAATAAGTGTATTTTCTGTGTAACAACAGTAACTTATATAATGTAATCTTGTCAGGTAACTTTTAAGAACTCATCTTTCTCTGGAGTCTGCTCCAAGCTTGCATTTCTTACTCCCTTCTTTTCTGCTCTGTCATTAGATTAACATTGATATTCATTAACACCTGATCTACACTGTGTGCCTCTGCACGGGGCCTGGCACTGTGCCTCCATAGGAAATCAATCGTATTTTCATTCAGCCAGTTTGGAGGGCCCACGTCACTTTGCTTCCACATGCAGTACTTGCAGTAGTGATTAACAGTCTTGTAAATGATGGTACACAGTGATCCTTGAGTAAAAGCTGTGACAATAGGTCTTATACATTGCCTTAGTGATGAGTAAAAAACTATCTAAGCAAAATGTGCAGATAATCTAAAAGGAGAGATGAAGAATTGGTTGAAGGAATAAGAAATAGGGATGAAAAAAGAAAGAGATAATATGTATGTTTTTGTTAATCGTGTCCATCATCTCTCCTCTCTTCCATTACTGATCAGGGAGTGAAGGATGAGGACAAGTTGGCCAATTTCCCCAAATTCCCAGCGGATGCCCCTGAAAGTGACAGATTACCAGGTTAATTGTGCCGGGGTCAGGGCCATTTGGAGGGAATGAGCCACTTTATTTAGAGCAAAAATCCATAAAGGGAGTTCATTCCCAATCCACTCTGTCTGTGTTCAGATCCAGTGAGGGATGGCCTCGGCCCACAGGGAAGGATCGTGAACCATCCCCAGTGAGTACAGTAGATATAGTATGTGACAGAAATCTAGAAATCAAGTTCAATTTCCTCAGTTTAGGGCCATTACAACAGTATTTCCAAGTCAGCTGCCTGAGAGAAAAAGATATATCATTTCTTTCAAACTACCACCCCTGGGATCAATTGTACTTCATTTTCCACTGATACAAATGAAGCACAGGGGATCTTCACTAAAGAACTATTGAATCGCTTGAACAGCACTCACCCCTAAATCCGGCCACCTGCTTACTCCCTATCTTCCCTTTCAAACCACCTCCTAGTACCCCAGTGCATTTTCAGATATCTCTTTAATAAAGGGAGGCAAGACAAACAATTTGAATTTACATCTTAATAATTACATGCATGGTTGAGTAGGGTCAGAGCTGAGCCATAAAGGACACAAGCGTTGGGGCTTGTTGGGCCCGTGTGGAGTGTGTGTTGGCATACTGTCAGTGGTAACTATGAGCAGAGATTTTTCTGGGCAGAGGCAAGCGAGTGGGGGTCTGTGTATCTGAAGCAAAGCCAGCCCCAACCTCTCTGCCATGCTGAGATTAGGGAAGAAGAGGAGGCTTTCATATAACTGACTCTCCCTGTGGCATGACTGCGGAGAGGCAGTGAGAAAAGGCAGGCCGGCAGGCAGTCTGGCTGGATGGCTGGTTGGATGGATGGATGAGGGAGAGGAAGGATTTGAGGAAATAACACATGAACCGATGGAGAGGAAGAAAGTGAGAGTGAACTCTCTTTATGTCTCAAACTGTACAAGGGGAGGTATGTAAGGGGGGTAGGAGCGTCCTCTAGGACTCAGATAATAGGTTGTTGGGAGCTGACAGACCTCATTCTCTCCCTCCACCCTTTCCCTGACTGTGTTCTTCCTTCCAGCTTGTCTCTATCCTGCTCGCTCACCCTCTCTCCCCTCCTTTCTATTTATCTAGCTCAGTTTCTATGGGAGCACCCATCCAAAGGAGCCTTGAAGTCAGAGAGAGAAGGACGTAAAGCCAGGTGTGCAGAGGGGACATGATGGGCCCCGAGGTTGGGCTGAGAGGTGAGGGACAGACACTGGAGTGTGTGACAAAAGGATGAGCTTCACTGCTAATGACTCCCACAGGGGAGACCAGCTGCTCAGTTTGCAAAAGCTTACACATGAACTGCTACCGTGTAGAATTGACTCGGAAGTGTGATAGAGCGTGCACATGAAAACACAAACTTTACAGGACTTGGACATCAGGAAACACAGGCACACACAAATGCTTCTCTTAAAAATCCTCCTCCTGTTTCTTTCTCCCTCCCCCGCTTCCTTCTAAATTCATCTAAATTTCTGCAAATTCCTCTGCATGAGTTCTCTCTATCCTCAGATTGCACTCTGGTATCATGAGACGTCATGCAGTCTCACTTATGAATTCAGATGTTACATCCCATCTACTCAGTGGGGTTTTTTTTTTGTCAGTGGCTATAAAGGGGAAATTTCAGAACAATAGAGACTAATCAATAATACATTGGACAGTCATCTGTGTGATAGCAGGAGATTTCTAACAACCTCCCCAATGCTTAAACAAAGAGGAGCTCCACTGTATGGTGATGCATATGAGCCCTCTAGTGTTAAGCCAAGTGCTAGTTTCATGTACTTGGGGGAGGATAAAATAACAGCAGCAAGTAAGGCTTCAGTGCATTTTTGTGTGTTTTTTCATAACACTGTTAACTGTGTTTTTTTGTATGTTGTGTAGTATTCCCGCAGATTTTTTTAGCTGAATGACTGGATGTTTGCTATTTTTTTTTCCCTTACAAATTTTACAAACTCTACATCACCAGGGCTCGAATGATTTTCCTGATTAAACACCTCTAGACAAAAGCATGAATTTATGGCCATTCATATAGAATTTGATGCTCAACAAACAAATTACCATTCAGGTGACACTGGCCTTCAGATTTTCATGAGAGAAAATGTCCACTGCTTTAGAAGGTATGAATAACCTTAAAGGTCTGGATTTTACCCAGTGAATATTGTGATACTAAGTAGATGTGACATTTTAAAAGAGGCTTTAAAATCCAAGTATTGATCAAATGCAGGGTGACAAGCATCATAGCTTGGCTAATGGCTTTCTCGATGAGAGTTTCCAAAGGTTCCGTCACGGAGTGTGGGTATGTCGTGGCAAGATGCTGTGGATTTCTCTATATCTGTATTTACATGTGCAGTATGTAGTCTTAATTTGACTGTTCAGCATCATATATCTATGATGTCACATGAGCAATAGCTTAACACATTGTTCAATAATCACGCTTCTTCATTGTCAAAGGTCAAATTGATTCATCAACAGGGAAGTTAATTCCATGGCGAGTGTCCTTTTAAAATGTCCTCTCTAAGAAAACAGTTTACTCACTATTAGTGAGCTTATGATAGACCTGAATGTTGTTGTTATTCAGAAAGGAAGCTGCTCTATAAGGGGAGGTGTGAAATATAATATTGTGTTTACACAGCTGACCTTGGTTCATGTACACCAATCTGCCACAACATATTGTGGATGATCAGTGTATAACTGTCATGATCTATTGTACCATATTTCACATTTCAGTATTTACCTTTATCAATCTTTAGATTCACATTCTGTATGATTTCAAGGCATTGACATGTACGCTGTCCAATTTCCTTCACAGAGATGGTGAAGGTGAATACACTCCAGTTCATCATTGACTATATTCTTTGCTTTTGGAACCATGTTTGCATTCTGGAAAGCACAAGTATTATCACAGTATTATCACAGAGGACATCTGGTCAAGGGAGTTTTTGCGAGATGTCCCTTGTCTAAGAAGGTTATGTTTGGTTCTCATACTGCAGGCATCAGTAACTTTTGGTAGGTAGAGATACAGAAAGAATTAAAACAAAGGATTAAACAGAAGAAAAAAAGAGGCTAAATTTTCCACTAACTATTTGCACACCACCTTATATCAACAGCATTCTCTTAAAAATCCCATAATACAAATTATGAAGCTGCAGCCAGCAGCCTGTTAGCTTAGCCAGCATGAAAACAGCTTGGCCCTGTTAAAAAATAATAATAATAATAATAAGATAAATAAATAAATGGATCGGCACCTGTAAAGTTCATTAGTGAAAGAGTTTTACTTGTTTGCTATTTCTTGGTAAATTGCAGTGAATTCCCAGAGTCACTTTGGACAGAGCCAGACTGGTTGTTTACCCCAGTTTCCATTCTCCATGTTAAGCTAAGCTTATAGCCCACTAGCTGTGTAGTTTCAAAGTGTATGGACGTGAGAATGAATTGGAAATGCAAATTCGCAATATGTCTGACTATTCCTTTAACTTTACTTACAGTGGAGTTACCCAGTTGTTTTGGTCTCATTATTTAGACCTTTACCAGAGTAAAATATTTATGTTCATATTGAAGGTTTTCTAACCCATGAATAAGCCAAATGTGTTGGTAATGGATTATTATAGTGAATACATAAAAAATTTAAGAACATACCATGCTTAAGTCCAAAATTAGGTCTGTCACATTATCTTTTTAAATGTAACTTGTTGCTGACTGATGTAAAATAATGTTAAAACCAGACCAGAGTAAGCAGAACATTTTGAGTACAGCTCAGGCGTTTTTGAAGACACTGCAGTGCAAAAGTTCACGTGAATGTGTGGCGAGAATAGCAGCTTATAGCCGAGTAAACCCACTCAAGCCCGGCCTGATCATTACTCATTTCGTGTTAACAATATTGTTTGCATGCATAAACAGTGCCTGCATGCGACCAAGTGTGTTTCTATGTGCATGCACTGAACTAAAAGTATGTCCTCTCTATTTTTTTTTTTCCAGCAGTCAGTATAAACGAGTTAAAAAAGGTGTGTGTGGTGGGGGGGGGATTGATGGATTGGACTAAAAGGTCAGAATACACGGGCATGGTGGGACTGCACTGGAAAAAGACTGTTTCACCTTAGAATGTCTCTGCTGCTGACATACAAATCAATCACTGTGACTGTATACTAAAAAAACATGCATGATGGATTTTTGTCTGCTATATAACATTACAGCGGACAGTTTATTACATTTTGTTTTAAGCTTATTTAATTCTAAGAAACAGAGTGTAGGTTTGTGAAAATAAGCCAAAGGTTAAATACATTATATTTAGTGTATGTAAATGAAATGCATTTTGAAAGCAAAGGTAAGCTTGGAATATGGATTATACCTTGAAATTGATTATGGGGAATATTTACCATGAACAATTGCAGCTCTAACAGCATTTTTAAGATCCCTGTTTGTCGGGTGGTATTGTGGTTCATGTGTATTTATTAAAATTTCATGCTGCCTTGTGTTTGACGTTGGAGATGTGTCTTGTGGCATTGAGAATTTTACCATACTAACTTCATTTCTGTATGCAGCCACCTGAAGAGTTGGCCAAATGACCACAATTAGTAGCATATCCAGACCTCCTGCTCTCATTGGTTGGCTGGCATATAAAACATCTTGCGTGCACTTTATGAAAGCCTAATAAGAGACAAAGAGGAAAATGGATATAGCAGATTGCATGACGGTGGGTAGGATGAAATGAGAAGAAATTATCCCTCACCGTGAATCAAACATCTTTTGATACTCTGAATTTTGAAAATAGAAACAAACCCCCCCCCCGCACACACGAAAATCTCCCCGCTAAACGCAGTCTTTCACAGCGGCTCAAAAAAATCAGTGAACTCCATCAGCCGGCTGAGTGAGTTTGACTCTCAGCACAGTTTGTCTGGCCTACTGCCGTGCTGTGAGTTTTGTCCTAGTACTGCTGTGGGTTTGTGCTGCCCACATCCCTCTCCATTGAGACTGGCCTCCTCCTCTTCACTTCTTCGGACCACTGCTGGCAGCGGGACTGAGCACTCAGTAGATGTAGGGGGATACATAACAGGCTACAATTCCCTAACTCCCACCAGGAAAGACACTCTAAGATTAATGAGTGTTGCGATGTCTGCTGGCTACATGCTTGGCCATCAAGAACTTGGGCGCAAGATAACTTCAAGGAATATGGAGGCTTTTTGTTGAAGTTTTTGGATGGAGTTTTTTCAAGCTGGGTCTACAAAAAAAAATCATATGTATGTCAGTGAAGAAAGTGCTCTGTATTCATTTGATGATGATGCTGGAGTACAAGACTGCCACAGATTAGGGTTGGTGTTTTTTTTTTTTTCTTTTCCCAAGATTGTCTTTTAGCGCCAAATTCCTTTTTTTCTTTTTTCTTTTTTTTATCACTAAGCTTTTTACGAAAGTTGCCTCATTAAGCAAGAAAACACATTTCATTTTGTCAGGAAGTCACCCGGACAGACAAGTCTGTGGCAGGAAATGAAATAAATGAGGAAGGACTGGCAGGAGTGAGTGGCTGGGTTGACATTTACTCTGATTAGCATTTGTAGTGGTGAATGCATTTCTGTCATTCTCTCACTCACCATCTTTGTTACATCCTCCTTTGCGATCCCTCCCATTCAACTTCCCCTGCTGCATGCAGATGTCCTTGACCTTTAGCTTTTCTCTATGATATATAACAATAGAAAAAAAAAAGGAAGGTGGGCTCACATACACAGGTGCAGTATGAAACAATACGACTGGAGGGGAGACTGGAGCCAGGTGCCACCATTTCTAAATAAAGAATTAGAGTAGTAGAATTTTTTGTTTTTTTTCCTCAGAATCTAAAGATTTCAGACCTGCTTGAGGTGTCCCTGCAGATTTGTAGCATACGGCGACCATTTTTTGGCCTCCTCCAGCCACATCCAGAGTTCCCCTTGATCAAGGGCATAATGGTGCGATCCGTCTGCTGATAATAGTGGTGTGATCCGCAGGTCAGCCGGCCCAGCATCAGAGCAGAACAGTCTCTCTCATGGCCCATTACAATCTGCTTAATGACCACACTGATGACCAAACTCTGTAGCAGGCTGTCTTCATTTTGCCTGTTTAAAACAACATTTCACCCCCTTGCCAAGGTTCACTCTCCCTTTCAGCTGAATACAAAATGGTGGATTTGGTTATATTTTTTTGGTGGCTCGCATGACTTTTCATTGTCCAGTTGTAAAATTGAGGTGTCAGCAGATACACTGTTCATCGTAACTCTGTCCTTCTGAGTATTGGCTAAATCTTTGTTTATATAAAATGAGTTAAATAAAGCTTATTAATATCTCTATTAATATAGAGATATAGAGATATTCTAATATCAGTAGAATAAGTATAACATAGAATAAGTAATATTATACCAACTGACTTACTTGAATGAATGAATTTCAAAATGGTTCCAAAAATGCAGTACTACTTGTATTGCCCCTAAAGGCACCTTCATTCAAGTAATGAAAAAATGAAGCAAAGTCCATATTTTAAAGTAAGCCAGTAGAAACATACTATAAGTCTGTAATTACAAATTGGAAGTGCCTATAGCTGCTATACCAGAGAATTTTTCAATGATGATTTCCTTGTAAAATAAATATGGGTATGGTTGCTTTGTTCTTGACTAATTGCTTATGTGTGTTACGAGTTGCAGAAGATAACCAGTGTCGGTGAAGTTATATTTTAGTTTGATATGCTGGTTTTTGTTCGGTTATTCCTAACATGTATGAAATAAATATGAGACTTCCAAAAGTTAAACATCTCACCACAGAAATGAAGAAATATAGACAGAGTTACATGTAGGTAATGAGCATGAGTTTAACTTGAGGAAAGTATCATGTAAAATTAGCGAGCAGTGACTAAATGAAAGCCTAGCCCATCAATAAACAATAAATTCTCGATAGTAACTATATTAATAACTGTATAGTGTTTTACTAGCCTAATAAGAATAAAATTTTAATGAAAAAGGACATCTCAATTCAGTTCAAATAGTTGAAGTCATCTGGAAAACAGCTTCAATGACCCTCGATCTTCACAGACTTAGCCACTTTCACACAAACACACTCACTGTCCCTTCCGCTGCTGCTATGCTGTTCCGATGTCCCAGAGACTTATAATGTGTGGGTGTGTGTCCGTGTGTTCGTGTGTTGAGGGAGGACTGAAGCAAGAGATCTGATGACTGTTTTGCACAAGGTTGCTTCATGCAGTCAAATCAACAAACAAAGATACACAAATGGAGGCAGGATGGATGCAGGAAAAAAAATATTGTCTGTACACAGTCTTCATGTCTGTTCAGGCAATTGCATTTCAGACATGTTGAGAGTGGTGTGATTTTTTTGTAATTATATCCAGCCTGTGGGGCTGAGTGAAGCACAAAGCATGTTCAAATTTTATCACACTGAATATCCACCATGGAATTGTGCCCTGTGACGGATTTCAAATTAGACTTCTTAATTTGTACAGTGTCCAGAGTAACAAAATGACTCTATTCTTTGCCACGGTATGTGATATGTAAATTAGCGATGGAACTATTTTTGCTCAACATTTAATTAAAAATTATCTTAACAAATATCCTCTATGTAGTTTACATGGTTGTGTTTGTAGTGTACATGAGTTACAAATAGTTTTTATCTTAAAAAAAAAAAAAAAAAACAACAAAACTGGTAATTATTTTGCTAGTCTTGGAAGACTCTCATCATCTAACTAGGAGTATTCGATTGATGGATATGAGGAGGAATCCTCAGATATGAATTTAAGTTTCCCTCTTTCTCTGCCATTTCCAAATTTTCCTCGCTCTGTGTGTCTGTCCCTCCCTCTCTCATTCCTGGGCTGTTAAGATATGCGGCCATGTTGTACAGTGACTGGAAATGACTGATGATCTCTCTGAATGAGTAATACAATCAGAGCCATGGGGCACTGGAGTGGGGAGAGGGAGAGGGGAGGAATAGATCAGCTGGAGATATGGGACTGAATCTGGGTATCTTAATTTAGTGGGCCATAATTAAAAATCTGTTTGCCAGTTTTTCCTCTCCCTGCTCTGCAGTCCCACCTCCCCTTGACAATTAAAGATTAAATCACCATCTGCAAAAAGGGGCTGGGAAAGTATGTCTGACCCAAAACTTAAAATGCAAGATGATGTTCTTGAGGGACAACATTCAGAGAACTTGGACACCGTTTATTTGCTGTATTTTTTCATCCAAACACGAATATGTTTACTGACATAATTACAGATATAATGAGCCACTGGAACTGGACACTTGTGACAGAGTTTGCTTTTTGTATCTTAATGTTTTTACTTTTGAAAACATAAGAACCAGATTAGAGCTTTCAGCAAACTTTCCTGGAAAATTCAAGCATAAATATCTTGTTGAATGAAAAATAAAGTGGTGCATCTACTGTGATTTAGGTAATAAAGGCCAAACATAATTCTAAATTTAAATTCTGCAGTAGCACATTTTGTCTGTCCAACAGACCAATCTGTACACAAGCTCAAATAGCTAGAATATCAAATATGTTTTTGTAGTGTGTGCTGGGAACACTGTGTTCCACATCCAGCTCCGACTTTCTTTTCGCTTTCTGAATGCATCTAGTGACTGACAGCAAACCTTGAAACTTAACATCATACAATCACAGCATTTCCTTTCTAAAATTTTCAGCTCCCTGAGTATTCATGTAGGCAATAATCATGTCTTTGGAGTGTAGCTCTCCCATAAGAAAAATAAAAAAAAGTGTTTTTTTTTTTATTTGTGAAATGGGAATAAAGACAGTTCTGTTAGTCAGCTACTTGCTATCTCATGGACTTGTTTCAGTGTGATCAACCCCCTGGAGTGTGCACTGTATTTGCTAGTGTTATTGAGTCTTTCTTATCTTATCTTTTTCACCAGTTACTGTGAAGAGGAAATTATTATTTTGGATGAATATATTCAGGAACCCAGAGGAAATCAATTTAGTTGGATGTGAGCATACATGGGTCCACCTGCTGGTCATTTTGTTCTGACGCACCTCTGACAGTACAGTTTTGCAGGCTGCAGGGTCATCAGCTGGGAGCCACCCTTCCCTGATGTTTCACTCCTTTATTCTGGAGTATCTCAACGCGGTAAGGTAGCAGTAGAGATGCCTTCTCTCTGGCCCCTGCAGCCAACCATAGGATCCTTGCTTTCCCCATACCATGTACTGTCTTCGATCCAGAGCCAGAAGCTCTGCTGGGCCCAAGAGACTTCAGGAACCGCTGGTCGGATGTGCCGGTGTAGCCTCTGCAACCAACTTCCAGAGCTTAGGTGAACATCCTCCAGCCTGCTTTTGAGAAACAGTTGAAAGCTCTTTGTATTGTCCTTCTTTCTCATGAAGGCAGCTTTTGTTTCCTTTTTCCTAGGAACAGTCAATACAGCATTAATGGCCACTCTAGTAGAGGTGAACTAGAGGTTACCTTGCGATATCTTGACATAGGGAGGTTGTGGTGATCTTTCCTGGGAATTTCAACAGGTCAGTTATCTGGTTCCACTCACCTCTGGATAACAGGAGGGACCATGCCCTAGTGTGTTCAGGATTTAGGTTAGCTTACACAGTACCCTGTCATGGCACCGATCCATACAAGCCATGCAGTAATGCTGTCTCTCAGCCAGAGAGGATGTGCTGTAAACTTAGGATCTGAGAGTCACTTGTCTCCCAACTCAGTGATATCCCTTCCTCTGAATTGATTTTGTTTGCGTCTGCATTCATTGTATGTCTGAACCTCAGCACCAGTAGATAAATAAAATAATGATGATCTCCCCTGTTGTGGAGCAGACATAGAAGTTGTTGAAGTAGTTTGCCTCTTGTCTCTGGAAGCATCTGGTGTATGGAGGGAGCATAGAATGAAAGTGATGAGCTGATGGAGAACAGATCCATTTGCATTTGCAAGGTCCAACCAAATTATGTGAAGATCTGATCTCTTTTATGTGTACTTGAAATCAATCAATCAATTCTCAGTGATCCTTTGGCATTCATTGCTGGTGTGTGATTGCTTAGCCAATCGTTTGCTTGATAAAGGAACTGGAAATCATGCTTACAGTAGGCAGTACTATGATTTTTGTGGAAATAATTTGGGATATTTGGGATTTATATTTTCTCTACTGCGCTCTAGTAAGAAAGGTTCTGGATTTTGCAGAATATGTCTGGTCAAAATTCTACATTGATTGATTTGATTCCTGTATCCACACCAGGATCAGTGAAGAAAGAGGTTTCATTTTTTTTATAAGGACAGCCAGTGTCTTTGCTGTTGATCTTGTTTTGTTTTCTAGTTTTTCTTTTTACTTTTTTACACAACTCATCAATGTTTTTGTGTTTCAGCAGTAGATCAATTTTAGCTACAGTAGTGAGTGGCTATAGTGATGGCATTGTTAGTCAGACAGTCCACCATGTTGGTCCAGACTGTAGTATCTCTACTATTTACTACTCCACTATACTCTCAAACTATTAGATGGATTACCATACAGACTGGCACCAGCATTATTACCAAAGTAAAAATCCTAATGGCACTGGCATCACTGGATTTTTCCACTACTGCCACCATGGGGTTGATATTATGGTGTTTTGGTGAAATAGCTCAACAGCAGGCCTGCCATGAAATTTGGTACAGATATTCGTGGCACCCGGAGGATAAATCCTAATGACTTTTGTTATTCCCTGATCTTTCCTCTAGTGCCAACAAAAGGTCGAAATTGGTTATTTATAGTGAAATTAACAGCAATTGGAGGGATGGTCATGAAATTGTTACAGACATTCATGCCCCCTTCAGAAGTTATTATAGTAACTTTGAAGAAAACCTTCACTTTTCCTCTAGCATCACATTGGTGCAAAAATTAAATTTATCAAATACTTTAATTTGTGACTAAATACCTGCAAAACAAATGGCATCCTCCATCAGCCTCAGCTGTACTTTTAAATCTATATATAGTCATAATTAGCGAGTCTCTTAAAAAATACAACATGGTAAATACTTAGGGAATACGATAAATATTATACCAGTTAAACATCTGCATCTGTCAACATCAGTATTTAGCTCAAAGCACTAGTGTAATCAGAGCCACTATCATGGTTGTAGGCACTTAGCCTTATTTACACTAAGAGGGTGGGTTGATACACAAGGAATCATTATTCTTCTCATTTTTGTAGAGTTTCAAAAGGTTTCTGAGGAATTTTCAGAATCTTAATAATACTTGTAACACGAAAAAATGAACCAGCCAACCTGCTGTGGGTCTTCATCTGCCAGCATTGAGAAGTGTTCCACATTTTCTGCAATGCAAAACATCTTTTGAACTCACACAGTACAAGGTCATGCATGATTATGCCCTAGTGTACTCGCAGGAGGGCATCTGCAAGTTGGCAAAGAAGCTCTTTGGAATGTACTGGATATGCTGCTCCTCACAAAACAGACAGTAATTAAGACAGAGACTTGGCTCGGTGTGACTCTGTGAGACGAAATAGGCCACATTCGTTATCAATTTAGTGGATGAGAAAACTGAGAAAATTATAAAGGAAATAACAGAAAATGTACTTGTGCATTTTTTATTACAACAATTTGAAGAAATCAATAGGGACATTCAATATTTGCTCAAATCTCCTATTTTTGTGCTTTCAGTCTAGGACAAACTAAATCCCCCTGTAAAGAATGACTTTATCTCAGACTTACCATGGTCTGTAATTAAGTCACAGCAGAACTGTCTGGAGTTATCTATGGGGAGTAGGTGGGCAGGGAAACTTAGAGACGGTAACATATCATGAATTACAGCTCAGTCTATTTTCTGGCCAACTCTTATCAGGTTCAGAGACCTGTTCTAAAGGGGAGCTCTAGTTTTGTGTATCAGGCCAGTGCTTAATGGAACTGATGGCTCTGTATCAACTTCGGGCCTATAGAGGGGGCCGGATTGGAGCTTGCTGGACTCTGAGGAGCTGTGCCAGAAAGTAACCTCAGTCAAAGTGGCTGAGGTTGCTGATATCAGTTTTGGAGTTAAGTACCTAAATTATGTGGTTTATGACTATTGGACAGATCATTTCACTAGAAAATTTCAGTTTTGTTTCTAATATTTTGGCTGTTTGAAGAGAGCTTCCTTTTGAGTAGCAGCCATATCACCCTCAGTAGAGAGAGAGAGATAAAGGGCAAATGAGATGATGAAAAAAGAAGATCGATGCGGTCATAGATGCAGGGATAGAAAATCAAAAGAAAGAGAAAAAGAGAGGGTATCCTTCTTTTTTTTTCCCTTCCTTTGATCACAAACCAAAAATATACTCAACGTTTCCACCACAGTAGTTGGAATTAGTGAGGGGTTGTATGTTGTCAGCCATGCTGACCTGCTGACTCCGCTTGCATGGAGCTAACAAGGCAATATTGCTTGTAGTCCAGTGCCCATAACAGGAGGAGGTTGGATGGGGTAAGGAGAGGCAAATTATATCCTCGATCCAGCCACAGACAGGGGTCCTTCTGATGCACTGCATAAAACTATAAATGTTTGATTTTGTTTACTGGGCTACATAGTACGAAAAACAAGTCTCATCACACTTTGTAAGCCTTGCCAATGCTGAAAGCCTTATGATAGACTTCCAGTAGCACACTGTTGACAAGAAGAATGAGAAAGAGTCAGGAAACAATAAGGGATGATTGAAAGGTGGTTTTGCTTTAGGATTACGTTTTTTCTGAACATTTTAAAGACTAAATGATTCTGTAAGTAAAGTAATCACATTCATAAAACAAATTGATGAAGCTTTAGACGTTTAGTTTTTGCCCACAACATTTCTTCAAATTCATTCCAGACGAAACAAAAACCAGGAGCGATGCTTCAGGCAGGGTGGTGCAGGTCTTAAGTACAGAACGTGGCTCCAAAATGGGGGAAAAAAAACCACCAATAAATCATTCTATAAAATGAGAGGGAAAGGTCAAATGCACACACAATTGAAACAGCTGAAGAGATTATTAAGTGTCAACTGAATGCCAATTAGTAAGTCTAACTCTATTATCTAACAATGGTGGATAAATGCCTTGCACCAAAAAGGAAAAATTTAATTGTTAGAGTAACAAAATTAAACACTTTAGGTTATTGTACTTGTCAGTAAAACAGCATTATGATTGCTACACTGTTTACTCTGTTATAATTAGATTGTTGTGGTTATTAACAAAACTGTAAGCTTGTGAAGAAAAACCTGTTGGATTACATAATGATCATGAGCATGTTTTGCAGTCAGAAAACTCAATTTGTGCAACATCAATCCAAACTGAGGTCTCATGTTATATTATATTTGGTTTATCTACTGAGCTGTCAGTCAACAAATAAAAATAAAATACCTCACACAATTAAAAAGTAGTCTATATTATGAACTACTACTACTTTTGAGTATTAGGGCGCTGTATGTTTGTTTGCACGTGTGTGCATGTGTGTGTGTGTGTGTGGGGGGGGGGGGGTTGCAAGTGCTGTCACTTTTTGCTGCTAATGACCTTAAACCCCAGACTAAGCTTCTGTTGAAGCTCTCCTTCAGTGTCAGCACCCGCATTCCTGTGTCCATTTGTCTAACCTCTGTAGGGGCACCTCCATTAAAACTGTAGTGGCCTCTTAGATCTTTTTCTACTGCCTCTACTTAACATCTAACCAAAGGAGAAAGTTTATTAAGCAATTTAGAGGAAAATGTCAAAAACAGAACACACCTTTTGAATAAAGTCAATACATAATGTAGAATATATTAGAGTTTTTTTTCCAGAGTGAGTCAGAAAAGTTCAACGCCTTAAAAATTAAACAATTTCTCATGTCCATATCCACACACTAGAAATCTAGCAAAAATGCTTTCAGAGTAGACATTCATTTATATTTTACACAAACTTGGCTGAATTTTGTCGATGCCTTAATACTAGTCAGTTCGACTCACTGCTTATAGTAAAGTGAACAAGTAGACTGGATTACCAGAGACAAAAATGTGGCACAGGTTAAAAAACAATGACTGTACCCAATAGTCTGTGTCTATATGGTGTGTTCATTGCTGAAGCAAAGTCCTCATATAAGCCTATTATATTTTGAAGGGTGTCTGTTTAGCAGTTTACTCTTGTGTGCATGTGCAGGCGCTGTATCGAAATTCAGAAAATAGTTGTATCCAGAAAAGAAACAGTTTCCCTACCAGATATCAGATTTTTTGACTAACTGTCCGGCTTCTATGTTCTTATCTTAAATACTGATGAAATAAACACACTATGATCTATAAGACAGCAGAAGCTGCAGTCACAATGCAGCTGTCTGTAAATGTATTAATATTGTAGTGCTTAGATAGCATTAGTCAATTTTTTTACTAATGTTACCTTGGTGATTCATTTATCTAACATAAAAAAATCCTTGAAAAAGAAATAATGATGACTGTGAGATTACTGATATTATAGCAGAATCAATTCAGGCTTATTACACTTACTCTAAGTGGGAAGTTGTACGGTAAAGCCTTTTTTGTAGCCAAGTATCTTGCCAAGCAGCACTAACACCAGTAGAGCGTGAAGAGATGGATATTGTCGATTCTCCCCTCATACCACTCATGGATGGCCAAGTGAGAGACAAACAGTATAACATGTCAAATGGACAAGGACTGATTTTTTTTTTTTTTTTTTTGGAAGCCCTAAGGCATGGCTGCTGGGCCTGAGTTTAGTGCGTCAGACTCGGATTTCGTGAACCTGAGAATTGTATAGGGATTTGGAGTTAACATTAAAAACACACAAACACAAACACAGGATCATCACACACACACACACACACACACACACTCACACAAACACACACACACATAGGAGCTATGCTGTGTCTGTGTGTGGTATAGTTAAGGGATGATTGGCGACCTAAATGTATGTCATTGCTAATTGTAGCCAGCAAACAAAAAATACTTCAGTTGTCCACACTATTCAGAAAGCAGCCATTTCCTTTTTTTAATTTTTATTCATTTTTTTGTGGCATAGCTCAAGGGATTACAATGTTGGTCTGTCAGCTGGAAGGTCAATCGGTTGGTCCATCACTTTAGTCCAGACTGAAATATGCCAACAACTATTTGAGAATGAATCTGACAGACTTTGGTGATCCAGTGACTTTTTTTTTTTTTCTAACATATTCATTTTCTCCTCAGAATCAATTGTAATACCCTGTCATCTAGCGCCATCCTCGGGTTAAAAGTTTTATCTGTCCAATATTATGGTAAATGGTTTATTTGTATTTAGCTTAAAGCATCGCTGCACCTTGGTACAGCATCACAGAATTACTAGCGTGGCTGTAGACTCTTTGTTTTGTTTCACTTTCACTAAGCGACTGTTTATTTGCCAGTTGAAGTGTACATGCCTTCAGAGATTGGGCCAGTAATCCAAATGAGATTAAGAGATTTCTCTAGGATACCTTTTTAAACTTCCTTACAGTGATATTTCAACTTGTTGTCGCTTTATTAGTCAAACAGGACACACTTTCTTTCCTCCTCTCTCTTTCTTTTTCCCAGGCTCAGGTGGAAAAACTCACCTAAGCTCACAGTAGTGGGTGCCCTGTTGCATAACGCAACATGGAGCAAGGGTCTGATCAGCTTTCACACAAGAAACTCTGCAGCACCACAGGGCTTGTGCCCTCTTAGAGCAGAGGTGAGTTGCCAAGGCCTGATTTGGCAGATAGACTGTTGCACTGAGTATACATAGTTGATGATGTGTTGTTGTTTTCTGTTGACACCTGTCTAATATCTTGTTTCAGGCAAACACTGGAAATAGACAGCATGGGCACATGAACCAGCAAATGATATCTTTCAGGGTTCGGACTGGAATATGGTCAATAAGAGTGAGCAAGAAGAAAAGCATCGAGCGTTGTGTGATTATGTGTTCGTACAGTACACATCTTCATGTCTGTGCTTTTTGTGTCTTGATATATACATTATGCATAGGGTGCATGCATTTATCAAGTTAAAAAAAAATCAGTGGATACTTTTTATTTGTGACGTTCCTCACTGCAATACTTACATGGTGGGAAAAAAATATTTTATATGAAGTCTCTCGATGAGGAGCCAGAGAGGAAAAGACAGAGAGAAGAAAGGGAAAGGGAGAGCATGGGCAACCTGACCTTCAATGAACTGTTACCTCCTGTTGAGCTTTCATTTCATGGTTAAATGTGTTGTTAATAGCTGGTTTACATGGTGGGGGCTCAATGTCTCTGCCTCCATTAGCCCCTTTGGCTTAAAAAAAAAGAAGCAACCCTCCCCAAGCAGCAGGGCAAATAACTTCTTTCTTGTGCAGAGTTGAGGTTTAGTATGCTCACTGCAAAATACAAACAACAAACAACTCAAACTCTAAATAAACTCAAAAATAAGATTTGTATTTAATGAAAGTATGACAAATCATTTGTACCAGCATCAATGCTTGGTAAACATCAGCAATCTTTAATCTTACTAAAGGTTCATGGATTTTACAGGTCACTTTTAATTTCAAAGGGGAAAATGCTGAAATGACTCATTTTGGTATGTAAAAAGAGAAAGAGAATAAACGAGTACACAAAGATGATGTAAAAGAAGACGCTTCAGGAGAGGGGAGCCTTTGAGAAGTTCCGTAAAAACATAGTTCAACTTTAGGGAGAATTTTTTAAACTCTGCTTCAAAAATGTGAAGTAATCTTTGAAGTAATATCTGATACTATTTTATTGCTATTCTATACTACTCTTTTAAAATGGAACTCAGCTGTGATTTTACACATCAAAGTTTGTTTACTGGTCTTAAATAACTTGGCCACTGGCTAGGCTACCACTGTATAAAGCCTTTTGCAGCTAGCAGCTTGTGGCTACACAAGCATAACACACACTAGCATAACACACCTGAAACTCCGAACGGTGGTGGCTGGTGGTTGAGTTGCAGTTTCTTTTGACATGGAATATGAATGAGTGGGACAAAAAACATGATGGCTCTGCTTCTGCTACACCGATTCTGACAGCATTAAAGAAATGCAAATCTGAATCACTTGAACACTTGACTTGGGCTTACTCATACTACCAATTTGAGACCCTGAGCCTGACCAATCCTGATGCTTCATTTGAGTGATAACTTCTTCAAAGAGTGAAATGTGCTAGATTTGGACACACAGAGGGTTTCCTAAAACAAATAATGTAATATCTTGTAATATAAATTTACATATTTGATATCATATCTCATATAAGCCAGTAAGCCATTCTTCTTTTCCATATGTGATTTGTTGCATTAACAAAAATTGCAGCAAATACCAGCACATGGCACCGCAGTGCCTCATGATAATAAGCCATCTGCTGTTCCTGTTAGTCAGTATCAACTCATATCCAATATGGCAGCTTGGAATTTCTTTTTAATCTTGATTTTACAGGTCAAATTGACAGAATCTGAAACAATATGTACAGGCCACATCATGAGTCATACAAAGGCAAAAGTTCCCTAAATGAAGAAGGATCCCATCAATCATTAGGGAACTTAAAATACTTCCCTCTACCAAGTTCCTACTTTATTTCATCCTTCACTGACTGTTAGGTTGAAAGGCTAATACAACACATCACTCTCACTTTCTGTTTCATTGCCTTGTATTGCAGGTCTGACATGCAACTTATGGAAGTAGGTGAACTTGACAAGGGCCAGAGGCTACGCGCAACAACATAGTCTCAATCCAATCTTTTGGACATGTACGGTTGAAATCTTTGTTTGACCATCTGCATAAAACCAATTAAAGCAATGGGTCCACTTTCATCACTTTGCTCTTCTTTTATACATCCACCAGTGGTAAAGGGAATGTGGTAAGCTCTTTGAGTTCCCCCGTTGTGAATCCACTAATCACTCACCACATACTGTAGTCACCCCTAGGTAGAGCGGATGTGTCTGCTTTTTAAAAGTAACCTAAAAAATGTATTAATGATTTTCAATGGTGAAGAGAGTAGCGATTTGGCATGGAAATGAGCAGAGAGATTGCAGTGAGAGTATGGTTTTGAATAGGAATATCCATTATGGATACATCTGACTTGGGGAAATGGAATTGTAGAGTTCTGCATCTGGGAAGCACATCAGACAAACCATACAATGGTTGGGAAAAAAAAAAAAAACAATGTGATAAGGGCATGGAAAGAAGCGGTGAAAGAGAAAGGCAAGAAAAAGGTTAATAACACAAATAATTGGAGAGAGGTACAGCCAAAGGCAGTGTTATTAAATTGAATCAGTGTTGGTTGTAGAGACTGTTGATTAGGTTAAAGGTAGTATGAGATATTTCAAATTGGCTGCCAAATATCCACTGCTAAAGCTGAGAGGACAGAAGTTATCTGGACCAAGTCATTTCAAAAAGGAAGCTGGCATCTACTGTGCATCTACATGAGGAGAACACTCCGCCGAATAGGAGCAGACAGGAACCTGAATTAGATATGGGGAAGTAATTATTGATGGTGCCACAGTCACACAGACACACTCACACACTTGCATATGGTATCTGAGCCAGTATTAAAGATCTGCATCCAAAGATGAAGAGGGAGTTATGGTTCACTCCTTGTTAGTTACTTACACCGATCAGTATGGTCAAATTAAATATTGAGTTTCTCAGAGGGAGAGGACTCAATGTTTGGCTTACCACAGACTGAACTACCAACTCTAAAAGGAATGATGTAAGCACTGGGAAATATGCCCCTCTGCATAATGATTAATGATATAGAGACACACATATAAAATCAATGTCGTGATTTAAATTGCCAATAAGCTGCATTAGAGAGCAGAGATTCAAATAAGCACATGAAAAGGTCAGATGTGTTTTAAATATGGAGGCTCAGAGCACACCGTTCCTGCATATGACAAATGCCACTCCAAGGCCTCAGGTTTATCCGTCATACAGATCATAAATCCGTGGTCAGCATGTATTTGGAGTGGGTGTGATTTAGATGGCCATGGTTTACCCGGCTCTTCATATAATAACTTCCCTTAAAGAGCTTTACTCATACCAAAGAAATCCAGAGAGAGAAGCCCCTGTCTCTCATCCTTGTCATCTTAGCCGGGATGAGATGTGACTGATTGCACAGACTTGATCGACTACTTTGCATGACGTACAATCAGATAAAATGGCCATCACTTGGGCTATATCACGTCATAAATCACCACTGAGATATGGTGGAATATGTATTCTCTTTGTCCATAAATCATGGTTATCCCTCATCTAAGCGACAATTATCTAACGCGCAACAAATGGCTCAGCAATAACCTTGAAGATAGGGGATACATGCAGGGAGGTAAGCTTGTGGATTGTTGAATCTTGTCTATTTTGTAACCACTGGCCACAACACTGAATTATTTAAAAGCTGTTTAAAGATGGATTTATGGAGATTTGAAAACATTTTGAAAAAGTTTCATTTGATATGACCTATCAGAGTCTGATGATTTATTGACTGTACGGTTCCCTGGGTGTGAAATTTATGTCAGTTTTGATGAGAAAATGGACACTATTTCATCCCAAAACTCTTGTAATGAGGGTACAGGGTTTTTTTTTTGAATTTCATATTCTCGGTAGGGACTTTGTAAAGGAGCAACTTACATTACATTAAGGCATCGAGTGATCAGAAGCCAACCTTGGATGTTGTACTTCTGATCTGTATCAAAGACAAACATCTTATTTTGTAATTCAGTTTCATATCTTGTTAGTGCAGTGCAGAAATAAACAAGGCATATCACAGTATATATTCTATTTTTGTGTCTTAGTGATCCTTATAATTGCAAACATATGAAAGGGTTTACAGGAAAAGAGACTGTCTTTGTTCTGTTACACGACATTTGTTTCATTTGAACTTTCCAGCATATGCATGTTACAGTACAGGCCCACTGACAGTCCCTGGCAATAATTGGGTGCTTCAGGCTTAGTAACATCACACAGGCAGAGATCCAACGTAACAAGCTCTGATGCAACAAAAAAAAAAAAGAAACAAACAAAAGAAAAACACACACACCCACACACACACACACATGTACACACACACACACACACACACACAAGGTCAACAAGGACAGCAGGAGTTGCCCCCACCCCTCCTTTTACACACACACACACACACACACACACACACACACACACACACACACACACACACACACAAGGTCAACAAGGACAGCAGGAGTTGCCCCCACCCCTCCTTTTACATACATACATACACACACACACACACACAATTATTCTCTAACCATGAATATTTAGTTGCCTGAAGATGTTGCAAATACATCCTTCCGATCCGTGTTTTTAAACTTTTACTACGTATTTACTTTGCAGGGCATCTGTAAGAGTTGCAGTTTAAGCCTTTGGGCAGAAATTGATAAAGGAAGCTTAAGCAGGACCGTAACTTGAGCATTGTGGGTTATAGTGTAAAACGCCTGCGGGGGCACATACTGTAGAATTCAGCACATCTTTACAGTGCCATCGTGTTTAGAGATTCTCAGCCAGCAATTTTCTAGTCTTGTAGACTACATTCAAGCTCACAGGTAATAGGAAAGATGATGATAGATCAAATGAAAGGCTTTTAAAGATTTTCAGTGCCCCATCCTGAAATGTTGGTGGGAGATTGTTTAGGTTTATCAATAAAGTTTACTGCGGGTCAGTAGCAGATCTTGGAATAAGTCACTTCTGCAAGCCTTTACTCCTCTCTCTAAGACCCGCTGGTTTACAAGAGCGCTTGTACACTTCCATACAAGAAGGGTGTGAAATCTCTGTTTCTATCATTTGACTTTCCTTTTATTTCCTTCTTTTCTCTCTCCTACTCTCACACATTCTCCCTGAGCCCATTTCGAAGTTTCTGTAAATGTTCCACTGCTTCTGGTAAATGGACCTCTGCGCAGGAAATTCTCAGCTCTTTCCAAGACAGGTTAACTCCTGATAAAATCTCACTGCCCGTTCCTCAGTGCTGACCTCTTCTTTGCCATAAGGGATGTTTATCAATGCAGTTGCAGGGCACTGATTTGGTGCTGAGGTGACTCTCTCCCCATCTCCACCTTGTGTCCATTTTCTCTCTATCTACTGAAAAGAGATTTCTGCAGCTCATTCATTTCAGGGAGCTACCGATTGATATACCTGGCCCTCCAATCAATTAGGAAACCCAACAATTACTAGTGTCCCTTCAGAGGTTTTACTCAGTATTCGGTGACTGGGAATACATGTAAATATGCAGGGAAGTTACACTCACTGTGAGATTTGCTCAGCAACAAGATAGCATGTGAAGTAGGATGGCATGTAGGTTGCAGATAGATGTTGGCCAGCCCGAGAGACGACTGAGAGAAGGTGGGAAGTTGAAGGGAGAAGGAGTGGAGTAGATGTGTTGTGCATCAGTGAGGTGAGAAATTGCGAGAGCTGCACAGATGGCGTGCTCTCACCTTCATCAGTCTTATTTGCCCTGGCACGGATGCTGCATGACATGACCTACTGAATACATCCTTGTTGTGTTTCCTGCTGCAAGAGGGCATTGATCATCACGGGTTGAAGTAAACGAGGTCCTCTTTTATGAGATGTTAAATGTTTTATAGATACCTGTAGTTTGTGAGTCATGTATATGACACTTGCATTTAAAAGCCTAGAATATATGTACCTCCAGTGACAAAAATAAAATTACTAATATGGAAAAAAATTAAACTAGCTGCTGATCATGTCCCACAGACTTTCTGGGTAATTGGAGAAAACAAGAACAAACAGACCCATACAATAAATAGTGCTTATTTTGATCCTAATTTTCTAGAGGGTATCTATTGAAGTTTTTAATGAGTTTCTTCAAAATGGGGAAACAGCTCCACATAGGTTGTGTGGTGGAAACGACACAATGCACTGATTAAGGCGAACCTGCTGGAGTGAAGCCAGGTGAAGTTATTTTCCTCATTAGACACTTCATGCCTCTGAAACTTCAATATCGAGGGCTCAGATAAAAATGAGAATGCAGCACACAGTGAAACCACAGAAGAATGAACCAGCACCATCGTTCAAATGAAGTATTTGGGAGATAGGGCCAGTTTCAGTATTACTAATGATATTAGCAACCGTACTTCATCACAGAATCTGTTTGCACCGAAAATTAACCCTGGATAAAAAAATAAATGAATGAATTTAAAAGAAAAGAAAAGACTAAACGAAGTCTCTGCACATGGAATCGACACTTGGTCAATATATGGAGTAGTCTGTGGTGGAAGACTTCAGTTTTACTTGGAAACTGGCAAACATAATGTCATTATTCAACACTATTCCACCATTAAGTGTGATGGATTTTTTTCAAACACTGGTGAGTGAACCGAACGCCCCTTCTTCCTGCTCTGAGGCTTTCTTTGTGGCAGAACAGCCCCACTGTGCTGTTCAAGCGGTTAGGTAACTTCGGATTAATGTCGCTGTTTGTGTTGGGGCCACCGAGGTTTTTTTTAATTTCCCCAAGTTCATTTAAACTAGTCATGAAATCACCTGAGACCCACTTGGCCTTGCAAGCTGCAGGAGTGTTTTTTTTGTAGTCTGAGCAGATGGTGTGATAGTTGCTTCTGTCCCTTTCCAGTTCCCAGTGTCCAAAGTGACATCTTTGGATGTCTTGTTTGTCCGACAGACAATCCACAACCAAATCAGTTTGTATCAGTCTAAAGCCATACATGGGCAGAGAAAACATGCAAATAATGTTAACTGAGAAGCTAGAGTGAGTCACTAGAAGAAAGGTAATGGATTACATCTTAAATTAAGGTTAATTAATGATATTAATCCATATTATTGGATTATGATAATTCAATAGTATTATGGGTTATTGTTATGGTTCATCTTCAACTAAAATTTAGTTCATGGAAATCCAGGACTCAACATGCTATGTTTATACCATAGGTAAAATCCAGAGTTTTGAATGGACAAAGAAAACAATCAATCAATAAATAAAAACTCCTCTATCATCCCTCCTGTCCAAAAAGGCACAGAGTAGAAACTATATACAGTGTATCTACAATGCAGAGGAAGCCATAGATTGACCCATCTCGCTCTCTCTCCTCTCCTTTCATCACTCCCTCTTTCTCCTGAAGAGGAGAACAGATGCGTAGGCACCACTAAAGCAGCAGCTGATTGTGTTTGTGATGTTTATTGCTCCCCTAGCTGCTGAAGATTTACAGTAAATTTCTCTTTTATTGCTCGCAGCGGGCCCTGCATTTACACCAGTAAACTAGTTCCCCTCCTATATACCTATGGCCACCCACAGTCGGCTCAAGGCCTGTAACCAAAGCTCGTCTCTTCCACCATATGCAGTGCCGAGTCTAAATGAGGCCTCCTGCATGTGTAGCATATCATTAATTGCAGGATCTTGCAATGACTCGTAAAAGCCTGTACTCTGTAAATGTACCTAGTAAGAAATAAAGCAGCCTTTATTAGTTTTTCCTCCCCTGTAAACAAACCTTGAGGTGAAAATCAGGGTGAAAGTGTTAAATTATCATATTGTTGTCCGTTGTGACTGTTCAGTATGATCTGTGGAACAGAAGGGAACCATTGCCTCAGTTCTTTCCAGCATTCATCCCCTTCCATCAGTAATGGTATGCATTTGAGATTGTGTTATTTGTATTCAGGGGCTTTCAGTCATGGCTCATTTAAAGTTACATAGAGGACTAGAGAACCAAAGGAATGAGAAGAAAAAGTTATTCAGAATGGGAGGCACATGTGTTTTTTAACTTGTTAAGTCAATACAATAATGCAGCTCAGTCCATGTTCTTTTGTCTCTAGAATGTTATACACACTTGTGTGCAAGCCGTCAAAATGCAGTATCTTATAATGCTATCTCGGAAAGTGGAGCGATTGAGGATTATGTGGTGGAATCAAGGTGCTCAGCTTCCTCTTGGCATCTGTTCAAGATAGATTTCTTTTCCTGGATCACCCATGTTTTCATTTCATGCTTGTGGCCACGCTTCCATTTCACCATTACCCTCTCAGCCAGTCAGTTATCATACCTCATGGAGCACAGGGGGGGTGAGCTGGGGAGGGGGGGATTGTTCACATAAAGGTGAGTGATACGGAAACTATCCGTCCCGAGTGCAAGAGAAATGGTGGGATTTGTTGATGGAGAAAAGGATGTAAGGTGATGGAGGGGGTGATGGAGGAATGAAGTGATAAAAGAATGCAAGTTGGAAGAGGAAGGGGGGGGTCTGATGGAATGGTGGCCTCCTGGAGTCCAGGTCAACTGCTGAACTCTGAAAGCACCCATTTGATCATGACATGTCAAGGATGTAAGTAGAGAGCGAGCTGGGGAAGGAGAGCCGGGGAGAAAGATGGCACAACAGCCAGAAAAAATGCTCATCGTTTGGCACCAGATTGAGTGATCCATTTCAGGAACTGGTGAGCACATATATGTGTGTGTCTGTGTGTTTGTTACCTCCATTTCATGCACTGTCTCGCACCCATCACTCCTTATGGGTAGGTGGTGTATTGCTTAGCCCATGGATTTGACGGACGGCACATCAGTGAGCTGCATCGATCTGAGGGGTTTTGGCAGGAGGTGGTGTGTGTGTGTGTGTGTGTGGGGGGGGGCTTTGGTTGTCACTGACAGCGAGATGGAGGATAGTATCAGGCATGCAATCTCACAGCCAGGGACCCTGGCATGGAGGGATAGGTTGGAGCCATCCATCTCTCTGCATTACCCTTAGCCGCAAGGACATTAAGCCAGAGGGATAAGGGTCTGTCTGGGGGTGTTTAGAGCTACGGGTGGCTATCTCTCTGCAGGGACCACAAGGCTAGAAGTCAGTGTAACACCCAGGCGGATGGGCACTTTCACTGCCTCAAAGTCTGTCAAAGAATTGGAAGCAGAGAGACGGGCACATGGTTACAAGGCTTTAATAGGCTTTTCTAAGTTTCTGTGTGCTCTCTTGTCCCCACTTTTATGCTCAAATAATTCAAGTGTGTTTAAGATCAAGTGTATTTTGTGATGTTTTCAAGAGTCCTTCTTAAGAGAGCGAGAGTATAACAAGGAATTCAAGTATGCAGCTACGGTCACAAGAATTCCAAACGTTATACACATTTTATTTTCTATTTCTTTTATGACTTAAGAGAAGAAAAAATGTTGGCGGATTAGCTCTCTTAAATCCATGATATAATACCCCACATTCTCTGAGGACTGATGGCTGCTTGATTAGACAGTCAAGACAGTCTACACATTCTAGTCAAAACTAAATGTTTTGCCCTCAGTCTAATGTAACCTCCTTTGAAACCTGATAATGCATAGTTTTAAAAAGATTATCATAAAAGCAAGCTCACGAGAGCAGGTTTGACTTGTCTGTGGGGAAGGGTCTTGAGCTAATGATTGCTTTTAATACACTATCCAACAACTGATAAGCATGATGAATTGAATTCAGGTTGGTGGACTTGCATTACAGAAACTTTGTTCAACATAAAGCTTTAAAAAAAAATGTCACCTCTATTCTACAGCTCCCATCTGCAGTTTCAAAGTAAAAAAAAAAAAAAAAATAGGAGTAGACATGCATTTTTTCCCAGCAGACATAAAGACTGTGTAGACAAACGAGTAAGAGAGTAAGACTTTGTGGTGTCCCTTTCACAGATGAGTCTGAGGCCAGTCTGGTGTGATAAGAGAGAGATAAAAAGCAGTGCTGATGGGGCCTTTGAGGACCATCTAAATGAGACGGGCCTACGAGTGTGATTGCGTAGTGTTTTTCCCCCTTAAAGCCTGTCGGCCAGTCCTCTGTCTGGCTGGACACTCCCCTGGTGCCAATGTGCGGGACTCCTCCGATCAATATTTCATGCTATCAGGCTCAGTCATTACTGATTAGCAGACACACATATACACGCATCACAGCTATCAGCAAACACATACACAAAGGCTTGTGCATTTAGACGAGAGACAAAGAGAAATGAAAGCCTTTAACAATAAATGTCAAATGTATATGATAATAACAAGCAAAAGCAAACTCACCACTAGCCCAGTTAGTTGGATATATGCTGTCTCTTAAACTTCCATCAGCATGACAAACCTCCCAATGTCAATGCTTACAGAGAATATTGAGACATCTGCAAACCTGACAGATGTTGATTATGTGTTAATTGTGATTATAAAAGTTAAAGTGGGACGGAGGCAGCAGATGACTTTTTTTATATACCTACCAATAAAAAAAAGTCAAAATAAAATCAGCACCATGTGATTTTGTTGGGTTACTGAGATGTACTGTTACGTAAAACATAAAGTTTTGAGCAGATTGAATTTCTTTTAAAAGCCCAGCTGGTAACCAGTGGGCTCAGGAGACTGAGCACTGAACATCAGCTTCCTTTTTATAAGTTTGTGTCTGTTATAGTTGCTCTGCGAAGTGTTGTGTGAATAACAGAGAAATTTTTTTCAAATCCAAAGTTGAAATTTTTTTGGACATGACAGGATTTTGAACTATGATATACTAGTTGCTTTGACAGTGACACAGTGGTTTGGTTCAACTTACCTTTCAGTGGTGCACAACATCCTTTTAAAAGCATCATCCCCACCTAATGAGAACGATAATATCTTTCCTCACTTACACAAGTAAGCGCTTCCCCACATGCAAATGCTCAAGTACGCTCTGCATTTGTTCACAGACAGTATAAAAGCTAAATGCCTACACTGTGAGACCAGTTAGTGGAACAGCAGCAAATCCATTCCATTTCATGGTGAATTTTGCTAGCTGTGAAAGCAGTGTGTGTCTGTGTTTTGAGTATTTTATGTGCAATTTTGTGTTTTTTTGTCCTTGCAGTAACTATATGTGTGCGCCTGCTGGGTGTATTTACTTACATCACACTCTCTCAGTGTGCATATGTCCACACAGCTGCCTCTATAACACAGCGCAGCTCTGTGTGGTCCAAAGAGAGCTTCAGAGCTTTGATATACTTTCATAGCAACACAAGGGGGTAGTGGGGCCGTCAAGAGACCCCAGCAAAGCCAGCAGAAGACCTTCTTGGTAGGAGGAATGTGTTGTTGGATTAGGGCAGTGAGCCACTGCAGAAACCAGCACCATACTTAAAACTGTGTGTGTCTTTTACACGTGTGCATATTCATGCGCAAATTCTACTGTTTGCCCTCACAGAAGCAAGGATATCTGCCATGTCAATAACAATCAGAGCAGCCAAGATTTTAATGGGAATATAATCTCCTCCTTATTTGTTTTTTCTTTGGCACTCAATGTATTTATCTTGCCTGCTGTGATTTGGTTTGGAGAGAAGTTAGAGATGAAAAAAGAGAGCTGAATTTGATCATCTGAAGGACAGCCTGTTAGTGGAAAAAAGGCCATTAAGGAAGGAGAGAGGGGAAATTTGGATAATAAGGGAAAAAAGGAAGGAAATGGAGCAGAGGGAGGCAAAGATAGAAAATACATAAGAAAGGAGCTGGAGCAAAAAAATGTTCCCACACATAAAGTCCTTCACTTCATTCCTGGTTCTCTTGACATGGTATTTCATCCCATTCCAGCCCTTCCACCCTTACCTCTTCACTAATGCTTTTATTATGGTATCACAGCCATCCCTTTCAAGCACTGATATGACACACAAGACATACACACACTAACACTCAGAACTAGAACCAATGATCCTCTCCCTTGGCCTCTGCAAGACCAAAGACTTCTCTGCTAGAAGATAACGAGTTCCCCTAGAAGAGTGAGCGAGACAGGGTAGAAGTGAGATACAGACAGATGAGACCACTGATAGGAAGGAGAGAAATAGCACTCAGCAGTGCATGACTCCCCCAGTCTTCCAGTAACTAATAATGTTGTCCTTAAGGTGGCAAGGCGTATTCATCCTTTAGTTTGTCCTCCTCCTATTCTACCTCAGCCCAAGGATACACCTAGCTGTCCAGTGCCAACATGTGTGTGTTTGTGTTTGTTCATAATTGTTCCCTTTAGGACAGTCTTGTTGCACTAGAACCAAAACTGAAAATTAAATGAATGAAAGAAAATATAATTATATATCTATATCTATATAGAGATAGATAGATAGATAGACAGATAGATAGACAGATAGATAGATAGATAGATAGATAGATAGATAGATAGATAGATAGATAGATAGATAGATAGATAGAGATATGGATATAAATTAAACATTTTAACCCATTTCACCAAGTCCAATTATTTACAGTATGTGCCCTCTACATGTACCTGTGTTGCACCAAAGTGGTCCAGTTGACAACATCAGAGAACTTGTATATCTTACACTCAGTGGCCAATTAATTAGGTACACTCATAAAATCTAATGCAATCAAATACAACATGCAAGCTAATCAGTGTTAGGACCTTAGAACTAACTAATCTCGTAAACGTGTACTTGTTGATCAGTATAAAAAAAAGTTGAACTAAAAGACAACTGAAACATGCTTTTTATCTTACCAGCCTTATACAGCGATGAACCTCTGCTGCTCTATGTTGTATTTCTTCACCAGTGGACTCTATGCTTCAGCTCTGAAACACGTTATAAAATCTGAAGCAATCAATAATGTCATCTCTGTGTATATACTGCAAAATCAGTTTGGGTGTCTGAAGTGTCATCCTCAACTCTGATAGCTGACTGAGCTGCAGTGATGCTGCTGATTGAGACTCCCTGGAGGCACACAGAGGGATATAAAAGCTATCTCTCTGTGTGCAGTTATTCTGTCATCATCTGACATCAAAACACAAGAAGAAGTGAACTAGTCTTTCTACAGTGATACAGAGAACACTGGTAGATATTATGGACACAATGGGTATATCATCCCTTCTTTTAGGAGTAACCTTTGTTGACACCTGTTCTCCTGGCAGCTGCAATATGAGTGCTCTGCTAACAGACGAAACTGGAAGGTGAAATTGTAATTTTCCACTCACAGCTGAGACAGGATGTTTCAAATATGCTCTAGTGCTTTTCACATTAATATATGGCTGGGACAAGCGGTTTGAGGTTGTATGATGCAGTTGAATAGAATTAGAAACGATCCAGCCTGCTGGGAGGGGGTTACACGTGAGACAGGATGAGGGAATAAACAGCTTTTAGGTGTTTAAGAATTGTAAAAGCTCAAACTGTGAGAACTACATTAAATCACAGGCTGGCAATGTGTTAAGTTGTAACTTTTGAAATAATAAGAGTCACTCTTTGATTTCACAGCCAGGAGCCTGGCATAGTAAAACCTTGATTTGAGTTGTATTTATAATTCTCTTCTTCATGGAGCTGCTGAACTTTACGGGCAAATGTGTATGCCTATAATTAGTCCTCGGAGGTGAATAGGCTTAGTAACTTGTCAGTATTGCACCAATATTACTCTTCTTCCCCTGTCCTTAAGATTGAACTTATATACTTCCTACAATTGTTAGAGTCTCCGTTACAAACTTCTTCAAGCTGACATACACCACCTCACTCTCATGTTCTCTGTTTCCATTGGGTCAAGCCTCGGGCAACAGCCCCGAGAACACAGTTTTTCTTTGGTCTTTGTTAATTTTTTTTTTTTCCTGCTCTAAAATTATCTGCACCTCTGAGACAGCAGGTCCAAGGGAAATCACATTCTGTGGATTAGTTTCAAGTCTCCCCGACTCCTCAGGCAATAGAAATTACATAGATCGGCCAGATGGTAGCACTAGAAGAAAATGTGTCTAAAAACCTAGGCAAGGTGACCATTTTTATTGCATTAATACTGCCTATCATCGGCATTGGCCAACATTTAGTGTCACTCCTAAGCTTTGGAGGGTTATTGAGAATTTCAGGGTCAAAGTCGCAGATGCCTAGAGGCATGAATCCACACTTCGGCCAATTTATAGTTTTTCTAATAGTGGTCCCACCTTTAACTTCAAATGGAGCTCAGAGAGACCTCTCGAGCTGGAAAACATTCAAAAGTCTGCCAGCAGCATCAGGTGGTCTATTGTTGGTAGCAGAATCGAAGGTATAATTTTTCTTGGGTTATTCTGGATACTAATAGTATTGGGGTTAGATATAGGGAAACAGTAGCTGACCCCATGAACTCTAAGAGTGACCTTTCAGATTTAGTCAAACTGATGGGATTGAACAAGGCAGCATCTCTGCCCATTACATGAAACTCTTGATTATGCAAAACTTGATAACAAGCAGCTCCATGGGCTCAAAGTAGAGCAACTTTTAGCATTTTAAGGAATAATTTTAGGAATTAATTCTTTTATGTGTCTTTTTTTATTTAATACTCAAACATTCTGAGTAGCAGCGCTGCCAAATTCTTTCCATACACTTATTAAACTTTGTGCCCCGTAGAATGACTGTAGCACAACCTGGGAACCTCTGGTAGTGGTATTTTTGTATTTAGCTCACTTATCGCATCTAAATTAAATTTGGGGAGTGTAAAGGACATATAGTGCAGGAAACTGAGAATATAAACTGCTTTTACTGAGGTCTGAGTACTGGATGTAGTTGTTCACAGTATTTCTGCAAGCAATCATTCATTTTAATGTGGTAACTATAGTGCCTTAATGAGCTCTAATGTTATGAATGGCTCTGCTGGCGTGTGCTCCTTTCAGCTGCCATGTAAGCATGGGGCAAGGTTTATCTCCAGCTTCAAACTGTTTATGTTACCTTCAAGGAGATTTCACATTCATATTTTAATTTCATAATGTCCTTAAAGGGAAATCCATAATGAGTCACAGTGAGAAGAAGATGCCGCTGTGCCGCTTTCTGTTAATGCATACACACATCCACTGCAACCCTGAACTTATCAAGACATAACCTGGAGGAGCTGCATGCGAGAAAGCAAATGTACAAATCAGTTGGACCAGACATTTGATGAAATTTACGCTACAAACTCCCTAGAACAAAGTCAGTTTAATGTCCAGTGGAGCCATTGTGAAATTAGGGCAGGACATTGTCCAGAGAATTTGCTGAAGTTAGTGGGACTGTTGATGATATTTCTATCATGTGCCTGGTTCAAAACCATAAGGAAACAGACATCGCTAGGTGAAGAAGAAAAAGAATAATTTAAACAATGATGCCACAATAAATTTCTAACTGGTGCGATAGAAAGGTTTGAGAACTTGCTTCGGTAAGGGTTATGTCGAAATCGTTAAACAGAGTTGTTTATGACCAAATTACGAACCAGGCACTTGGCCATGATTTTGGCTGCACAAGGGGCAACACCCCTTACCTAAACCATACTTAGTATTTCCAGTAAGCCCAGACCTGATTGTCTTGACCCAGAGTTCATTTGAAAAAATGGCCCATTACTTAGCATATCGTAGCATCCGGGACAGGGGTGTGGCCAGAAGTGAAACATTTCAAGTTCAGTCCACAGAATGCAGCTGCAGGTCATTGCCCTTTGTGATTCAGTGCTGAGTTTCTCTTAAACCACAAGAGAAGATGGTGTGTTTCTACACTAATCTTTGCTGGTAGAAAGATGGTATACTATAATATACTGCCCTCATACTGTATGGCATACTTTATAGTGTCTTACTACGGATGACAGTCTACAGCTGTTCATTTAAAGGCACATACAGAATGGTAAAGGTCAAACCTTTTCTATTCTGTAGAATCTGTGGTCATGACACAGATTGGGGTTAAATTGCCAAATGTAATTGGCCCATTTCCACAAGGTTTAAACTGATGTCCTCACAGGACTTTAACATGAATTCTAAATGTTGTGACATTTGTATAAGGTCATCTCTAATGTTACTCCAGAATCAAATTGTAACTTTTAATGGGGTGACATAGAGCAGCACGGGACTAGAGTGCCTGATGCTGCTCATGAACCTTTGGGCTAGACTGCAGTTTTCCATCAGCACAGTATGCCGTACTGTTGAAACTTTCTATTTTAAACTTTGATGGTCCCTGCTCTTATCTGAGCTGTTTCAGCATCATGGTAAATTGACTCAACATATGTGGCTATTTAAAGAGATGGCATTTTAAATGGTCCCTGTGATCAACTTTTAGTAGTTTTACTTACTTTCAGCTAACAGAGAGCAGCTCTCCTGTTTTCGGTTTGGCTTCCTCCCCTTATCCTACTTATTATCGATTCTAATACTGTATCAGTTTTCTTTTAATGCTTCAGGGCTTTGATGGTGAGGCAGCAAACAATGTGTTGATTTTGTCACTGAGTTAAGCGGCTGATTTCAAACTCTGTATAGATCCAGGTTTGTTCTTTTCTGGAATGTTTTTGTTGGCAGATCAGTTTTAAATATGTAAGGGTGGAAGGGACAGTAATGTGATACAGGTTCCTATGTGATGGAAATTCAAATGAGTGATTCATTTGGGGTTTGAAGGAAATGAGTTTTGCAGGGCTAGTTTTACCCACTCTGGTGACATGCAGAATGTACTTCTATAGCAACTACTGCACTCTGCCACTGCCTAATACTGCTGGTTTCAAAGCTTTATGGGTAATGGCAGCATTTGAGTTATTTTCAGCTATGAGTTACAATCCCCAAAAATGAACGGCTGGTGTAATTCAGTGAACATTTTTTGCTCTATATAAATGGCCTGGAGGAGTAATACTAAAGTAGAAATATTTCCAAAATGGGCTTGTTGTCATTTGACTATACACAAACACACGCATGCACACACACGCACACACACATGCACACACACACACGCACTCACACACTCATACACACACACGCACACACACACACAAACACAAGCACACACGCACACACACCCACTCACGCAAACAGACAGATGGAAATAATTAAATTACATTTAATCCATGATACGACATTGTCACTTATATGAAGACATTTATCCTTATTGTAAATATGAGTGTCTCCAATGTGATAACTTGTCCTCACAGGTGGGGTAAAAATGTATTTAGATCACGCAAGCATTATTATTTTTCCTTACTTTTTCTTCTTTTACTCACTTTTTCTTCTTTTACTTACTTTTTTCCTCATATCAGTTGTTCTGTAAGTAAACTTGTCAATCAAACTACAGCATAATGGTAAATTGTATTGTATTGTATTGTTTTTTTTAGGGATAAAACAGCATGCAACCGTAACTGGATGCTCTTTCTGTTTTGAGAATTTTACAATGCAAATTAAGACAAATAGCAAACACATACAGCTACAGAATAACAGAACTCTTCTTATATGAGATTATACCGTATATTACATGCACTATGTACTTGCAAGTGCAGTTTACACACATAATCATCCTCATCCTTATTATCATGAACAAAATTATTATCTGATTTATACTTTAAGGACCACCATGTGAAAAAGGGGACAACATACAAGTTTTTTCCAATATCCTCTAAAGGAAGGATGCTGGGGAAAAAAGGAAAAGATTTAGATCCAAATGGATTTCCTCAAGCTCTGGAGACTTTCCCACGATTTCACATTTTTTGATCCTAGCTATGGTCTTGGCTCTCTGTACGTGATGTGCAGACTTGAAGTGCTGTGTTTACACAGGTTTTTTATACTAGCTGAAGGCACCTCCCTCTCCCTGTGTACAAGGAGCAGTGTGTTACTGTTAAAGCTTTGAGATGATCTGTGGTGATACCACCCACTGTTAGGCAGCCTTACTTAGCTTCACCAGACAGCTCAAGTCCAGGCCTCCATCTCTCTCGCTCTGTTCTCAGAGCAGCTGGAAGTTATAGACCACGTAGAATTTTAAGACAATTATACTGGAGATTTCCCATTTCTTTTAGTTTTTGCATTTAATGTTGGGGAGAGGTAGGCTTTATTTTCTGTCTTCCACCATCCCACAATTGTAGGATATGAGGCAAATGTTTGTTCTCTGTACACTTTCTCGTGAGATAAGATTTGCGGATATTTGAAAATTGGACTGTGATTTAAAAAGTCAAAACAGTATTAGTTAAAATGTATTAAAAATAAAGAAATATGTCCTCAAGTTCATATCTTGCTATAATAATGCATTATTGACTAGCAGTGTTTGTATTGCTAAATAGGGTGAGATTATAATTGTTTGCAAAACATCAAGTGACACTGACAATAATGATGTTTGTAAATCAAAGTCATTCGGTCTGTCTGTTATTCATATGTCCTAAACTGTGTTTATTATAGAGTACAAGAGGGAAAAGTCATTTTAATTAGGTTGATGGGCTGTTAGACATCAGTTTCTCATCACTCTGAGAGATGTGAACTATTTCAGTAAAAATCCGCCACTGCAGACCACCGCAGCGAATGTTCAGCTCTCATAAAAATGTGACACAGAAGCCCTGAAGTTTAGATTTAATTTAGCAGCATGTTTTTCCCTTTGCCTCCTTAACCCCATCTCACAGCCTGCAACATCCCAGAGTTCATGCCCCTGATACCAAAGGCAGAGAAAGTAGCAGAATTTCCTCAGATACTTTATCATATTTCATATTTTTAATTGTTGGCAATCAGGTTACCTGGTTTTAAATCGAATACTGCAAGGTAGGGATTCATTTGATTCAAAATGTTCTCTCAGACTTCTGATAGGATTATAGTTGCTTGTTTCTCGTCTGTCAGGTTATAAAGGTAGATTTTCTCTTAACAGAGAAATGGGAATATGTTTATCTTTACTCCGGGAATAGGAGTTGTATTTGTAGAGGTATTACACTGAGCCAACAGAGTAGGAAAATGTCTCTTTTACTTCTTTTTTTTTAAAATACCGGTATAGTAGAAGGTTATTACAATTATTTTGCTCTTAAATGTGGATCCATACTATGTGAGCATTAGCTTTTTTTGCCTCTTTTAAATGTTTGTTTTGTATGTCTTCCAAGTCTTGTATCATAGCTACAAACAAGTAGGAGCAGAATAACTGTAACACAGAATGGATTTTTCTTTGGCTGGGGCTTTATAAAACCAAAATCTGGCAATATCTCAAAAATCCTGAATGTCTAAACCCTTAGTTATTATGTGTTTCATCTGTGTGCAATTTTACACCTTCACCTCTGCATGCTTGTATGTGCTTGATATTAATGCATGCCAAATCAGTCTTGTACCAGAGTAGCTGTGTTGTACAAGCTTTCTGATATGCAAGTCATAGCTGAGATGGTGAGAGACTTCAAAGTGGCTGAAAGTAGTTCAGAGTCAGCCTCAGTCTTTAGGCAGGCAGGTTCAGGTTTACCTGACAAGCCTCTTAAAACATTTAATCCTGTTAATTCACAATGTAAGTCTGTTTGCTGCACAGTTCTCATCCACAACTAGGAGCTCAGCCCCTACTGAGTTTGTCTGAGACAAGTTAAGCTGGAAAGTCTTCACAAGGAATATTACCTGTGTGCCTGTGTCTGTCTGTGTGAGTCAATACCACACACTGGAACCTCAAAGATTATTTTATGACAGAAACATTTTTAAATTATTAGGCTTTGTTTGCTTTTTAACTCTCTATGAGTCGCTATGAGTTTTTTTTAAGTCATGTGTGATAAATAATTAAAAAAAAACAACAGATATTCTCTATAGCTTCCATCTTTGTATTGGAACAATTTTTAGACACAAGTTATAAAAAATCCTTCTTAGCTTTTGTCTTTGAGTTTTGCTGATCAAGAATTAGAGGGGAATAATACAAGATGCTGTACCATATCTGCTTTCAGCCTGAATTACTTCCTCTACACCATAGAGATTGGTGCAAATATAGAAGGATCAACTTTTAAATCTGTTGACCACCTATTCTTCATGTTAACAAATCACATAGTGTGTGTGTGTGTGTGTGTGTGTGTGACATATTGTGTCTTAAATTGATTTGGAGAAACTGTTTATAAAAGTAAGTGAGTGCTCGTGTTTTATATGTACCTTTCTTTACCCAATTCCACCCAAGATGCAGCTCCCCTCTCTCCACCAAGGGTATTTCTTAACTGTATCATAGCTGCCCCTGCCTTGAGTTATGGCTCTCGGTGATTCATTGAGCGATTCTGATGAGGTTATGAGCGAGCCAAGGACAAAGTTATCTCTTCTCAGCCCAACAGAAACACCGAGTTTATTAGCCTTCGAAGCAATAGACCTTTTTTTTTATCTAATCCTTTGTTCCCGCACCTCAACTAGCCACTTCGTACACTACATGCATTGGTTGGCAGAATACATAACGTTTTAGGGAGACAGGAGAAGGAAAAAAAAATAAAAAGAGGAAAAATCCATTACACTGCTGCCTTGACTCGTGGAGCCTATATAATGTAATTCATCCTGAAGCTTGTTCAGCTTGAAATAGCCCTATTTACGGAGTTCCATTACAACAATAAGAGGAAAGAGAGAGAGAGGGAGAGAGAGATTGAGAGACACAGACTTCCTGATGTGTGTGTGTGTGTGTGTGTGTGTGTGTGTGTGTGTGTGTTTGTGTGTGTGTGTGTGTGTGTGTGTGTGTGTGTGTGTGTGTGTGTTTGCAATTCATGGGGGATCATGTCTAGGGTGTATAATTGAATGGCTGGAATCACATACTCCTCCATTATTCCACCTGAACCCAGGGCAAAGAGAGAGAGCCAGAGGAAGAGTCTTACATGGAAGCTGGAGGTTGATGGATGGGTGCAAAATAATGACACTTCTCCAATCTGTCTGCAGTAGTTCAGTTTCCAAACCCAGCTTCAAATGCAAACATGCATGCTTTTGAAGTCACACACAGCAATGCCTTTAATATCTTCAGTAATTCTTCATATCTAAACAGCAAAGTAAATTTTCAAATCTCTCAAACTTGCTCCAAATGAGTTGTGTTTTCTAATGTAGCACCCATTGGGTTAAGGTATAGCACAGTTTTACTTTCCTACAGGGTCTCTCCTCTATGATTCCCCTTGTCAACCTTTACCTCAGGGATTACAATTACCACACACTGTCCAGTCTCAGTAGACTCATATCTGGCAGGCTGATGTTTTTTCCACTACTCTTCTGTGACTGAAGGGTCTTTGGAGGAGGGAGTGAGGATGCTGGTTTGGCCAAAATATAAATTGTAAGCACTTTGTTTGTTGGATGTCACACAATTGTACCTTCAGGCTAAACTGTGCTTTCTAAATGACCTCAGACCTAGTTTGGCATTTCTGTGCTGCATTTTATGTTACTTATCAGTTGACACCTACACTGATATATCTGCAAAAGGCTAATATTGGCCAATATGTTTGCTCAAGTGATTTATCGCTCTAGCTTTTCATCATGGGTAGTGTAGTCATCCAAGTTTTTTTTCTGAGACAGAAGCATATATTGGATTTAAAGGGATGGTATCTCTGCTCTTCCTGCATTCATTTAGGAAATTATTTCATAAAATTTCTTTCATGATTGGTGACATTGGAGAAAACTTTTTCATTAATTAGGGACACAAGCTGAAGGTAATGGAATTGTCATCTTTCCTCCTCCTCCTTCTTTTAAGCAAATTAATAGCTGAGATCTGTAAATATATTGAAACATGATCAGTCAGACGATCAGACAGAAGATAACAGAGCCAACAGCTTTATTTTGGGGTCAAACCAAATGTTGGTGAAACACCTATGTCAGTCATATTCCCTCATTGCACAGGAATGTAAGGTAGGGTAGGCCAATGTTTTCTTAACTTTTAGAAACAATGGCCACAGCTATAATAATAAGACTTTCATTGAAATAAACAGCAGTTGTCTTTTAGGGTGTCACTGTATTTGTGAGTCACATTGTTGGATGAGATGAAATTACATAGCCTGTTTCTTTTTTCCAAATAATTATGAAATCCAAATATCCATCTGTTACTGGATGGTAGTGCTGCACATTTCTTCCCCTGTGCAACCGAATCGTCTTCTCAGTGACTCTACAACAGTGATAGCCTGGACGTAGATACTGCATTCACTCTAACTTTACAGCTGTAGGAGCGTGGACAACAAATGTTGACAGGAAGTGAACATGACGGTAAAAGTGGTGCTTAGTTGGAAAAAAAAAACGGGTTGACATTTGGACCCACTTCACATGTAGTGCCACTGAGAAAAAGTGAGTCTCTTGTATTGTCAGGAGAGGAGCCCTGAATCGCTGAGACGATATCACAGACCTGAAGAAAAACCTCAAATGCATCACACAGGACCTTTAAAAAAATCTTTATTCAGGACAAAGACAAAACACTAGCTATCACCCTTTACTATGGAAATATAAAACTAACCATTGTCAAATTTAGTTGGAACCTCTGCCATTCAGTTTTAAACTACGGGAATTGCATGCATTCAGACTTATGTCATTTAAGAACTATGCTGTCAGTGCATTGACCGTAAGCATAGGAGAACGAGTAGACATAATTAAAGCGTCTCAACAGGCTGGTTACAGCACAGTATGCTGACAGAACCACTGTACCATGTGAGAGGGAAGGCAGGAGAGTAAAATGCATATGGATTCACACCTACACACACACACACACATGAACACACACACAGACAAACATACATGCCACCCAAACTTATGAGGTGGAAATGACTTATCACTCCTCATCTACTTCATCATTTGGATACACACCACATACACACACACACACATGCACACTTGCATGTGGAAACTCATTCCCACACACCTTATCGCACACACACACATACACTTGTTTGCCTCCGGACACACACCGCCCTCCACTGTCTGTTTATGAACTCATCCGTTTGCAGCAGACAGGCTGGAGATGAGGACATTTATAGCATGTTGCGATATGGTCACGTATTCATCATAATTAATCTGCTGTCTAATTTGCCCTCAGAGCTCCCAATGCATCTTGTCATCTTCCACATAGCGTATCATAAAACTGCCCGCCATTCACAGCCGTCATCTGCCTCATTTGTAACCTTTGAAGTTCTCAGGAGGTTTTTTGTTTGAGGCTCTTTTTCATAGCGCCCCCTGACACTGAGGTGTCAGATGCTGTTTGTTACAAAATTGACTGAAATGGAGCTTTATTATCCAGAATTAGGAAGAGGGGCTGTAGTTGAGAATAACCATCTGACTGTGTCACACATATACCGCAATAATTGAACTGGAGACAGACAGACTGTGTGCTCTTGTTTGGGTGAGCAAGTATATGCACAGGCAGACTTATGTGAACTTGTATCTGAATTTTTTTCTATTAGTGTATACGGTCAGTGTGACGCTACCAACAGGAAAAAAAAAAAAAATCACTTTTCACCATGATGGGAGTCGGGGATCAATAATGCATCAGCCAACAGATGGGTGACTGTCCCTCCTATCATTTGTTGCCTCTCCTCATTCTCCAGCAAAAGTATTAGAAAACAAAGGTGAAAGAGGGAGTCAGAGAAAGACAGGATGACAAAGAAGGAAAATAAAGAGAGGGAAACAGTAAATGCATACTCCGCTGGTTCTCTGTGGCTACCTCCTCAGAGACTCAAATAGAAATGAAAAGTTTGAGTTTTTATTTTTGTGTCAGAGTGTGAGCCTGGTGGTCTTTGTGCTGGTAGAATTGAATGAATAACTAAACAGTTTTAATTATGCCTTTGACGATCTTATTTCTACTTCTTTTGTGTCTGATTGCACAGCTTTTTCTTTTGATCATTTCCTGAGAGTTACATGAGTGCCATATTTTTTTTTTTTTTTTACCAATGCTCAAAACATTTTCATTGTGAGCATAAAGATAAAATGACAGTTTTACAAGGACAGCTCAAACTTGCAGTACAAGTTAAGAGGGAATTCAATAAGCTATAAATCTGGAGACAGTTTCCAAGGAACCAATACTGCCTAGTGTGGAAAAGAGCTTTGCTGTGTAGAGATCTCTCTTGAGGAAGGTTAAGTCTACCCAGCACATCAGTGGTTTTCAAACTTCTACCCATCCTTCATGTCACCCAGTAGCTGCCCCTCAGGAAATCATGGCACATCTTCAAACATGCCAGATACCCCAGCTGCAGCATGTTCATCCCTTTGCAATAACACAGGCAGAGTATTAGGAAATGTAACTACAGGCGTCAACGTCAAGGAGAGTTTTTAGCGACAGCTAAACTCTTGAACAACTCTGCAATCAGCACTCGGTCTTATTTGCTCTTCAAACTGTCTTATACTGAGACCAATATCAAACCATGTCTTTACATTAATTTGTCTTTTAGATATATAGATATATAAAAGGCCGTTTATATTTCTTGTCTCGTTCATTTTATGTGTTACAACTGTTTTTAGTCAAGATACAAAAATGCTGCATCCTACATTTTCCAAATTACAACCCAGTAGCGTCTTTGGTTTAGTCTTCCCCTGCCTGATAAATGCATATCTTTCAAAAACCATCCCTCAGTTAGGTTCAGTTATATACCAATGTAGGCTTTTTGTAACTTCTTGTCTCCACGCCCAAGCTGGGTTAAAGCTGATGACATTACTCGGGTTCAAATCCCAAGTTTCTACATCAGACGGGGGGCCACAAAGGATAATATACAACTATCTCCACAGACTGAGTAGTACTCAGAGGTTTTCTTTCTCCGAGAAATTTGACATTTCATGCCCTCTGATGAAGGAAGTGCTTTGCCCTGAAGTAAACCTTCAAATTTTATGAATGATTCCTTTAAATGCCATACAAAATAACATTGGTAAAACAAGCCTTATAGTGAATGGATGCCTGTCGGCAGGTCACTTTCTCAGCAGGTGTAGCCACTAGCCGGCCGTCTGACTTACTTTAACAAGTCATTTCCAGCCCACCGAGAGGAATCCATCTCAGTGTTCCAACCTCTGCACTGAGCACTGGGAACCTGAGATGGAAGGTTTTGTTTTCCCACCGTGCTATTTAATATTAAAACATTTGTTTCCAGAGCAGTAGAGAACAGTCAGCAAGTTTGTTTTGGGTTTTTTTCTGTACTTTTGTCTTAGGCGCTATGCTAAAGTCTTAAAAATTGTAGGGGAAATCCCGTACTCTTCATAATAGGTAAACTGAAGTTCATGTGTAAAACTACAGAAGTGCCCATTTAAGTTGTGGGAAATGGTGTAAATTTAAGCTGGGGGTTTTAAAAATCTAACTGAGCATGGAAATGTAGCACATGAATTATGTTTCCCACTTCTCAGTCATTGTAGCTGAAATCGGATATGATTGGCACCCCAGCTAAACATACACAACCCTGGGATTTAAGTTAAATAAGCTTTCATCTCTTACTGCACTAATTCATTTAATCGTCACATTCAGATTTTCTTAAATGTATATATGCTGAAACCAAAAAGCCAAATATGTTGCGTGTTTGTATGCTTCCTAATGCATCGCTTTTGAAGGGTTTTTTTTCCTGATTTTTTTTGTTGATATCACCCTTTTCACGAGTTATTTCTTTTCATAATTTTAGTTGTATAATGCAAAATGCTCTAAAATGCTCTATAAAAGATGTAGTAGTCCTCAGCATGATCTTATGGACTGTCAAAAATGGACATGTGCCTCAATTACTATTTCTCCCCAATCCTCAAAAGGTAACAATTTGCACTGATGGTTTGCAGAATGAGGGTTTGACTACTCACAGGATGTATGCAGTATGTCTTTTTTAATCATGGAAATTTAGTTCAGAAAATTTGTGTCAGAAAAATAGGAATAACTAGAATTTGGTAAGTCAAAGGCAACATGTTGTTTGGCTCCGAGCTTCGGTTGATAACGTGCTCCTGGCAGCAGTAGCTCTGGCTTCAACTTCTGCTCTAAGACAAGCATATATCTAAGACGAGACATTGTTTTAAAGTAATGTAAGTGTATGCTTCTTTTGTCTTACAAAGAATGAGAGTATAACATCGAAGTTCTTGGACAGGGGTCATGCTTTCTCTCACCATTTCAAAGGAGCAGACAGATCCACTTGTGTGATTTGAAGTCAAGTAATAGTTTAATGGGTAAGGTAACGAGCCTGATCTTGAATTAACCTTTCCAATCACTCGCCCAGAGGGATGTTCCTCAGCCACACTGCCCAAAGGGTTTTCATAGCCCTTCAAATCTATTACCATGCATATGTCGATACTGTCAATCATCCATGGGTGGGTCTGAAAGGGAATGTTAATACCTGTCGTGCTGCCCCTTCCTCATCCATTTCCCTGTGTTGGGGTCAGATGGACTCTTACTCTTTTACCCGTTCCAATCCACCACCCCGTTCTCCCTCCTTCCTCCCCACACTCTCTCTCTGTTGATCCTTCTCCAACTCCCTCCTTTTAGTTTCCAGAAGGTAGAGCTCGTTCAGTTCAGATGCTGCTGCCAGTTGGTGAGTCTGACTGCTTTAACATATCAAAGGTGCTGTGCAGGAAGAAAGCTCCTCATTATTTCAACAGCCAACATCAAGCAACTGTGCATTTGTAAACCAATTCCCGGGGGGGGGCATCGAGGAAGATATAGTCAACACACTAAAGTTAAGTGACAGATTTTGAAAATAGGACCAATAAATATATCTTTTCATTAAATACATAGTGGACTCTTGAAAACTCCAGTTTAGTATCTCCTACAACCCATGATATGTGCACGTGTTTGCAATTGTTATACAAACACAGGCCCATGAAGGTCACAAAAACATGTATATTTTATCTATGATTACGACAATGTCCCACGTACAAGAAGTCATTAGCACACCCACAGACACACATAAACATGGGTGGACCCAGTCTTCAACAGTCCTTTGGCAGCATAATTACAACTGGCATGGTATCAAAAGTTTTAACCTTCACAGAGGTCTAGTTTATTCATTGTGTGTAATTGATCCCATGCTAGTTAATGTAATTTTATTCTTAACTGTGCAGGGGGTTACACTGGTCACGTTGCAATCAATGGGACATGGCCTGAGGTTATGAATGGGTCTGCATGTTTAGGTGGGGTAACTATGTGTTATGTGGCTGCATGGGGCAGCTAACATGGCAATGTAAATCACAACCCCGCCCCCCTCACAAACCCACACTGTGCTGTGAACAATCCGAACACAAGTAAGACGTGCTTTTTTTTTTCATTCCCACAGGCCATGCCACATATTAACATGAGTAAAACTCAGGGAAACATACAGCGGAGGTGTCTGGTAACGCTACATGAAGCCAATTAGATGACAGGTTTTGCTTATGCACCCCCCCCCCCACATGACTGCTGTTCAATACAGAGAGCAATGGTATAGTGACACATGGATTAAGAGAGAGTGGAAAAGGGGTATAAACACTTGGATAGAGGGATGACATATAATGTAACCGGACTGCTAAATGAGAGGGGATGGAAGGAAAGCAAAAGACAAGTGCTTGGATTACAATTCAGCTGTTTATCATATAAATGAAGAGTTGTGTTCCACTGAGCCAGGGGATAATAATCAATCGTTTGGCATGCAGATCTGTCTCCATTTCCTTGCCATTGCCAACCATCCACATAATTCCACTGTGTGTCAAATGTAAGTCTGCCTGCATCTACTTGCTCTGCTAATGTCTTCTGTTTCATTTCATCACCTCTGACATGCTCAGTAAAAGAGAAGAGGTGTTTTCCTTGCATCAGTGCTTGTTCTTGATAACATATTTTCATTTCATTTGGATATTTTACTGATTTGGAGCCAGTACAACCATTAAAGGTTAAGAGTTTACATCTAGGAAGCATTACAGTCTCATTTTAAACCCGATGGCAGGAGTGGACAAAGAAAATTGACCACTTTTATCAGTGCAAAGTATATTTCTCATGCACAGAGGGCCTTTATTGAGCACCTAGATCATTTTGTTAACACTGAGCACTACACTACAGCACATTCACATGGAACCAGGTTACCTAAAAAGGTAGGTTGCTGTCCAGGAGCCATATCCTCAACAAATGTAATTTGTTCGGGGGATGATGGATCTCATTGTTAAAATTAATAGTACAGACACCTCTGCAACCATGATGGCTGTGCACACATCAGTCCATTTTCCACCACTTATCAGGGGCTGCTTTGCAGAGGCGGGAGTCTAGGTAAAGTAGCCCATGTGTCCTTCTCTCTCGTACTGGCTGCTTCCTGAGAGATCTCAGGGCATTTCCAGGCTATATGTGCAATGTGCTTCTGGGTCTGCCCGAGGGTCTAATGCAACATGCTCGGAATACGGTATGTTCATCCAAGGGGCTGATATAGGCATCTTGGTCACATGCTTAAACCAACCTAACTGGCTTCTTTCAGTGTTGAGGAGAGGCAGGTCTATTCTTACCTCCTTCCAGATTTCCAGATCACCAGTCCCAACCCTGTCCCTGCAAAGGAAGCTAATGGTTCTCATAGGTCCAAGGTGTTGGATCAGATCTCAATTTGACCTATGTAACATTTCTGACATGCAGAAATTAATTTTCAAAAAGTAGGACCAGAGAGAAAGGAAAACTGAGGACAGTTTAACCCAATTCATATATGCCCAAAGAAATTAGACCCAAATGAATTGAACAAACACTAACAGAGTAACAATTATACGTTATATGTTCTAAAAAAAAAAAAGAAAATCCATCATAAAGAGATGACAGACAAAAGATAATCATTTTTACCCAATTTAATATCTGTGAATCAAATTCCAAAATGCATATGTTCTTTACATGGGTTAAATCTCTAAAGGAAAAGTCGGCACTATTCAATTAATTCGGTCTCCAAAAAAAGCTCATGATCACTGGTAAAGACTGAATAGGTATAAATCAAAAGCCTCATTTTCAGGCTCATCTCCTTCTTCACCACAGCAGTACAACCCCACTGTTACTTTTCACAGACCCCGCTCTCTGCATATTAAACACTTAAGTTTGTTGGAAAGGTCCTGTTTCAACAGATCATGTTGGTTATCTCCTTTGTGAGAGGGAATATCTAGTCTTCTCAAAGTTTTTCTGTAACTACCAATCACAAACTCTGTTGCTTGCTGCTACATCACGCAGGGCCCAGACCAATGTTGCTTGAGGTATCCGCTAAAATACATGCGGAGAGACCAAGCCTGATCGATAGCTATTTACCATTTCATTGGAAAAAAAATAGAGACAAAGGTGGGAGGAATAACATGTTTCATTGTTTTGAGTGTGCACATAGGCTGCCAGTATCTCTCCAGATGACTTGCAACATCAAATATTCCTAAAAGAACAAAGGTCCCCCATGCCTCTTGTATTCCTGTCATGAGAACAAGCTTTAGGTCCAGCTCATGAACTGAAAGACGGACCCTCCATCCTGCATGTCAGACCTTACTTTTGTGCTATTCCACTCATTTGCAGCAAACCACATCCTCCCTGCTCATCCTATTCATGCCTTAAGTCTTTTGTCAGCCTGGACTATTCCAACAAACCTTTTGTCCGAGCCTGCACCGAACACCCTTTGACTTTAGAGGCTTAACAATTACAAATCATCTTGAAAGAGCCACAAAGGGGCTATTATTAAAGATGAATGAAAATGGGCTGAGTTTCCTTTTCAACTTCACTAAGGCAAGGATAGAGGGATTAGTAACAAGGGATGCTAATGATGCACAGCAGGGAAGTCCCTCCATTGTGATATGTGAACCCTACAGCACTTGATTATGGGTTAGACTTTATTAACCCTGCTCTTTAGAACAACCTCTATGTATTAATAAGAGCACCTATCAAACTCTTGCAGCAGGTGTCTTAATGAAAATAAAAATGTCAGCTTTGAAGCAATACTGCTTCCTGTTATTGATGGGTGCTGTACAATTTACACTCATAAATGTGTATGCTGAGACATACACCATCTCTAACCTCCAACACTACCGCACCTACTTCCCTTTTGTTTCAGATGCCTCAACCCAGCTACAAATCGAAAAAAGATTATTTTTTGTGACTTTACTGTCTGCCGAATACAAAGTAAAGTGATTACATGGAGACCTCCCTCTGCTCTCAGCAAACTGCTACCCCTCACACTGGAACTGGTTACTTGGCACCAGCTCTGCCTGGATATAGTGCCCCCCCCCCATCCTGTCCTTAGCATACAGGCCATGTCTCAATGGCTGCCAACCTTTAGGCCGTGATTCCATCTTATCGTGATACGCAGTGAGGGAGCGCAGTAAAACTGCCATGCTGCCAGGCTCTGACGGCTACAAAATTGCAGCGAGGCTGTGAAAGGGAAAAGGGAGAACAAAAAAATTACAACCTGCCTGGCAGAATGTCGAGAAAGAAAGGGGACTGAACCCACAGAGGAGCTACTTCACCTTATTTTCTTCTGTTGTTGTTGCAGTTGGGAGTTATTGATGTAATTGACTGGCCTAAGGACAAGGGAAAAAATCTATAGTGGAAGAAGATTTTCTTTTTCTTCAAAATGGAGGCATCACTGAGGCAGCCAAGTTCCTCTGGTGTTGTAGGTCATCTTATTGATTGTAAGTTAACGGTAATTGAACGCAACTGCGACTGTTGTTAAGAAGAGACAAGGACCTTAGGGCTTTGGCTTGCACGTCCCGCAGGTAGACCTGCTCTGCTGGTCTATGGACATCAGGGCTGAAAATATCTGAACTTGTTTCTATCCAGCACAGACACTAATCACCTCTCACACTCCGTTCTCAGCTGATTTTTCTTGTAAGCTTGTGTCTTCATTCTCTTTTTTTAAGAAGCAGACATTATTTCGCAAACTGATCACCAGCAACCCCTATTTGAAGTCTTTAACCTACCCTTGAGGGCAAGCTGTGTTACCTTCATAAAAACAAGTTTTCTAGTCAGATAAGCCTTGATCATCAGGAACACTTTCAACCTGCGATGCTTAAATGCACTAATTATGTGACCGCATGTTGTGAAGAAGAAAAAAAGTCTATGAGGATGCAGGCAGCCCCTGAACTCTCCACTAAGATCTTTTATCTCAGACAAATTTACATATATTTGCATCTTTGCCGTAACCTTCAAAGGACGCTGAGCTAATGCAGAACAAAAATCCACGATCTTAACCAGCATACTATACTGTAAAACCTATGCTGCAGATAGTCATCATCTCATGTGTTTAACGTTATCTGTTTCTTTTCAGTTTCCACTGTTGTAAACTTATGGTGGGTAGAAACAGAACTGATTGTAACTGTAAATTCTTTAGGCAAGAATGAAAGTCACCAAGATCTGCTCTTAGGTAAGGTAGCATCTTATCATGTCCATAATAAGATGCTGTTGACACAGGGGGCAAAGCCTGACATGAACATCTTGTGGTACTGTGTATTAGCCAAAGAGGACTACACTGAGTTGTACTGTAGACTATATAAACAAGATTATGCAGACAACTCTTGCTTCCTCTTACCTTACGCAGGGAATGTTTCTGAGGGCTGTTTACTGTGTAAAATGAACTCACAGCAATCAATATTTAAGGCGTATGTCATGTTCCTCTAAGACACTAAAATGTTGGTGAGTGCAATACAACATAATGGCTCCCAGTTCCCAAAGAGCAAAACCAATTTTGACATTTAATATCGTTTTGACATTACTAATATGAACATCCTGCTGCCTCATGTATAAAGTATTGGTCTAGACCTTTCCTACTACAAGCTCCGGTCTCGACATAGATGATCAAAATGTGCTTTGAACTGTGCCAAACTTTGATCAAACATGGCTGCCACTATGCCAAATTACCAGCTATAAATGACAGGGTTTGGCCCCATTTATAACTAAATGTTAAAGGGAAGCTTCACTTCGGATCCAAATTCTTCTGTCAAAAGTAATTCCCGCTTCCATTCTATCCCTGGGTGTAGAAAAAGGATGACTCACCACCTTCTTTCTGCCAACTAAAGTCTGTTCACATCTGTACACGTACACACACACACATAAATACAAGGACAATTTCTGTCCTTTGACTGTGTCCCTTGAAGCAGAGTTGACTTCCCATTTCCCCTTTCATTATTCAACAAGTTCTTTTAAGCCTCTACACTACTTCTTATGAAGCACTTAGAGAAATAATCTGCACTGGAATTTTGCAAATTGCCTGAGTGGAGAAAAGGGGAAAAGAATGTCTCCTAACCCATGATTATATTCTTTCTCCATTCTCTCTGTTGTTGCATTTGCCAGCCCCCTTGACTTGAATATCTCTTTGGGGCCTGTTTTTCTTCACCTAGGTCACCGTGCCTCCTCAGCCATTTACTATATTTCCAATAGGGAATTCTACAGGGGTTTGGGAAAAAAAGTTATCTATGGTTTTCAAGTTCAAGTGCATTTACGTATATTTATTATGCTCTGCTATCATTAAGTATGTTCTCCATAGATTTCTGAGACAGTTTAAAAAAGAGTAGATCAAACTCAACACTAAGTAAAATCATCCTGTAGTATCTTCAGGTGACAGAGGACAAGCTAAAAGATTTTACACTGAAAGGACAAGCCTATCCAGTTTACTTAATTCATTTTAGGTTGGCTTCTTTCAGTCTTATCTCAAGTCTTCCCAGCACCACCACAAATATAAATGGCATATTTCAAGATGACTAATCTTGATGTTAAATTGCAAGGGGAGACCCAGTCAATTTGTTGCATTTATACTGTATGACAGAAAAGGACACTAAATTCTTTCCACCTTTTTTTTTTTTATCTGATAATTTTGATAATAGATTAAAGTGATTATTTTTTAAATTAATTGTCAGACATAGGACATTTTTGGCATTTTTGCTTGAAAAATGCTGAAACAACCCCCCCCCCCTGAGGGAGGGAGGGATCTTGGACACATCCTTACTGAAGCTCTCTCTATAAGCGTATGTGGGTTAGGGACAGAATTAAGGCAGTGAACGTTTAAAGGCCTCTACTGTACATAGACTAGATCCCATAGTTTATTGTAAAGTTATTTGAAACCTTTAATTGACCTTTTCTAACTTACGTTTTCTTCCTTCATCGAGAGTATAGTATTATATGCCTCTAAAATGAATTTAGAATAAATAATGCAATTAAATGATATAAATAATGTTTTCAATATCATTTATGCACGTTTGGTTAGCGCCGCAATTTACACCTCAGTTTATAAACTGGAACTGCAAAGATGTGGTTGAGTGTAGAAATCTTGATAGAGTTTCTCACTTGGGAAGTTAATTTCTTCAGCACTTTGGCTTTCACTGTCCCGGGGACATGGAGACAAGTTTTTCATGGACCATTGGCCTGATCTAATTTGGTTGAAGAGAACCCTCTATGTCTAAATTTGTCACTGCGGCCACCAAGGTTGGCACAAAAGGATGGATCACTGAGCAGCACCCCTGTCTCCCATATCAATTTCAAACCTAACCCTAAAAATACACCCAATTATACAGAGGAGGAGAAAGTGGCTGTTGTCAGTTCCCATACACTCTGACCTCAAGGCGTCACCTGGGTAAGATTGTGTTGAATTTAGAACGTCCTAGGGGAGTGAAACACATGGGGACTTGATTAAATGTCAAGTGCTATACCGTACATCTCACTTATTGCATAATTCACACAAGAATCCAACACGCGAGTCATGTCGTTTGGGCTTGAACAAGCAGTTAATTATCCTTTAGCCTTTTTTTTTCCAGTCCACCACTATTAAATCAACTCGGAGCAGTGGGATTCATACGAGAGCTCTGTCACTTCCTGCTCACTAGGAGGCCGCGCAAGCTGCATACTTCAAAAAATAAAGACCAATTATGTCGGCACCTCCAAGCACCAATGGACGCCCCATCCTCTCTTCTGTCAACTGACAGCCTTTCAGGGCTGTCAAATCCACCCACTAATCAGCTAATAACACCAACAATTGGTAATTAGGCATCCCCAGAGTAAGCAATTAATTATCGGTTCACAACGTGCCTTCCCCCCTCTAATAGTTTGGTAAAAAGACAGCCCACTTGATGTTATGTTTAATAGTCATAAACTTTTATTGCCTCTCAAACACGAAGAGTCAATTATGTAGGCGAGTGAAGATGCCTGCTAAAGGCCCTGCTGGGGAGAGAGGTTGATTAAGGGTGTTAAAGGCCCTGCAGCTTTAAAGGGATGGATGAAAAGTAAATATACAGAGAGAGATAATTAAGCATTGGCTGAAAACAAGCTTCATTTTCTCTCTCTCACTCTTTTTCTTAGTCTTTCCATCACTCTTTTTCTCTTGATACCACTCCTCTTCCCACCTTTCTCATGACTGTTTATTGTTGTTAACGTTTATTTGTTTCATCCATATGATTGAGCAGAAACCATTCAACTGTTTGGAGTTAATGGCTGGTGATAATAGTCTGGGTAATGGCTACAATACAGCACAACGTCTCTTCTTTGCATTTTTATGGACCTCATGATTCACAGAAATACATTAACTAGGGGAAACTTCTGTCATTTATCACTGGCTATCTGAAAATACTCTGCAACTTCACCAATTAACCATCTCAATTGTTGAATGTTAAACTTACCTCAGCTTTTCAGGGGAGCTTTTACATCGCTGGTTGAATTAGCTTTTTTAGTTCTGGTGCCAACTGTGTTCAAACTTTAATTTTGGAGGAGTAAATGTGAAGATATAATGCCTGACATGCAACTCATCCGTTGGTCAGTTTGGGTGATGCCATCTTACATCATCAGCTCTACATGGCAGTACTACACATATGTGGTAGCACGTCATATATCATCATGCATTACTTGTAATGACTTTGCATAAATACAGTCTTACACAGATGGGGAGATTCTTGTTTTACAGGTCGCAATCAGGTGGATTTAAGGGTTCAGCTTCTGAATTTATGTTAAAATCACATATTTATTATAAAAGTGGTTATAGACCCTGGACTGCGCCAGTGTTGGCTAGAACGTGGACTGAGACTAAGCGTTAAAGGCATTTTCAAACCCGTGTTGTTTAGTCCAGTTGAATCAGTCTCTGACTTGCTTACCCCCTCGGTACAATTTGCTTGGGCAGATCTGAACTCAGCATTCATGCTTGAGTGCAGATCTGATTGACAGCTTTCTCACCAGCTCAAACTGTCTGAATGGGCAGAAGCATGCCAGTTTGTTTTAAACTGAACCGAACAGGTTAGCCGTGAAAACACCCTCACACCCAAATGTAGTCACTTTGTCAGGTACCTTTTCCTTCTAATTAACATGTGAAAATGATTGACGCGAATCATGTACTGTGGTTGTACAGTGTGCATGTCAGATATTCCACAGATGACCATTTAAAATGCATTGGTGATGTTTGTTTGACTTTAGCACCACAAGATGTTACACTAGAGAAGGTTTCTTCTTCTGGGTAAATCAAAGACTAAAAAGAGATTGTTGACAAATCAACAGAACTCTTGTCTATAATAGTACATTATATTATAATTCAAGAAATCTAAGAATATCTCTTTTCTCTTGATTCTCCAAAATGATGACTGTAAAAACATTTTAAATATCCAAATATATAATATAATGTTTTATAAAACAGCTTGAATCCAGTCTCTTAAAAAACAAAAACAGCAATTTGAATTGAGCTTCGTTGTCACTGTCCGGTGACAGAAAATTTGTCTTTGTCTATACCAATCAAGACATAAACACAATAAAAACAATAAGCACAACAGTAAAAACAATAAACACAACACGCATGAGAAATCATCAGCAGTGGAGCAATATGTGTGCAAAATCTGATACAGCTTAATGAAATGGCTCGAGGACATATGTATGTGGCAGGACTTACAGAGGTAGTGTGATAAACAATTGCTAATCGAGCACACAGTATCTGGTTTGGCAGTCACCATGGAGCACAGTAACTATCTCAGTTTAGCTTGAGCTGGCTTTCTGCAAAGCTGACATTAGCAGTGGGATCCATCTTACCCATGTTATAAATATTTCAGTAAGTATTTAGCATTAAACTTGAAAATTACTGCATTCACATTCCTTGGATGTTCAAGGGCAGATGTGTTGTACAGCTATAGTTTGTTTGCAGTAAAACAGAGGAAGACAGATACACACCTGACCTGTCACAGGTCACCATTCCCTCTTGCTGCGTGCTCTCAGGCCTTGTGGAGTGTTGCTTCACTCCTCAGCACCATTAGTGGTGCGTGGCTGCACTGTGGTTCTCCCCCGCACAGCCTCACTGATGCCGCCTGGACGGTGAGTTATCCACCACCTCTATCACCGCCTGTCTCAGCAGCCTAATGCGGTGTGGGCTCGTTGTGGCACGCAGCACACTGGCCTGCCTGGTCAGCCATTAATACTGACCCATTTTCGGGCAGCTGTTTAGAATTATGAGATGGAAAAGCACTGGGTGAATTATTTTCCAAATGACTTTGTATTCGTTTTGAACCTGCAACATAAACAAAGTTTCAGAGTTAAAATTCCATTTGTTCATTTTGAATTGGATAATAGATGACAGATTCCTGCTTTAAAGTCAACAATACACATGTATGCACATGCAAATTTGTGTGTGTCTGCCTCTGTCTGTGTTTAGTTTGTATTTTCTTTCAGTGTACTTACTTTCAAAACACTTTTCCCTCTGGCAGTCTGCAGGCTATAGAAACTCTTCGAGAGATTAGTCCTGTGAGTTTCATAATGCTTTTGTTGCCTTTAGCCTTTTTCTCCCATGCAGAAGGAGCTATTTGAGCTTTTCCTACTTTTGTTGGAGGGTATTACTTTCAGTATTCCATCAAAGTTCTTCTAATTTGTTGTCCCAATTTCCTTTGCAGCCGTCGGTCAGTCATTGGGCAAACATTTCGGAATGGCTCTTAACATGAGAGAGGAAATGAGCTGAGACGGATGTGCCCAAAAACACATCGAGGTAGATGGAAGCAAACAAGACGAAGGCAGAAATCAGGTAGAAAGGATGAGGGAAAGTAGACAGAAAGGAAGAGGAGAAGGCAGGTGAGCTATGAGTGTGTTGACCTGCCCTCTTGCTGTCAGAATAAAATAAACCCAGCAGCCCCTGACCCTCTAGCTGAATCGGACTGCCAGTCCATCAGCTGTCCCATTAACATGTCAGAACAAACTAAACAAAACACACAAAGCGCCAGCAAGCAAGAGGACGGATGGATGCATGCCTTAGCTTGGAGGAGGACTGTCTGTATGGCTGTGTGGTGAGCGATGTACTGCTGAGCATTGTGGATCTGTCATCAGTCATTTCTCTCTGTCTCGCTTTCTTTTTCTTTCTCTGTCGGCGAACAATGGCACAGCTATGCACCTGCAACCCACAAACCAAGCACAGAGAGAGGTTAGGGATTGTATCTATATGCATGCCTGGAATATAACTCAAGATTTATGAAGAAGTTTCTTGTGAAATATCATTAGAATCTTGCATCTTTTAGTCAGCACAACATTGAAGTGGGTCACATTTGTGATCTTATAAGCTGCCCTAAATTATCCTACAACACATTTTTCCTCGTCTCATCTGCAGTTCAAAAGGTGCAGAAGAAGACAGAGGGAGGGAGCTGGGCCCGATGACTGAGCCTCTCCAAGCCAGGATGCAGATTGTCTATTTGTTTATATGTTTGGACTTTTAATCTTGTCAAGTGGGTTATAGAGCACAGCTGTCGGTATACAAAACCAGTGGGGTGGCTGATCTAATACATTGAGCTCTTTTTACCTCCCTGCATGCCCCCCACTCTTTTTCCTCTGTGTGCTTGTCTTTTTATATAGCACAGATGGATCTACAGTGGCTCCTGGTGGAGCTCTTAGGTAGTGTACTGAGGGCTAAGGGATGCAGCGGATGTGCGAAATGCTTGACCTAGTTCTTCTTCTTGCGTACATTACATTACTCTTGTTAATCAAATCAGTGTTTGGAAAACTGGTAGACCTTTCTCAAGGAGACTAGGGCAGCACCCTGGGTTTGATAGATTAGCCCAGATCCATCAATTCTGCTTTCAGGGATCCTGGCAACGAGGTGAGGGGTTACATCATATGAGAAAAGCATAAAGGCATTAAAAATAAAAGATACTGCACTGTAGATATGGACAAAGAGATTTTAAAAAAGAAATCCAGCCACAAGGATTTTTCTCTTGTAATCAAGCCTACATGACACAAATACTGTAGACATCAGGTTTTCTAATGTTAAATTCAATCTTTTGGTGTCAGCAGTGGGAAATGTTTGTATAGTAAGTCCACGGTGAATGGAGTCCTGCGGAGAGATTTCTTTTACTCACACACAGTACTGATTAAGTCAGTATGTGGTAAAATTCCTGCACAGAAAACGAGATCCTTTAGGCATAAAGTAAGTAAAGGTTTTGCTACATTCAAGGGAGAGAGGGCACAGCGGGTCATTGTGTTTCTGGAGTTCAGAAGCGGTTCACGCTCTTCATTTTCTCCTTTACCCTCTATCTGTGCTGGCCAGAGTTGGTCTGGGGAATTTTGCACTGCCAAAGGAGGAGGGCACACCTCACACTGTCTGAGAATTATTTAACCGGACAAATATAAGGTCTTTGTTTACGCTCTTGGAACTTGGCTCAAGGATTGTACTTGGCCTGAATTGTCTTATCTTACCTGTGTTTGTCCTTTCATTGGGTTTCCCAATGTGAATTATCTTAAATCTTCAATTTTAGCTTTCTTCTCTTTCTCTTTTTAAATGCATATCTCTTCCTCTGAGAATTTAGAAACTTTGTGGCTCAGTGCATCCTGTCGCTTCTGTTAAACCTACAGTGCCAAACTTTTGTCTCCCCCTCCTGGGGGGAGTGCTTACAGAAACACTACTGAATACAGAGAAATCGCCACAGTTCCAAGACAATGATACAATTTTTAGGCATAGTGAACGTAATAACAGAGTAGCCTGTTTCTTTTTTATTTCTGGAGCATCAGAAAATTTCTTGGACGCATCATAGGTTTTCCAACATAGGCTGCGCCATATTGCTAGTTGCTGTAGCCTGGCGTGTCTCCGTCACAATGGCTACTCCCCCTCCTCAGCACTTGCTAACTTGCTGGTTGATGTAAAAGGCATTGCCACCAGTGTGCAGCATGGGAAATTTGCTACACACTAGATTTGACTATAGTGAGAAATACACAGAAATTTACCAGGCGCTGACAGGCTTAATCAGCATTTTGAGAACTTGTTTGGCAAGCACTTGAACATAACGTGCATACATTTGTATGTAAAGTCCACCACTGTATTTTTAAAGTAATAGTTCATCGTTTGCTTATTTTCTTTCTTTCCTAGCATTTGATGAGAATTTTGATACAACTCTCATGTCTGTACAGTAAATATTGAACTATAGCCAGATGCTGGTTTTCTGTTTAGCACGAGACTGAAAACAGGGGGTAACAGCAAGCATGACTCCGCAGAGGCAATGAAACCCTCCTATGAGCACCCTTTAAAATTTACTCATTAACACATTATATCCAGTTAATTTAATTTGTATGAAAACCGAAGCAAAACTGATGTCCTGGAGCCATGTTGTTACCGTGAGATTGCCAGGCAGTCAAGAAATCTGGCTAAGCAACAGTCCATAACACAACCTCTAGACCTCACAACCATTAGACCTGCAAAAATTAGTCAATTAACTGATTGAGTCTGTCAACAAAAAAAATGATCAGCAACTGTCGTAATATTTTATCATTTTAGAAATTTTTAAGCAAAAATGCCAAATGGTGCCTGCCTCTCAAATGTGATTAGCTTTTTTCCTGAGCTTTATCTTACTCTAAATTGAATATCGTTGTGTTTTTAAGCATTGATCAGATAAAACAATACATATTAAGATATCTCCTTGGACATTCTGGAATAAAAGAACCGACCAGACAATCAGTTGATTATTTGAGAAAGTAATGGGCAGACAAAGGGCTAATGAAAATAACTTTTGGCCGCAGCCACAAACAACATGTTTTTTTCACAGTTTCTGTTCACTTTGTACAGAGCCAGACTAGTTGTCAGCCCCTGTTTTCAGTCTTTATGCTAAACCAGGCCAACCGAATGCTGGCTGTAGCTAGACATTTTTATACCAAACTCTCTTGGCAAGAAAGCAAATGAGCTGGTTTCCCAAACTATTCCTCCCTAAAGAGTCATACTCTATGTGTAGCTATATAATTAAACTCAAGTCTTTAGAGGAACAATGTCAAGTAAACCTATCCCTCAGTGCATCTCTGTGACCCCAAGAGCAACCACAACCCAATTCTTTATGACACACAGAACAAAAAGTATACATTAATAAATAAAAACTTGAAATGTAATTTCAGCATGCTGAAGATAAAACACCCCCTGATATGGCGTTGGGAGGGGTCAAGGCAGCGCCACATATGGCAGGGAGGTTGATGAAGGGCCTGCAGCTCTCTGACAACTTATTTTCGTGGGTTTATCCGTCAACCATGTTGATTCCATTAGCTGGGACCTGACAGCGAGTGTGGCTGTGCTCCAAGCTCTATCAGTCTCACATCAGATGCTAGTGAAAGAAAGAGAGATGGAGAAATAGGCAGAATGAGACAGAGGGAGGTAAATAACAGTTGGACCTTTTTACTGTAGGACTCCTCTTCCCTAGTGATAACAGTCTGGCATGGTATCGCCCATCCTGGGCAACAAGCATAAATAGTCACTAAATTAATAGTGGCACAATAATATCGTGGCAAAATATAACATGAATAAGGTGGCGATGACAGTGAGAATGAAGTTGACAAGGAGGATGACAATGACCATTGTGGGAGCATTAGAGACCAGTAGCAATATTTCATCCCTGCCTGAAGTGGGTCAAAGCCCTAATGCCCTCTTTGTGAATGTGACAAAGTATAAAGTGACTGCCACTGCCTCCTTGTTATACTCGATTCCCACGCACAGCCACATAAATCTCCTCCTCATTTACTGCTCACACGATTGAAATTCAGTTCCACGGAAAACTGGTTTTCAAAAGACACTTCAGGTCTGGCAAGTAATAAGTTTAGGCAACACCCATCCCCATTTAGGCTGAGCTGAACTATATCTGGGGGAAAACGGAATGGGGTCAGAGAGCCATATTTCATCTTTAAAGCAAAGCTCATATTTTTGTCTGAGATTCCTCACTGCTCTGCTGTCTTCTTGAAGGCATCCTGTACTTAATTTTAGTCCCAAGTTCCAAATCACCTTTCTTCTGTGTCGCCTTTTCTTTCTGCTCTCAGTCCATCAGCCTAAACTTGTTATTAGAATTTAACCTCAAAATGTGGCGAGGCTAGATCTATCCAGTGTAACGGTAATGGAAGTAAAGCTAAATAAGTCGGCGGAATCTGTCACGGGCAGAGGGGCAGCTTTGACTACAAATAAGGTGCAAATGACTGAGGAGAGTGAACATTATTTTGGGTGTAATGATTTTGAACATGATTAAAAGTCTCTTATTCTGTTAAGCTCGCACCCAAATAATCCAAGCTGGTAAGAACTGGCTCAAAGTCAGGGTTTGACAGAACAATTTGTATGATGCCTGAGAACTCATTAGCTTGAGAAAGCTAATTAAAGCTTTCTGAATGGTTCCTTGACCTGTGAAATCTACAGGCCAGGCAACCGTGAGAGAAGACAGAACAAAGTAGAAATCTTGATTAAAACTCAATAGGAACTCACTACTGGAATTGATTGTTTAAGCTCGTTCCTAGACGTGGGTTAGACGCTGTAAGACCTAATTGTATTTAAAGCGGCAGCTGTTTAGAGAGGATGGATGAAAACATGTAACACCAGTGTGCTCGGACTTCTTCGATTACTGAACATAGGAACAGTGGAGAGGAGCAGGTAACTAATTTGTTGTTCCTTTGGGTTCTGACAACAAAAGACTTTTTTTCAACGGATACCACTGTTTTATTTTTAATTAGATGATTAGATGGGATGATGGCTGACACATTAGCATGAAGAAAAGCAAAAAAATAACCGACGAAGTTAACGCTATGTCCTGAAATAATCCTTCACATCTTGTTACATTTGAACTGCAGTCTTCTAATCCTCCAATAGCCATCCGATAATGTAACGTTTGTCTGCTCACTAAAATTTTTGTTTGGTTGGACGTCAGTAGACAGCTCACTTTCCCAATGGCCACCAGTCAGCTGACTGAGTTACTGTAGCGAGTCCATTCCTTTCTCACTCTCAATCCTCCTGCATAACTGTTTCCTCTGACTTTTAACATTTTTGTTTTTTTTGTTTTTAATTATTCTTTAATCTGAGACCATCATCTATGGCAGATATACTTCTTGGCTGTTGGACAGATTTCCCCTCTGGCTTATATCTGCATTAAAGATGCTAAGAACTTGTTTTCGCTCGTCGTGAGTTTATTTCCTTTAAAGTGGCAGATCCTGTGGCACGGTAAACTTCAGAAACTCATTAACTCTGGAAGACTCGCTATGGAGGGACTGGAAAACAATCAGTAGCCTCGCTACATTACAAGAAAACTAATTACCCATAATGGAAAAGACTATAGTTATACTGATACTTTCTCCATTCAAAAAGAATATCTCTTGTAATGCATGAACACATAATTGTCCAGTCCTGAAATATAGTATGACCCCAACTTTTTTGAACCTTTTCAGAAAAAAAAAATGTATATTCATTTTAATGTCTTATATTTGGGCCAACTTTGGAGAGGTAGAGAACTCTCAGTACAGGTTTTTTCACGTAAATCTTAGAAATCTCAGAAATTTTAATTAAATATTGTGAAGGAAGGCACTTGGGGAAAGTTGTTTTTTTGTTTGTTTTTGTTTTTTTTGTTTTTAATTATTCTTTAATCTGAGACCATCATCTATGGCAGATATACTTCTTGGCTGTTGGACAGATTTCCTCTGGCTTATATCTGCATTAAAGATGCTAAGAACTTGTTTGTGAGTTTATTTCCTTTAAAGTGGCAGATCCTGTGGCACGGTAAACTTCAGAAACTCATTAACTCTGGAAGACTCGCTATGGAGGGACTGGAAAACAATCAGTAGCCTCGCTACATTACAAGAAAACTAATTACCCATAATGGAAAAGACTATAGTTATACTGATACTTTCTCCATTCAAAAAGAATATCTCTTGTAATGCATGAACACATAATTGTCCAGTCCTGAAATATAGTATGACCCCAACTTTTTTGAACCTTTTCAGAAAAAAAAAATGTATATTCATTTTAATGTCTTATATTTGGGCCAACTTTGGAGAGGTAGAGAACTCTCAGTACAGGTTTTTTCACGTAAATCTTAGAAATCTCAGAAATTTTAATTAAATATTGTGAAGGAAGGCACTTGGGGAAAGTTGTTTTTTTGTTTGTTTTTGTTTTTTTTCCCCCTAATGTCTCAAACTATACCAAATGGTGTGTAATCTGTGAACTGCGTCTTTTAGCTGCATATTTGCACTTGGCTGAGGATCTCTGTGATTGAATATTTTTCAAAAGTCACAGAAAGAGTCAGTCACCGTGCAAGCTGATGCATCATGAGAATTTTACTTTATAGAGTTGATGCGGAGACACCAATGATATGTTATTCAGAGACTCCCCTGGGCTGACATTTTAAAAACCATAGGAAGTGTGGACATATGAAGTAGCATAAATGCTATGATGTCCATACTTTTGGACAATTTCTGCATAATTCGGCTTCAGACACGAGACCACAGCTGGCAGGAGTAACAGAGGGAAGTACCAGGAAAATCTCCTTGACCTTGAATAAATGGGGGGCAAAAAGTGAATATTAAGAAAGTAAAAATATTTTTTTTCAAAGGGTGAATCCCACAGGTGTTCTCCCTTCTGACCTCAACAAAATGAAAAAAAGAAATGGTCTAAATTCATCACGGTGCCTGTAGGAAATTTCAAGTTGGAGACGGAGCAGAAGGAGAAAAGGAGGTTAACACCCTCCATGGAAATCGAGGCAGTGTTCCCCTGACTGAGGGCTTTGGAAGACGCAGACATTCACACAGGGGATTGTCTGGCAAAAAAATGGGATCATGATCTGGCACACTGTGATGCATAAAAGATTTCATCTGCTGCTGTGTGGTGTCATTTGAATTTACACAGGCTGTCTCAGGCTCAGAACTTTTGTGCTGGGCAAGTAAAAGGTAAGTAAGTAAGTTGCTGTTAAAATACTCCAGTGGGTATTATTTGTGTTCGGGGCTGAATACGAAATGCCTCTGTCCAGAAGAATCAATAAGTGTTGAAACTGTGTAATAAACTGCATGAAAACAGTTTGTCTGTTAAAGTTGCAGACTGTGAAATCCATTGAATGAAGGATAGAAATGCACAGAAAATTTTGTAGTCAGGGAACTGTGTTGAATACATTACTCTTTTTGCACACTCAGCCTCCTTTATTCGATTTTCCCATCTTTTTTCATCTTTTTCATATTGTATTTATGCTGTTTTTCTCCTGCCATTGTCTCGATCTCTCTCCCACACACATACTGTATACACACTGTGTGACGAGTTCGACATGATCTTTCATTCAGGCCAGCGGCTGAGCTTAATGTGGTCCTAGGCTCCTGAGCTCCCTTCAAATGAGTTTTTCTATTATGCTCTCTTCTCTACCCTCTGCAGGGCTATTCCTTCTCAGCCATGTGGTCGCGTGTGTGTGTATACTAAGCTGCCACCATCAATATGTGTGGGCGAGCATATGAGAGAGAGAAATACAGTTGGGTTTGCTACAGGCTTTCAGGCTACTCTAAAACAAATAATTTGATAGGTTCTTTTGTTCTCTGGACCTATTCTGTACATCGCCTGCTTGGTACTACTTCTTCTACCTACTGTAACAACCATGCATAATATCTTTTATGCTTCCTGTGGAAGAAAGATGAATCCCCTTGTGCAGAACTTTGGCACATCTAATAGAGTCCCAAATTAAATCATGGTCATCGATCATCTTCCCTCTTTATCTTCTTTCTCTCATTGTGTGTTCTGATCCCCATTCTATTGCTCCGCTCATTTGCATCCCTGAAACCCAGCAACTGGCTCCCCAGTGCCGCTTACCCTGTTCTGCACCTTGACATTGATCATAGGTTTCTGTGTACCAATATGGAGTGTCAAAGGCATCATAATATGCACATATAGAAATATATCTCAGGCTCACAAGCATGCACATTAACATTATCATGCATACCATAATAGAATATGTTCTGCTGGTGTTGAGCAATGCTGTTGAACCTAGTTGTCTTTAAACACATAAGCTCACATGGTGGCATCTACTTCCTGAATAACAAATAATAGAGACACACTTAACCGTGCTTGTGTTGTTTTCTGTTTCCTTGCTACGTGACTGAGCTTTCAGTGTGAATGGGCACCATAGTAGATTTTTTTTTGAAAATCTTCTCAAAACAGCACTAATTTCTATAAAGTAATGAGCACTGATGCTGGAAGGCTCTCCAGCATGACAAATATTCTGGATGAGGGCAAATCATTTCTACACAAGCAGGCTGCACCACAAATCTAACTCATAGTATTGTAAAGTGCTGAAATGTGTCATCGTAGATAAATTTCAAGTCCATAAGCCTATATTTGGCAAGATTTCTGTGATTATTATCATCTTATGATCCCCCTCACAGTATTTTATGGTTTTTTTACACAATCACTGACAGTGGGACACAAACAGAATGGCTAAGTAGATGGAGACTGCAGCGTTACATGTGTGTTTGTGTGTGTGTGTGTGTGTGTGTGTGTGTGAACACTTGTATTTGTGAGAGAGCATTGCAGAAGGGTAAAAGATATGCCAAGTGTGGAATAATGGCTTGGCATGTGTGAAAATGAATACAGTGATTGGGATTAATGACCTTATGGGAGACTAAAGTGGGCATAATGAGCTGGAAAAGGCATATTCTAGATAAACCCACTGGAATGTAATGGAACAAACTGCTGGAGCCAAGGTCCAGTGTTGAGAGATATCGCATTTAGATTTAGAACTGATGGATTTCATTTCTGTACACCTTAGGATGATGAAGCCCTCCGATACTGAAATTACAGCCAACTTTCCTTATATTCTTGTGCAGCTAAAGCGTTACGTTGTTAAATATCAATCATGAATAATATTTAATATGGACTACTAATGGAATTTCCTACTTAGCCAAGTTATGCAAATTTGTAGCTGAACAAGTAATGGATGTTCTTTTTAAATTTTTGATTAGCTTGGTAGAAATATCTATTCTATTTATTATATAAACCTGACATTTGGTAAGAAAGAAACAAACACCAGCCTCCAAAGTCACAAAATTATGCTTTTTTGACCTCTGACAGCAAACTGTCAAAGTAAAATGTTCATACCGAATGGATCTGCAAAAATGTTATGTTCAAATTGTTTCATTCCTGTTTCATTCATTCTTTCAAAACATTTTTGGCACAGCAGATTAGTAGTGAATCATGAATTTGCCAGTCAGGTACAGTGTTTGAAAAATGATATGAATTGTTTAAGGAGACAAAGCAAATGATTTATTTTTTACCATTTACTGTTGTATTGAGTACGGGCCAGAAAATGTATTCCAGATGCAATGTACTTTTTAGACTTGGTAGCATGCTGTACAATGCTGTCAAATTTGTTTGACAAATACACAAAATCGTCCCGAGCAGCTGCCCCATGGCTTCTTTTCACTGACTTTTACTGAGTTGGAACCTTCTCTTGAGGCGTCCTCCTCAGTTTGTGCTGCTGGCTCTTGGGACAGATGTCTGGCTGTCACTCACAACCAGGTTTCACTTGAGGTTGAGAGAGCTGGGGGAGGAGCAGCATGGAGGGTAAGTCATGGGTGTAAAACCGGCCCTCTGGGGGGATCACCTGTTCCGAATGGAGTGGTAGGGGCCAAAGGAGAAGGGAAGCGGTCGGTTGGAAGAGAGGGAGTGAAATGAAGAGTGAGGATGATGAAATGAAGCAAAAAGACAAGTTTGTGGTGAACATGTGTCACGCACAGCTGCTATCTTGCTGCCTGCCGGGAAATGCTTCAGGCTCTACGCCTAAACTATGGGCAATGCAGTCCGGAGGGGGTCTTGAGAGCCATGTAGGGAAGGAAAGGCAAAGATTCTGTGAGGGTAAAAGTGGTAAAGAACAGAGTGAGGCCATGAAGGTGCAATAAGGCCCCAGGGTGAAGGGAAAAAGAGAATAAATAGGGAACAGTGCTTTGTGAACAAGTGAAAGAATATCATTTACTATACAAAAGAGAATTGCTGTCCCTATACAGGCTTTGTCTCACATTCTGAAATCCCACATATCTTCCACCAGTCCCTCCGGAAAAATAGTCTACGATAACTTTCACTCTCTGACGTCCATCAGCAGTATGGGTCCATGGAGACCGGGCCAGCGGATTTATGAGGCCAGGTTAGTGAGTGGTAAAGGAGATGACTCTGGGAATGAGTGGAAGGGTGTTTAGGTAAAGCTTCAGTTGCCGTCCCAAAGGTCCTCTTGATCATCACACTTGGTCCCTGGAGACTATGACTCAGTTCAGTGCACCTCTGCTTCTGTTACATGCTCATCATGCCACTAAGAGAGATGTAGGGAAGAGCACACATGCATGAAAATAAACCCACCCACCCATCCACCCAGTTCCTCTGCTTAAGTGTGATTTTCCTTGACATCTGAGTCTGTCCTCATCACTCTTGTGTTTGTGTCATGTTGGCAAATAGCTTGAGTGCTTGTGTATGTGTGTGCACATGTGAGTAGTCATCTCTTTATGTGCCATATGTCTTACAACGTCGGAAAATGACCCCACTCCAGGGCCTCTCCGGGGCCTGATTCCACTGACATAGAAATGACCATCCTGACCGTGAGGATCAACCAATGGTCCTTACAGATAGATGTCCACACTCCTGGTGATGAAAGCACTTCACAACCTACATCTAAACCAACAGCGAAATTGGTGGTTGGGGGGTCAAGACTGTGTGCAGAGGGTTTTATTAATTTCACACAGCCATGAAATCCACTTCACAAGCACACATCAAATCTATAAGATGCAGGTGTGATATTCTGTAATGAATGAATAACAAGAAAAGGTCAGTTTTTCAAATTCAGTGGGGTTGTTTTAAATAAAAATAACTGATCTCCTTCAAATTGTTCTCAAAGTAGCATTTGATTGTTTATCACTGAGATAAACCTAACCTCTTTACAGATTAAGATTTTTCTTTTCAATACCAGTTTTTGCTTCTTGACAAATTTGACTATGGAAAGGAATCAATATACAATATTAGAAAAAAACAACTTTATTTTAAGAAGATTTTGGCTAACAGATTTTGTCACTCTGTCTGAAAAGTGATTTGGTACATGCTTTTATTAATTCTTTTTGGAAAAATACTTTCCATACTTTTTTATTTGGATTTTTGCAGGTCAACCATGTTTTAATTGAGATGGATGTCCCAGCATCATGGGCAGTATGTGTCATCTGTGACTTAAGATGACACAAACACTTTCTTCTTGTTTCATTCCTCATTTCACTGGATAACCACTGTCCTTTTTTTTTTTTTTAAACTTAAGCCATACTTTAAATCCAGTTCAGTACCTCTGTTGCACTGAGGCATGCGTAACTGGCGATATAGTCAGAAGTAAGGCAGGCCAACATTCTGCTTTTAGAACTCATATTTGGAATAAAATAACATGTGCAACTGGTTCAATCAGAATAAGGGCATTTTTTGCATGTAAATTTATCTTAATATCGCTTAGAAAAGCAAATGCTCAAGAGCCCATTGCTCTTAATTTAATGTATTTTTAAACCATGATTTGTTATTCAAGGTTCTACATACATGCACTATATTCATATTATATATTTTTCCAAAATACATCACACAATTTAGCAGAAACAGTACATACAAATTAACATACAATGAATATTCCAAATTTCCACATTGACCAACAAAAAGCCAAATCTACTAAAATGACACCCAAACAGCTTTTTTAAAAAAAAAATCTGCTTATACTGTGGTATATATATAAAAAAAGACTTAACAAAATTTCAAGATATTGAACGAGATAATGAAAGTATTGATGCCCTTCCAAAATGGATGTACAGAACAGTGCACCCAAATTAAATTCATCAAATATTCTCATGCAGTGTGTGTGAACAAGCCTAATTGGAATTACTGCTGATGCACATCTCACAGGTGTTACAAAATCTATATCGATGGCGACATTTTTTTTTTCTTTGCTTCTTCGCTCGTTCTCATGTGCCCTTGGAGAAAAGCCAGATTTTTAAGACCCCACCTCACCACGCGTTTGATCCCAGCACACAGATGAGTAGAAGCTGAGCAGTTTGGAAAAATGACGGGTACCCTGTCTTAGCGCATGTGGATGAGTCAGTGTGTGGGTATGTGTATTTGTTGACCCACTTTTACACAGTGAGAGAGAGGTAGAGCTGCGAAAGTTTCCCCCCTTCCTTCCCCCTGCTCTACCTCCTCTTACTTTCTCTGCCCTGGCCTCCTAAGGATGCAGTGGTGGCTATGGCAACTCTGCAGTAGTGAGTAAAGAAGAGGAGGCTTCTTCTTCTTCTCACTTACTCCTTTTTTCTCTTTCCTCTCTATTTTCAGCTCAAGGCTGTGTAACAGTTATGCATCTAGATGTTGTCTATATAATTACAATGATCCCTATCTTCTGATTTAGCATGCCTGCATTGGGATTTTTCCCAGAATTGAGCATCTCATTTAGCCTACTTTGTGTCAAATCAGTTTTTTTTACAGTATTTCAATGAGGTGTGTATTATAAAGAGCAAATGTAAAATCATATAAACTCTATTTCAGTACACACAATATGTTATAGAAGACAAACATATTGCATCCCACTCCTTACCTTCAGGAGTGATTGTGAGTTGATTGTAATGGCTGCCACTAGAAAAGGATCCGGACGACTATTAGGATGATGTCCTGAAACTGTGTGATTGTGAAGGGATAGTGCTGTTGTGCTGTTGACTCTCCTTTCAGCTTACTTCTGATTCCTAGATAACGTGTCTTGTGCCCCCCTTTGCCTCGAGTGTGTGTGTGTATGTGTGTGTGTGTGTGTGTGTGTGCGTGCGTGTGTGCCTACCATTTCTATGGCAAAGTCCCTCCGCCCCTGCCCAGCAGTTTGAAGCTGAGGACTCCTGGCAAAGACAGAAGGGCTTTTGGGACCTGCAGCCGTATGAATTTTTCATTCACTTCCCTCTGCCAGCTCTCGCCCCCTCTTTCCCTTCCTCTCTGTCTCTCACTAGTCCTCTCCCTCTCTCCCCGACAAGAATTGTCTCTTGCTCAGTCTGCGATAGCAAGCCTGGTGCCTGTAAAAGCAGGGGTCGTAAACAGGAAAGCACACACCCGCACACACATTCATTTTTGCTTGAGCACAGCATGTAACCTGTAGACAGAGTAAACAGCTCCTAGACCATGGTGTTGGGTATTCTACTTTCCAGTACTTTTCTCCATCCTCTCCTTCTCCTCTGACTCCCTGAGGCTGGGCATGTGGCGAGAGGGCAGAGGAATACAGAGGAATCCTTTCTGCAGGGTAGTATTAGCAAAAAAACACATTACAGCAGGAGCAAATACACACTGGAATAGCCCAACAGAGCAGAGTGAAGTAGAACACTCAGCAACACCACATCAACAAATGCACAACCTGACCTAGCTAATACTCACAAAACTGTTTCCTTTGTAGCACTGTGTGGTTACTTTGTAGTCAATCGAAGGGCCTGACAAATATCAAATAGGAAGAAGACAGCAAGGATTTAGTCTTTAAACCCTATCTAAGCTAAGCCACACAGATAAGATGGACGGATGAAAGTGAAATAAGAAGTAAAGAATCGAAAGGTTTTCACTTTTGTCATCCAACATCTGCATCACTTCCGCATTTGTGCACAAACAACCGAAAAAAACAATGACCGCACAAGACAACCTGACATGTCCATTTCATGGGCTGGAGAATAGAGTTGTCAAGTGGCAGTGGCGCAGCCGAGCCATTGAACCCGGACAGATTTCTATGGCAAAATTACCTATCAGAAGGCAGTTGAACCCTGAGGCCATGACATTTTAGATCTCAGTAGGTGACATGTCACTGTAGCCTGCTGTCTGTGTTTGGATGTATAAGACTTGGCAGGTCCTAGTGCTTCAGGTAATGTCATGTAATTATGGAACCAATTTGTGTGTTGGGTGCTTCTATAGTGGTTGCAGAGCTCTGCATGAAGGAAGCCTCCTCTCTGCGTGGATGTTGGGAAAAAAGTGAAAATGGTTGCCTGCACACGTTCCTTACACTCTTTGAACAGTTAGAAGATTCCCTTGATCAATTATTGATCAAAGCCATTACAAAGCTCTGTGAAAAGTAGCAAGCGGGTAGTGTGATTCATGGTGTCCTTGTGTATCGGGAGTGTGTTCCTGTTTGTGCAGCAGAGAAAGAAAATGGCAGAAACAAAGGGGCACACAGATAGGGGGAGAGAAGAAGAAACAGAAGTAGGGATAAAGGAAAGAGTGCTCATGTGGCTTCACTGTAAAATTGAGAAGTATTTTAGCCATCTTAAGATGTTTTCCTTTGTGGGGAAAAGAATTGCATGGGTCCTTTTTGGGAAATTAAACATCTCTAACTTTTCTGTTCTTCATATTTATATTACATTACTCTCTGTTAACTGAAATGGAAATTATGAATATGAATCTTTGACCAATGCACGACCTATGCTGGAGATCAGGGCAAGAACTGGAGTAACGTCATCAGGTGGCACTTTTTGGTATTTGTCCACTGACACAGAGATTCTTGTGAAACACTCAAAGACAAATGAATGGATGAATACATGCTGCAAATTATCCTGAGTTTCTTGGATATTCAGTTCAAATTTCAATCCAATGCAGTGGAAAAAAAAAACGATTGGTGAAGCTTAAAAAGAATCGCTTTAAATCACATTAGACCTTTCTCCGGGGGCCAAACTTTCAAAATTTAACAACTAAAAAGTATTTGGGTGTTAGCTATAGGATTTTGGTTGTCATAGGTCCCAATAGTTTTGATAAAGATTTTTACAAAAATTTTCACGAAAATCCAGGACATGAACTGGAAAAAGTTCTGAATTCTGGGCGGGTAGGCATGGAATGATCCAATTACTAACTGACTATGGAGCAGCCCCAGGACTTGTAAATCATATACTGAAGTCTTGTCTCTGCTGCTCAGCTCATGCAGATGTTCTCAGGTTAAAAGTGAACAGCTCAGACATATGAAAACATGTCAATGCTTTTCCTTTTGATTTACAAAGAAACCGACAATGCGTAGTAGCAGTGGAATGGACAAAAAATGTAACACTGACCAACAGTATGAGCTGGTCTGGGCAAAACTTTACAGAGTGCAGCTCGGATAGTGTTGTTTTTGTATGATATATTCCATAAATTATTATAAAATATATACATTTTTTTCTTTATATCTTCCTCAGGTTTCCTGTTCTTTTCATAATTTTTTCCACAAGAGGATTGTTCTTCAACAGAATTAACCCCAAGGAGTATTTTACTTTCAGTATTGAACAAATGGAGCATTGCCTATTATGTTAGTTTCAATATACAAATAGAAGTGCTATATATTTATATTTCTTGAATATGCAAATAATTGGGGTCTCAAGCAAATACTCATGTAAAAAGATTTTATGGTAAGAGTTGTCCTGATAATGTGAACAGGACTTTAACAATAGTCAACATGTGAGTTACTGAAAACCTTTCGTTAGCCTGTGCCTAATGAAGGTTGTCCTCATTAGCCTGTGCCTCCCAAAAGTGCCAGATAAATTATTGTACATGTTTACTTTGTGTTCCCTGGTTACTGGCAGTATTATACATCATGAAAACAGAAATACAGCTGCATCTGATATTACTGTAGTTTATTTTCTCAATTAGTCAATTAATTGTGTGGGCTATAACCCATCAAAAAAGTGAAAAATTTCCATCACAATTTCCAAGGGCCCTGGGTAATGTAATTAAATTTCTTCTCCTGCAAATCATCATTAAACAATTTCACTTTTCTATGATGTAAGGGCAAAGGAAAGCAGGAAAATCTCACATTTGAATAAACCAGAATGTTTGGCATTTTTGCATGAAAATTGACTTAAATGATTGACTGATTATCAAAATAGTTGCCATTTAATTTTGCCAGACCATTGTGAAATGGATTAATTGACTTATTGATGCAGCTCTGAGCAGAAATCTAACAAGCGTTCAGCAGACCAAAAAGAGAAAAATTGCAGTTATATCAAATATTTAATAGGTGGTACAAGTCAAAATTGCAGAAACTGCAATTTTGCTTCGCTCTCCCAGCTGAAAATGCTGGGCCCCAACTGCAGGAGCCTCATTTATAAATATTTAGGCACAAAACTCATGTACATGGCAATTACCAAATATCAATTGATATTTATTTAAAAAAATAAATAAATAAAGTCAAAAAATTGAGAACATGTGCACCTCAGACACTCTTCCATAAGTACACATGGTTGTCTAGAGCCGGTTGCAAGTGATATAATGAGGTTGAGATGAAAAATAGGAGGCAGAATATAAATAATTAAGCCCTGTTTGTTTAAGTTGTTAGCCAGTTTCAGTGATTGTCTGATTTATTCATGCATTTATGGCCCCAGGTCTCAAACTGGTTGAGCTGCAGCTTGAATGGCATTAGCTCGTGCTTTGCATCAATGAAATTGTGCCCTTCTTCATTTGTTGTTATATAAAAGGTCTTGGGAACCTTTATCAAATGATCTCTTATATATTGCAATACATTGTTACCACTTATGCTGTAAGTGGTTTGTTTATTATATTTATTAATATCGAAAAAGGCAATCACTATTTAAAAAAGCTGCACAAAGATAATGGCATTCGGTATAGTACTGCTTCCTTTTTATGTTTTTTTATGGTGCTTCATAGTGCACCTCATGTCCAATCTGCATAATTCTTTGGAACTGTAACAAGGAAATGGAGGTAGTGTTAATCAACTGAGTGAGGTTGGCTCTAACAGAGGGGTGCAAGTTGCTTTTAGGTTTATACAGAGTGTACTGTGCCCTTAACACTGGTAAGGGTTTATATCACGCTACACATCCATCTTTAATTTTCAGTCATTTTACCACATAATTTTTTGCGGGAACATTGAATTTGTACTGGTTTGTTGAATTTAGCTGGTTAAGAATAACTCTTGTTGGCAAGTTTGACAACTCATCACCTTGATCAACTACAACAACAACTCAGCCAGCTCCACTTTAATTTTTCTTGGAAAGTGTGGGGGCAAAATCAGAAGAATTATATACTGACCTGTGAACAGTAACATCTTAACAACCCTTGACCGTGGTTTTATGGAGCTGCATGGTTCTTTGGGTTCTGATGATGGTATTGTTTTAAAAGCAGAGCCGTCTGTCTGCTACACATAATGAAATCAGAGCAGCTGGGGCTGATTAGCACCAAGTGATTTTAGCTCCTTTAGTCTGCTGAATTATAATTGGCAGTTGTTAATTCGGATACCTGTTGCGTGTGACCACCATCACCTGACACCCAACACATCCCGGAACACTGATTACAAGTATTAGATGTTATGAAGAGTGTGAGGGAATTATAATGACTATTGGCAGTACACATGAACAGAATGAAAGAAATCAATTAACCTGAGCAAAGGTTATAGCGAAAATGCTAATATAGTAATAAAAGCTTCTCTCATTACAGTGCATTATGTTTCATTCAGTCTCATATTCATTCATCCTATCATCTTGACACACACCTCCATGACAATTGCTGGATTTGCCATTGCTGAAGAGGATATTTTCAATTTAGTAACAAAATCTCCTCTAATTGTAAAACATCTGCGTGTATTTTGAAAAGGAAAGAAAACTGCCATTTTCATTTCATGATGTAAAAAATAAATAAAGAAATAGCACATTAGTGAGGATCTGGGGTTGTTAGATTGAATTCACATCTGTCTGGTGATGTGTGTTTTGGACTCTGACTCAAGCTAAGTACTAATGGCCAATTCAAGGCAATTACAGCAGTAATTGCAGAGCTCTTGGCATGTGGCCTTATGAGGAGAGAAACCTGTTCTAATTAGTCTGGCCAGGTATTGAACATACCAGGATAAAAACTGACCCATTTGGAAGACATCCATCCAAAAAAAAGAAAAAAAAAATCCGATCAGTTTCCACCGAGGATAAAAAATTAAATATCCAATTTTACCACAACATCATAATATCTCTACACCGAATGGAACTTTTTCCAATCACATGCATCTAAATAAATCAGAACTGTTAAGTACAAAACACAGCTGGACACCATTGCAATCATTACTTCTTGACATAGGTAAGCCTATATCCTACGGCAAACAATTCTCTCGTAGTGTCATGATGACTGTTCTCACTGTCAGCGCTGTGAGAGCATCAGAAGGCCGCTCGTCTGTTTTCTGTCCACATTCTAGAGGACCTGGCCATACACACACTACCCGAAAGACAAGCTGCTATCTCCACAAACTTGCGCACTCCACAAACCCACCCAAAAAGAATAAAACATATGATCATAAACACAGCCATACTGTGTATACATCTATACATGATTTTACTTGATACTTATGCAGAGAGACATCAATACATAGAGGTATGTGTACTTGAAATGGCTGCAGAGGTTCCTGAGTTAAATATGCAGCTCTTATTTGCCCTCAGTGTTGTTCTTTGAGCTGTGCATACTTGGGATTAAAATGGTGTCCCTATAAATTGTTAAATCGTTACTTTAAATTTTGCATTCATCCCTGTTGTGATTAATAAATCACACACATACACTCAAGGGTCAAGAGAGCACTGACACTTTTTCTGGATATTTTTGACAGGAATGAAACTGAATGTTAACTAACCTGGGAAATAAACTTAATTTAATGGATAAGGGTCTCAATATTCCGTATATTTGTTACTATCAACAAATATGATGATAAAAAACCTAATAATGCATGATACCGTTGCCCAGTCTTTTCTGACTTCCACACGCTGTCTCTGAGTCACAGCCCTTAGCCCCTTTGTTCTAATGTTGTTCTCACATATATGTTTGCATGTACTTATAAACTTTTTTTTTTTTTTGATATATCTAATTTTTTTGGGCCGCTTAGTATTGTAGGCTTTAGCAATGTTACTCACATAGGACCGAATAGTGCATTTTTCAACTGTAGATTTGATGCACTACTGAGTATTTACCGCAGCAGAATGGTGCATGTGTGATTGACTCAACATAAGCTACAGTACCCATTTTTATCATAATGAAGAAACATGTCAGCCAGTGCAACGATGTGACTCATTGCTGTGTTTTTAATGGGTTTTTGGACAACAGTGGAGCTGCAGGGCACAACAGGCTATTACAGGCTTTGGCTAAACAGACATTGTTGGTTTTGGCCTTTTCGTAAGATTTGTTAACAGTAAAACAAATCTCTCTCTCTCTCTGTCTCACTCTCTCTCTCTCTCTATATATATATATATATATATATATATATATATATATATATATATATATATATATATATTCCTTTTAATGTTACTGCTGTTATGATGTTATTTGTCTCTAAAGCAACCTTGAATTCCCTGAAGGACTGACTCAAGTAGGTGCTGGAATCTTTCCACAGGAATTTTGGCCCATGCTGAATTGAGAGTGTCAGAGCGCAGTTCCAGCAGATATTTTTTGGGGCACATTAATGCATCTGATGGCACATTATACTGCTGGAAGCATCCATTTGGAAGGATAGACTGAGGTAATAAATAGGTGAAGTTGGTCAGTTATAATCTTTGAGTACACTTAAGAGTTCAAATTATGCCCATCTGGTGCTGCGTGATGTGTTTTGTTGAACAAGCTGATATTCTTCTCATCTCCAGTTACTGTAGATCACATGAGCTTTACCTTGTAGCAATTAGCCAATAGAGGAGGAACCTAGAATGCGTGTGTGTGGTCCAAGACATCCCTCTGCACAACATTTTACATTTGTGGCCCGTTAACTAGCACAAACACATCTTGCCACTCTCCTCTGACCTCTTTCATGTGTGATGCATTTGCCCCCAAAATTGCTGCTGCTGTCAGGATGTGGGTTTTTTTTTGTCTGTTTTGTTCATGCTGCTATTCTCAGTATCTTCCATAATGCATAAATACTCCAGTGTGATGGTCGTTTATCAGGTGCTGGGACCATTGCCTCTGTAATGATCTTGCCATATTTAAAGTGTCTTGCCCTTTCCAGCATTTAGTTGAACAGCAACAAAGCCTCTCACCTCTGTCTGCTTACCTTATATCTTGTATACACATCACTCTGTGTGGGAAGGAAGGCTGTTTGCATAAAAGGGGAGGAATGAAGTGAGGATCTTGTTTTTTTTGGGAAAGATGGAGATGAAGAGAGAGGAAAACAGAGGGAGATATAGCCTGCAAGCTGATATGTCAACAGAAAAGCTAGACAGTTCTCCTACTGTCAGGTTTTTCCTGATAATTGGATTCTACCCTCAATAAGAGTTACTGTGTTTATTTTAAAGCAAAACAAGACAACCAGAGTTATTCAGCTGTAGACCTCATTATGTTGCAGTCAGCTATGATTTTGATACCCACGACTACACTTCAGTTTCTTGACAGCAAAGGTTTGTTTCTTTTTTTTTAAAGCAGCATTAAAGGTAACAAATGCCTTCACTGAACATCTATTTTCAGCCTTTTTAAAGTCACCAGTTGATTTTAAAGGCTCTTCCATATGAAGAATTCTAATGTGATTTTCTAGAGGTTGTCATCTGCTGGGAAGGGAGCACGTGGCAGCAGATGTGTTAATGAATGCATAGTTATATAATCCAGCCGTGGAGGGAAAGACCACATCTCTTGACAACAGGGAAAGGTAGAAGGGATTCTTTGTGCCGCCAGTGCCCCCAAGTGGCCCACGGTGGCATTTTTGTCTCCCTCCTGTCTTCAACTTTTCAAACATGACATGACAACTGCTGCTTTGCCTTTTCTCTTTCTATAAAGAATAACTCAAGAGACGTTGGAGCTGATGTATCACATGTGACAGGCTGATATACGGAGGGTATTGCTTTTCCGATGACCACTGTTAAATGGGCTGCATGCTGACACAGTAAACCACACAGCAAGGACGACTATTACAAATCAGTCCCTAGCCCTCCCTCTTTTCCTCCTCCTGCCAAAACGCCATACCTGGTCCTTGCCCTGGCCAGCCATCATAGCCCTTATGAATCAAAGACACTGGAACAGAAGTAGAGAGAAAAGGACTTATGAGCACTTGGCTCTGCCTACCCCATTTTCCTCTCTCTCTCTCTCTCTCTCTCTCTCCCCTGCAGTCTGTACATTTTTCTCGCTCCTCCTCTGCATATATCTGTCTAGCTGGGTCAGATGATAAATCTTCAGGAATGGCTTGAAGCACTAACAGAGCAGAAAGTGCCCAGGTTACACTCTGTTCACATCAGCTAACATACATTGCAGGTCATCGTATGAGAGGATATGAGCAAGCCCAACTCCTCTTCTGGCCCTCCACCAACTCTCTCTCTTTCTGCCTATTTCAATTTAGTGTGATTGAGTCCTTTTATTGGCGTACCTATTTGAAGGATTATTGCTGAAGCAGCATGGGAAATGGCCACAAAACAACATATCATCCTGAACATTCACATTATATTATTGTTCGGGGTTTTTTTTGTTTGTTTGTTTTTTTTTTTGTTTGTTTTTTTATTTATTTTTTAAATCTTTTATTTCTTTTAAGTTTATACATTCTGAAAGCTAATTTCTAAATCCCCATTTCTGGTTCCCAGTTTTGACTTAAATTCCACCTAGGTAGTTAGACATCATTAGATATATGCTAATTCAGAAAAATAGCTCTTTCCAAAGGTAATATCTTCATAAGCCTTCCAACACCTCTAAAGCTTACTAACCAACAAAGTCTATCATATCTTTTTTTAATCTGTACAAAACCTGTAGTGAGGAGATAGTGAGGAACATGGCACTAGTTGAAAATTAGTTGTTTTTACTGTCTGTTCAGACAGAGTGCAAAGCAAATCGAAAGACGGGATTAGACATGAAACCCAGGATGTCATGAACTGAAGACAAGTCTGTACGAGCTCAGAGTGTTTAACTTGAGCAAAAAATTGGGGAATCCTTAGAACCTGTAGTTGTAGTACCAGTTGGTACTTTGGTGTCCAGGGAGAGCAAAACCAGAAGGTTCATGGTCCAATGATCTAAATCACTAGACAAGATAATTTAGTACTACAGTTTTTGTACAGATTAAAGGAACGAGATGTACTGTCTTAATTAGTGGGCTGCTGTATTTGTGTACCTTCAGACAGAGCCAAACTAGCTGTCTCTCCCCGTTTACAGTCTTTATGCTAAGCTAAGCTAATATCCAGCTGGCTCCATCTACACAATTTATTTATCATACAGACATGAAATTAGCATTGATTTTCTCCTCAACTCTCTGTAAGAAGGCAAAAAAACACATTTCCCAAAATGCCAAACTGTTCCTTTAAGTACCTTGAAAGTTAGTAAAAATAATTTCACCATTGTTTGACACTGCTACATACACTGTATATTCTGTATTTGTTTGTTTCATTACTACATTCAGGTCATTTTACACGAGGTAAAAAATCAAATCCAAAGACCTTTAAAGCAAAAAGATATTTTACGTTTTCTATCATTTTATAAGCAGTTTCTGTACTTGTATGGCATAATTAGTATCTTTTGAAACCTTGTTATATTACTAGGATTCCAAATTTAGTCTTGTAATTTTGGTCTATGTTTTTCAAAACAACATGGAATTGTAGTGATGGACCTGTCAAATATCGTAAGTAATAGATTGTAGAGCTGTGCATGAGGAGTTAATTGCGACGAAAGTCAAATCTCTAGTTAAAAGAGTCCATTTCACACGTTTTCTTTTTTTTTTCTTAGCTACTAAAAGTTGCAAAAAACATGTTTTGCTAGGAATTCCCCACAGTAAGCTAGTAAAGATAATAATAACAGATTGTCACAAACAGGGGAAATTTTTAAACACCCTTTTAAAGTTAATATCTCTCTGTCTCCCTGCATTTGTGACAACAAGTAACCCAGCTAATAAACCGGACCTGGGACAAGTGGAGAAGCAATGCAGCCCAGACCCCGGTCTGCTTCACTGGACCTGAACACAGCCATTTCATCTGTTGAGCCAGCAGGCCAAATCAAGTGGTCTTTATTAAAGTCGCTTTGATGGATTCACCCCTGGCCTCCCCCGCTGTGATCTATCGCCTGTCCAGCCCTTGGAGGTCGTAATAAACTTGTTTAGCAATGGGGTCACTGCATGCAAGCAGAGCATGTGTGTGTGTGTGTGTGTGTTTGTATGTGCGTAGGGGCTTTCACAGTATGTGGCTAGAGTCTGTGATCGCGACCAGCACATTGTATATTCATAGCTACTGGTGCTCCATCCACTTGTGATGATATCCGTAGTTTCCTCACAGATTCTGGCTTGATTGCATCATATATTAATACTCACATTAAAGATATGGCCAGGAACAATAGCAGCATTTTTATTCCCTTATTGCGTAGTTTTAATGTTTTGAGAAACTGCATATTTTGTAATAGGGCAGTAAATCAAAAGTAGTTGAGCCTGTATAAATCTTTCATAAATTCAGTGAAGCCAATACACAAAACATCTATTTATTTGTAAAAATGATTTCCTATTTTGCTTAGTATATATTTTTCCATAATCATGAAGCAAATATTTTCTCTTTTTTTAATCTGTGATGCTGATTTGAATAAGCAAGAAATGTCAAAAGACATAGACCCAGTTCACAGTTCATTGTGCCTAATGTCTCATTTCTGCAGTTGTATTACATTTGCAGCAGTTAGAAATTAATCACACTCGGGAGTTGCATTAGGCAGAGAAGAGTGTTCTGTCTGTCTGTCCTTCAGTGAACGAAGCACAACACTGAGCCAGAAGTAGACATGGCCAGCCATCATCCTTGTGTGTTGTCTTCCAGTTAGCAGTGGCTGCTGTCCCCAGAGCAGACCAGTAGCCGCAGGTCACTGTTAGACGAGGTGAAACCCATCTGCTTTCTAATGGGCACCTTTGGGACCATTGTTATTGGATGATTCATCAGATCAATGGTGCAAGGCAATCCTCATCTGACTTCCTGAGATCAGCATGTTAGGCTTGTTGAAGTTTATGTAGCTTACATGGAAACAAGCACCTGGCACTATGGGTTATAGGCACCGAAGACTTTATATAATTTTATTGTTTTAACAAAGTAAAAACTGAATTTACAGCTTTGTTCCCAGATGTTATTACATATGTTTCATTTTTGAAAGTAAATCACACCAGTGAAAGTGTATGATGTACTTTTATGAGCAAAGTCTCTCACAAATAAAGTTTTATGAGAGGTGTGACTGGAAAGAATTGGGGATATTTCATTCTGAAAAGCCCTTTGGAAGATACAGCAAAGGACAAAGCCTGTTATTGTTGCTGTTCTTTCTGTTTTGGTTTTATTAACAGTGGTAAACCATTGAAGTCCCTGTAGGTTATCTCACACTATATTGTATATGGATTAAACCACAGTTTTAGTATTGTGCTAATGCTTTACAGTTCGGTGAAAGAAAGTTACAATGAGGGCACTGTATGAGCGAATTATGGCGTAACATCAGTCTTTAGATATATCACAAAGTTAATAAAGCATTTAGTTCAAAATTAAGACTTTTAAAGTATAGAGTATATATTTTGATTAGTTGACTTTAAGTAAATTATACAAAGGTCTGTGCATCTTTGCTATTTAGACATGTGTCCTGAAAATTATTTTGCAGGAAATGGAAAAACACATGTTTTCATATTTTAATATAAAAATGGGTGTTGTGAAAAAGTGTTTTTAAAGGTTAATCTGTGAAGTCATTTAATTATGTTTTGAGTTAAGTAACTGGTCGTATGTAACTGCATAATTTGATTTGTGTTCCTGTGATATCTTGTCATGTATATCAAAGCTCATATCCTGTATCTCCTTCCACTCTCAGCTGAACAGAATAAAACCACAGCCATTTGCTGAGAATCTAAGTACATCTCCAGGCAGTTGCTAAAGTACCCCTTCCAAGACGTCCAGAGGCTGAAAGCACCAACCGTCTGATTCAAATTGTCTCCCAAAATATACCATTTCCCGGGTATTGTTCATCATATTCACTGGAGATGATATCCACTTCATAACCCGACATCATAAATGAGCAAGGCCGTCAGAAGTTTGCTGGGCGCACCATCATGGTTGTCATGGTAGCCATCAGATTTGGACCCTTCCAATAGTACCATTTAATGCCATTGTAGCGAACCACACTGGATGAGGCAGGGTAATATATGCCATTTAGGTTGGACGGGCCACAAGCCTCAAACCACCAACCTGGAGAAGAGGAAATTTGCCAAAAAGAGTTCAAGGAAAAAGTCAGAATTAATTGAATTCAAGCTTATGAAATCTAACACCCGAATGTACAGCTGCATGTCAGCAGTAACTTTATATTGGTGCAGAGGGAAAATGAAATGTGCTTGGGGACATTTACAAGGGGGTGGATAGAAATGTTTAACAAGATGGGTTATGAGGAGAGGTAGATTGAGACGAGCTTAGGGAGGCAGCGTACCTCCTGATGCGAGCTGAGCACACTTGCAGGTGCAGTCGTCGTTGTCTCTGTCCTTGGTGCTGAATTTAGTGCCAGTGTGGGTGAGGCTGCTGGTCCGTCCCGCTGTGCCACTGAAGCCTTCGGCATGAAGGCTGGTTTTGAGGAGTAGAAAAAGTGCAAAGAATTTCAGCGAAAAGCTCAGCCGCAGGCACTTGAATTCATTAATTAAAGCTGTGTTGGGAAACTTTGCTTGTTGGCAGCTCCAAATGGCTGTTAGCGGTTGATGCCCTAAAACCGTTTGAACTTCAGTATCTCTGAAATCATCTAATGTTATGTTGTAAACTGAACACAGCACAATCAGGTTTACCAAACCACAGGGTGCCAAAGGGATTAGAGAGGCAAAATATCTAACTTGGTGAGTCCAACTTTCTGTGGTCGGGGCACTGATGCTGTTATTTAGGAACCACATTGTAGTTCACTTTTAATTTTTCACTCTCTAATTTGTCCTTGCTGCTGGGCTTATCTAACATCAGAATGTCATTTTGGCAAACGGAGTAAATAGACAGTATCTTAAATAGGTCAAGGTCCAATGTTCTTCTCTGCTTCTGCTCCACGTTGTCATTTAGAATCTTTGTATATGGATTTGGATAAAACTCTTGCCTAGAGCAGCATAAACGAAAATAACCCTAAGTATCTTATTTCACAATGATAGATTAATAAAGATAAATCAAAAATAATCAAAGATTTTCTATCCCCTGTAAACCCCTGTAGGAGATCATGGCCTTTCTGGTGTATGTACAATACTTTAATACAAGGGTCCATCTCCCTCAGTTCCTACTGTTGCCAAACTTCAATACAAATACTAACCTAAAGAACCTCTCATTATTTTTCCTCCATGCTGTGCTTTGTGAAACAACCCGAGCGATCTGAAAGCAATCTCTGCCCAAGTTAAATTGATTCACTCAATTATTTCCATACAGCAGCCCAGCAATGGAGCGTGTGTGTGTGTTTCTGTGTCCATCCGTCCATCCACGTGTGTGTATGAGTGTGTTTGTGTGTCAGCACCGGTTTAAAAAGAGTGGACGAGGGTCAGCCCTGCTCTCTGGCCCCTCCTCTGCCCTGTCATTTTGTCTAGTTAGCACCAGACTATCCCCTGAGTTATGTGACCCCCCCCGTAGCCTGGGGCACGCTGTCTTTGTCTAAATGAAGAATCCTCCTCTTGAATTTGTAAGTTCACAGGGCAGAACAACACATCATCAGGGGCAGTAAAATGTGAGTTTGAAATGACAGTGCCGGGGATGGGAATAATGATGGAATAGCAGAGAGAGTGGAATTATACATGAGGGGATATTTTGTCGGAGAACCATTCTTTTCATGATGGATCGGTGATGTGAAGAAAATTAAAAACTGTCAAATTAGACAGGATGGCAACCACAGGCTACAGGATATCCTGTTGGAAAGGGTGGCCTGTGGACTGTGCCAGCTCTTCCTACTCTCCAAAACATTTGCATTAGCCATGATTTCCAGATGAATTAGTTCAGCTTTTCCACCAACACCGCAGACCACAAGCTGGTCCTTTTCAAGGTGACATTCTTTTTGTGCTGTTATTTTATCCTTTAATGAAAAATATACTGTTACATGTAAGGGAATGCTCATCATTGGTTCTACTATAAGAACAGCTATTCTTGGCTGACTAAAAGGGGAAAGTGGTCTGTCATGCTGATGATTAATGTATGAATACTGTTAGTGAGTTTTTGGTGAAAACCTCCGTGTTGCTCAAGGGACTAGATGCAGCTGGGGAGGAGGATCAGTATGACTGACTAGCTTCATTGCACTATCGTTGTGGCTTGGGATTTATAATAGAAAACATGAGAAGAATCCAGCATCTTCAGAATGCTGGTGAAGCTGCTACATATTGAACAAGTTAAACAGAACATGATCTCAGAGGTAACAGCTACAGAGGTGATTATATCAGTTCAGGTGACTCAACCTCACACAGTGTAGCCTACAGCAAAATTGTGAAACATTCAGGTTCATCATGCTAATTATGTGGAACAAACTCAGGCAAATGCAATTCGCTCCACTATTAGGGAGATTGGAAAGCGTACACCCACGTATGATTCTGATTTGTCATCTCTCAAGACATCAGTCTCCATAAACTTCCACAGAACAAGGGCAGATTCCTGGGAGTTTATAAGAAGCTAAACTGAGCTATATTGGTTTATATTTTATTTCTGTCTGTTTTGGAGGAAGCTTGGCTTCAGCACACCCACGTATAATCTTGTTAGTCATTGCAGGGTTACTGAGGAGCTTTGTTTGAGTTGTCAGTTCCTGGCAGGGGCAGGTGTTGCAGAGCGTTCCTGTTATACTCCAGTGGATGTGGCTTCCCTTGGGGATTTTTCAGGGGCAGCGATAGCTGTGGTGTTGGGAAAAGAAAACTGGAGGTGGACGAAAGTGGCTGCATGCCCTCCACTGAACTCATCATTTTGAACATTTGACATTCTTCACGATGGTCCAAGTGGTTCCTTAACTTCAGTGCTTGGGGATAAGAATGCTTAGAGAATAAGAAAATAGAAAGAAATTTGAAATGTTGATAACTGTTTCTAATCTGCCTTGATATTAAGACTCTAACACCCAAAGGGAAGGCAGTGACTGAAAGGCTTTTTTTGCATTGCAAAAGACTCTAAACAAAACACTCGACTCAAATAAAGCACCTTCATTATAGTCCTAGTAATGTCAGATTTCTGAAAAAAAGTGAAAGGATTTAATTGGAGACTGGAGTGTACAAGAACTGCTTTAGTTCAGCATTTTGTTATATCCTATGCTGTCATGTACTAAATGCTAAACATTTGATTGAATTTTTGATAATTCAGGTAGTGAGCATTATAGCATTACAAGAAGAAACAATTACTGCAAATTTGGTCATGACTAGAATAACCAAATAATATTTTTATACTGTGTTGATACCTGTAGTTGTTGTCCTCTCCATCTATGTAGAAGCGATCGTAATGTGAGAAGGCTTCGTTCCCCTCTTTGTCTTTTAGCTGGACATGCAGACTGTATTCCTGGGAGCTGGTTAGCTTGTGGATGATATCATTTCCCAGCCAGTGTTCCCCTGACGGCTCTCCAAAGCCCTGGATAAGACACAAAGTCAGAGAAACAATAGAAAAAGTAATATTCTAACAAGGGGAAGATTTTTTACCAGAGACCTGCCAAGTGTTTTTGGAGATAATATGAGATTGGACCTCAATTTAAAAAGGCATATTTATCATTTTTGATGGCCTGAGGCAGTCCATTGACTTCATAAAGTCGTCTCCAAAAGCAAGGGGTTGGTCTATTGAGACTTTAATTTACCCTAATAACTTACCGATGCTCCATGTGGACTTACAACTCTTACAGTAAAATTAAAACTGGCTTTGTGGGCTGATCCACTGTTTGTTTCTAACTTTAGAGCTTGACATGAACATACGTCTTCTATCCCATTTGATACTATTATAAATGATATAGGATATACTGTATTTTTAACAGAACATTTAGAGCTATGCTGCTTAAAGATATAGGCAGGTGAAACATAGCAAATGCAGATGCTTCCATACCTTACAGGAGGTCGCAAAATACATTATGAAATGTATGAGTATGAAAATGATGCAATCGCCAGATCTCTATCAGTTGAATTCCTGTGGGCAGGGTTTGAGCAAGACAGCACTAATGCAAAATTGATTTTTTAAAACAAAACACCTATCCCTTTAATACTAAGTCAAAGGGGACACAGAGCTTCCAGGGGGCTTAATTTAAATGATATCTTCGGTTTCAGTCGTGACTTAACAGCAGTTTGTCATTATCACTATTCATGGAAAACTACATAGCAGGGATCATTATAAATGGCACTTCTAAATATAACAATAAGAATAATGAAAAAGTAACTTAATAATGTATGTATTATCACTAAAGGAACTGATATTTACCCTGGTTTTCTAGAAACCAAAGAACTTGTTGACTCAAATACTTGTTAGTGGCACATCTCTGATTTCTGATGAAAAGGAAACACACTCAAACTTTTTTTTTTTTTTCAAATTCTCTTTTTTTAACATAATGGCATAATCATTTTATGTCTGATATAATGAGTCTATTTTCGATTCCTGTACTTTTATACTCTTTCTTATTACTCAGTGGAACTAAAAGTTCTCACAGTATTGTTTTTCGTCCCTCCTTGGATGGAGCACCCCCCCCACCCCCCAGAAAATTATGGCTCATACACTGTATGTGAGCTTTCCTTCGAACAGAGTTCAGAGACACATGCCAACAAGCAGTGAAGCTTGAAGACGGAATATTAAGAAATAGGTATAGAATTTATAAACGTCAAGAACTCATATAACAGAGTCAGGATGCAATTTTAAATTATGTTAACAGGTGGGAGGGGCAGTGATACAATGATGATGAGGAAACCACAGCATTAAATGAAAACAGATACAGTGATTCATGGACTGTATGTCTGCTGTAGAAATGGTGAGAATGAATGTTGTCACTCCGGGGAAATGATGATAAGATGCAATGTTCTGTTCAACGAAATGACTTCGGAGGAAGAAATGTAGTGCTAAAAGTAATGTGGCTTCGATTATCGAATCTCAGTGGGCTGTCAAGTACAAAATACCACTTTTTCGACTGACGCAAATGAATGTGAAGGGTGGACTCACTGTGAAAAGGCCAAATGAATTTCAGAATGATATGTTAACAGACAGTCAATAAACATACAACCATCAAGTCTGATTACATCCCACACATAAATGGAGAAATCTCCTTTTTTCTGCTGTTCAATTTTCTCGACAGCCACTCATCTGATCACCTTCAAACTTCAGTTGTGAATTGCTGAGGACCCAAAGAACTGCAGTGTGAAAATTTTCGGATGAGTGGTTCTTGAGAAATATAAAAAAGGGAATTATTAAACGACAAATTGTTGAGGGCTGGGGGACTCATCCGTGTGGCCAACGTCATCAATTAGACAACAGCACATTTTAAAGATTGCTGCACCTGGTCAAAGCATGGAGCTACAAAACCTTGGATTGAATCATATAAGTGTGGAAGTGTTTTAGGCAGCTCTCAAGCTCTGCGAACTGTAAATGGTTTTTCACAGCAATGCAACTGCTATGCCCAGTCATTTGGAGCTATAGCAGCCCGAAGCCCATTAAGACTAGACACAGCGACAGAAAGACAGCCCCGTTCTGTTTACTTTTTATCCTCACCCAAGCATGATACAGTGTATTAGGATTATTAACAGGCGGAACAAGTTATTTATGCAGTGCTGCTGTTATGATAAGGTAACGTTACACCATGCATCATCTAATGTTGTTATTTGACCGTTGTATATTCTTTTTCCTTTGATGACCATTTATGAGGGAGGAAATGGTCTAAACTGATGTCAAATCGTTCCAAATTTTTTCCTCACTGATGCAACAAAATACATTTGCCAGTGATTTTATTAACAGCATATTACTCCAGTGATGAAGTAAATCTTCGTCATACCCTTTTTAAGTTGTAAGTGTTTCAGTAAAATTATGGATTCTCAAGTTCAGGGAAAGGGTAACTATGAGTGATTAGATTAATCTACACCCACTTGCAGCGCACTCACACATCCTAGGTACATCTCGATAAAACTAATGCAGAATAATACAATAGACCTGCAATTAATCCTCCTTTTGCTGATTGATTCAGTTTTTACTGAAACGGTTTAAGATGATGTTGATTTATTTTTATTCGTCATTTATGAGGATGTAATTTGTAGTGCTTTTGAACAGTACTGGGTCATACAGAGAGGTGTTTCTAATATTTTGTTTACTTTAATTTAAATAAAGACACCTCTCAGTTTAACCCCTTGTAGTTCAACAGCGCCACAAATTTCAACCTCCAAAATGATCAGCACGTCTTTCAAACAGATACAATAAAGGATGCTATAATCCTGATGATGAGAGAATTGATTGGATAACAGCCTAGATATACTATATTAGTTTATCTAGGCATACCTAATAAATTGGAAAGTGACTCTGTGTATCGAAACAATCCTTTTGAATTTGTGCTCCAGTATTTTTTTGATCAAATATCTGACAACAAGGGTCTATTATCAATATTAATATCATAACACAGCAGTGATGTGGAAATTAGATGGGGATGATTAGATGATTGAATAAAACAGTTAACTTTCAATGAGATAATTAGCACCATTAGAACGGGCACTGCACTAGTGTATTATTACATTTTCAAGGTAGAAAGGTTAATAATTCAACTCTCTATCTGCAGATTCGCAACGCTTTATCGATTTGAAAAGAGGAACACACTGTGTCCTTTTTTTTTACCTCTGAAATCACTATCTGTCTAGTTTAGCTGTCAGACTTTCTCTTTCTGTTATTGGTCTAAAGTAAGAGTGAATATATAGCGAGAGTCTTGGAGCATTAATCATTTGACTAGCAGGCCTAGGAGCAACATTTGATCAACTCTGACCAAAGTTTCTGAGAATATGGAGCATGGTCCAGGGCAGTGATGAATTTAGTACATTATGTGCCATCTACAGGGTCCCTGTGCTCCCATGCCCCCACTGGAGCCAAATATTTATCAATCATTTGTAAAAATATTGTTCTTGAAAGAGGTTTTCAAGCTTTTTTGTTGCTGTCTTTCTCCCTCTCTCCAAGTCCTCTTTGCATTTTATTTCCAATCCAAGCAGTGGAAATGGATTTGTTGGCATGAGTGAGAGATAAACTGCTCAATCAAAAACCTAAACTACTCTTGCCCATTTGTTCTGGGTTTTAGTTAACAAACTCAAAAAGACTTACAACTGCTTCCTATTTTTTGCTCTACTACTCAAACAGAATGTGATTCTATTGATAAAACCTTTAAATGCAGATAAGTTCAATCAAATCAAAAGCAAAAGGTGCGTGTTTGATTCGGTCAGAGCAATGGAGCAACTTCATAGTGTATGATTGTGTCATCTCCAGTATGTTTTTTTGAGTCTTGCAAGTGGATATGTTGTTACTCTCATCACTTCACTCAATTCCCTTTGCAGGAAAGCTATTGAGATCTAAAGGTTGGATACAAACAGTAGTGCTCTGTAGTCATTGAAATACATGACTTGTGTGTGTGTGTGTGTGTGTGTGTGTGTGTGTGTGTGTGTGTGTGTGTGTGTGTGTGTGTGTGTGTGTGTGTGTGTGTGTGTGTGTGTTTGTGTTCGAATTTGAGCGTGTGTCAATGGGTGTGTGGGAGTATGACAGGGAGAGGGAGTGATAGCAGGTGCAATAACATGGGGGGTGGTAGAGAACATGAGGGCGGCCAAATACAACAACCGCAGGTCACCTGGGATCACAGGCTAGTCAGTCTCCCACGCATCTCTATGCCAAACCACCCCTGGATAGTTATTGGAACTTCCTGTCCGGTCCTATAATACTGAGACATACTACCTATACTGATAATGACGATAACCAACCTTACGATCTGTAGAACCCACCATTTTGTAGTCTCTCCACCCACGATGGAAGTTTACGGTGCCATTTGTCCGATGCTGCAGCACTGTCCATCCGCCACCTCTAGTCTTCATATCACAGAACACCTAGAATACAAAAAAAATTACAAGAAGCCATTATACCTTAGGGCAAGGTAACAAAAGTCAATGCTTTTAAGTACTGGGCGAAAAGTTGGCATTCAGTGCTTGGTCAGATTCAGGGCTTCGCTTGTTTACTCATCAATGTATATATATATTTCTATATATATTTCTTGATTTAAATTGGGAAACCTTTTAACTTTTAAGCGGCAAATTTTAATGATTTGGCCAGTTGGGAGTAGTAGAATAAATTTGAAACACAACATTGACATGATATCACTTCATATTACACATATTTGCCATAATAAAGGTACACATGTGGATACAGAGCAATGATTTGGAGTTTGAGTCTAATTTTCACTCTCTTTTGTATTTCCACCTGTTCCTTGGCCCTTTAGCAGCTAAAAGGTCCACTGTGTTAACCAGCTTGTCACTGAATGTCTTTTGTTGCTGGGCAGGTAGTGTACAATGGGATTATCAAAACTTTCTCACTGCCTGATGTGGCTGGAAACAAGATTGATGAAAGCAATTTAACTGAACTGAGACATTACAGGCTGCAGACTGTATTATCAAAACAAGGAGCTGAAAATTGGTAAAGCAGATCTGAGGGGGAACTGCAGGACACACGTGATAATTCTCAGTGGTTTCATCACATCTAGTAACTTCTTTCAACTTGAACAAAGTTGCATGGTTGATTAAAAAATATTGATTAGTGCAGCTTTAAATTATAATTTATATATTCAAAACTAATACTTTAACCATTACAAAATAACATGGTTTAACCCTTTTTTTATTATTCCTTAAATTAATGTAAAATAAAAACTACACTACATTAATGCGTGATAAAAAACAGCCATACTCCTGTTTTCTGACGGCTAAACAATCCTGAGGGTGTATGTAAATAAACTAAGATTAAGCTCAAGATTAAGATTAGATTAAAATTTTGCAGCACCCAGAATAGTCTGGTGTAAAAAAGTGACAAGAAATGGCAAGAAGAAAAAAAAAAAAAACACTATACTTTCTCTGTTATTTGAAGGATGCCTTGGAAGTCACAGGAATAAGGGGGAAACCCAACATTTCATGGTGTCAGGCAATGATATGACCCAAGAGGGAAGGAAAAACCAACATATAAGCATATTCTCTATCCCCCAGAGTGGTGGTTGAGAAGAAGGCATCTGCGTTTTTGGTTCCACACACACCGTTTTCATTTTTGGCTGCACACTTTGCCATACATAGATATGTTTGAAGGAACAAACAGAAATGAAGTGCCCTTTGAATTTAGACTTGCTGAGGGACTATTTTTTTTACATATTTAAGGTGCTTAACTGGACATATTCCAGCTTCCCTCGGGTGTAGTGATTAAATGTGAATTTCTCCCGTGGGTAGTAAGATTAGATACTTTTTGTAACTGACATCTTTTTGTAATGGAACAAGTGTATTCAGTTAGCATACATCAAGGCTACAGGATTGGACTTTGTCAGTTTTCTTAGGCACTATGTTCAAATCTCTCTACAGTGTTGTCACCTCAAATTACAGACGTTGGCAACATTTCTTAGTCGATGAGAACCGCTACAACCTGAAGTGTGGATTATTACTGATGAACCTGAATTAAATGGCTTGGAAAGTTGCTTGAATTTCATTCACCAAACAAATCGCCCTGACTTGCCTAAAGAGCCATGTAGTACAGATGCTAGTATGTGGACAGAATCCCAAGAGCTTCTCTATTTCGAGACCTCAACTGGCTATTTTCTGCTAGAAATGAAAATGGCAGTTTCCACTTTCCCAGAATAGTGAAGCAAAATCAAGGTCAAAAGGCACTTTGGTCTTTTACCTCAGAAAACAGTGCAGACTGGCAATATCCTGTGATTATCCACTGGCACACTACGCCAATGTTATGGCCTTAAAAGCATAACACTGAATATGAAAACAGCCTCTTAAAATAGAAATTCCCAATTGCAGTCCCTAGTGTGATTGTTGCTCTGATTTAGACCAGGTCTGTATTTGATACTCCAAGTCCACTTATCATTAGCAAGCAAGGAATCATTGAAGGCCAAATCCATTAGGATAGAATACAAAAATCCAGACAACTTAAACATTACCAAGATCTTTTAAAAAGATAATGTGATACTTATTATTTTCAAGGCACTTTCTGGGGATAATATAGTTACCTCTGAATATGTGTTTGGAAAAAGCCTTAATGTGTTTTATTCTATGAGCCCTGTACATATGTAGCCCTCAGAAGTATGCATAACAGGGTTAGGAAAATTTAAATGACATAGATTGTAAGCAGCATTGATTCATTTGGGGAATGCTAATTAGAATCAGTGAAGATGTACATTGGTCCTAGTTTGCAGGAAACACATGGCACCAGTGCCCAACACCCGGCTGCCCTTCTCACAGGAAATGAAAATGGCAGTTTCCACTTTCCCAGAATAGTGAAGCAAAATCAAGGTCAAAAGGCACTTTGGTCTTTTACCTCAGAAAACAGTGCAGACTGGCAATATCCTGTGATTATCCACTGGCACACTACGCCAATGTTATGGCCTTAAAAGCATAACACTGAATATGAAAACAGCCTCTTAAAATAGAAATTCCCAATTGCAGTCCCTAGTGTGATTGTTGCTCTGATTTAGACCAGGTCTGTATTTGATACTCCAAGTCCACTTATCATTAGCAAGCAAGGAATCATTGAAGGCCAAATCCATTACGATAGAATACAAAAATCCAGACAACTTAAACATTACCAAGATCTTTTAAAAAGATAATGTGATACTTATTATTTTCAAGGCACTTTCTGGGGATAATATAGTTACCTCTGAATATGTGTTTGGAAAAAGCCTTAATGTGTTTTATTCTATGAGCCCTGTACATATGTAGCCCTCAAAAGTATGCATAACAGGGTTAGGAAAATTTAAATGACATAGATTGTAAGCAGCATTGATTCATTTGGGGAATGCTAATTAGAATCAGTGAAGATGTACATTGGTCCTAGTTTGCAGGAAACACATGGCACCAGTGCCCAACACCCGGCTGCCCTTCTCACAGGAAATGAAAAGGAAGAGCAGGGCAAAACAGAGGCACAAAGGACATGGCTCCAACCAGCAAACTAGACTGGAAGTAATGAATAACAAAAAAATGTTTCAATTTTATCTTTCTTTTCCCCTGGTAAGCTGTGAGAGTGAAGGTCCCAGGAATGCTAGCTGCGATTCAAAGAAAGGATAGCCTGCTGGTACATGCCATGGTTGAGTTAGCAAGGCCCAGCTACTTCAGGTCAGTAGAGCTACCTCTTAAGCTTTTTTTCTGACTCTGCATTCAGCGGTTTACACTCACTCACCATGAAGCCTTAAGGGAATAATGCTCCTGTTGCTTATTATTTTAGATCTCTGTAACCCAGCATGGCGTTCCCATCAACCTCTATACCAAAAACCCTAGAAAATGACTATTACCTCAGACTAGTTTGTCCTTCCAGTGTTCCAAAAGAATGATAAGCCTTATGAATGTCATTATTTAGTGTGTGTGTGTGTGTGAGCTTTTTGATACACAGGCTGGGCAAAACCTGTAAAGTTGATACAGGTTAAATGATCCCAGTGCTAAATGCAGCAAGACAAATGGATAAAATGTCTTAGAAAAAGTTTCATGTCACAGTCAGTTAAGTGATATTTGCAAGAAAAGGCCAGTAACCTTTAAAGCCTTACTACCTTGACAGTCTGGGTGGAGTTGGGGAGATGTATGCTATATATTCCACTCTCTGTCACTCCAGATCGCAGGATCTCCGCACAGTCCCTGAAACTGAGCAGTGACTCCTTGGGCATATTGGAGATTTCTGCAAAAAAAAGCCACGCGTGTTTTTTTACAGATGGCAGGTTTTGCACACAAATCCCAACCCCGTATGTGGGTTCTCTAGCAAGGTTAAGCTCTGTCTTAAGCCTGACCTGTCTTTAGTCATTGCATATATGTGCTTTGTCTGAGATTTGAACCACAGGCTGCACTAGGTGATAGATTCATGTAGAGGGATTTTTTTTTTTTTTCCAAATTAAATCACAAATCCTATCCTCATTAATTGATATACTGTAGATTTCCTTTTTGTCTAATTGGATTTCTGGTGTTTAATGACACTTAATGAGTCTTTTTTAACACCAGGACGGTGATGACTTACTGGAATGCAATTGAAATTCTGTTGAAAATTGACAGACCTTCGTTCATCTCTTCTATACCTACAGAATATTTATCATCTTATGTATATTTTTATCTCATGAAAATGAATTATTTTGGCAGCTAAATTTGTTCTTTCAAAATCCATAAGCCCCTCAGCCTTACCGTTGCAGTGGTTTACCATAGCCAGCAGTTGTTGAACAGTATCTGTGAGCATGGCCTGCTGCCTCTGAAGTAGGGTGCTGTTGAACGTGGAGCTGCCCAGTTCACCCTGGAGTTGACTGACCAGAAGACTCTGCCTCTCCAGAAGTTCTTGAAGCTGATGCTTTTCACTCTGCAAACCCTGTAGCTCCTTCCCATACCGCGCCTCCAGTGCTAAGAGTCTCTGTTCCAAAAAACTGCCAACAGTAAAAAATTAATACATTAGCAAAGAAATGACTTTTCTTTTTTGCATTTTTTTTTTTGTTGTAAACTAAAAAAATTATCTTCACTTCTTTACAGTACACTGGAGAATAAATATCTGAATACGATAATATACTGACTGATAAGATGCATAAAAGATTGTATGGGGCAGAAGATATAGGAGAGTGGGTGCAGGTGGGGAATCCGTTCGCTCAGCATTTAGCTTTCACAGTGGAGGTTGAAAAAACTTGCACATTTACATGAGTATGACTAATCAACATCAGCATGACAGTCTCACTGGGCTAACATCATATAAACACCTGTACTGCACCAGTACTCACAGATGGGCCTCCATGCTAGGCCTCTCGATCATAGCCATGAGGCAACAATCTGATTGTGTGTGCGTGTGTGTGTGTGTGTGTGTGTGTGTGTGTGTGTGTGTGCGTGTGTGTGTCTATGTCTGTGTCTGTGTCTGTGTGTCTGCACAAGTGCCACACCCCCACCTACAAATGAAGATCATAAATCCCTGCAGCCTGATCTTTATGGCTTTGACTAACGACTCTGCAGCAGTTATTTATTGAAACAATCCAGCCACCCAGATTGAACAAGCTACTTTTCAGCCCAGTGCACACATAGCTGCTACACTAAACGTGTATCCTCAATCTCCCACTTTAGGCACAGACTCAGAGTGTAGCCTGGAAGGAAAGCTGGATCAATCCAAATCATTTTTAACATCACTTTCATTTCATATTTGCTTTGTGGTGGAACACTCAATAAATGTGGCAGAGCAAGCTAACAAATTGTTTTTCATTGTGTATGTTTTTACTTTGAGGAACAGTCATAGTGTAGAGCATGGCAGTAAACCAGCACAGCAATGTTTAAACAGGTAGACAGAACAAATATAGCATATTGGAACACCTTGCATCCTGGGTAATTAAACCGTTATACTTATGATCTTGTGCTATTTGTTATTATTGTAATAAAGATATTGCTATTTGTCTGCTCTCACTCTGCAATGTGCTGCACTTCCTGCCAATACGATTTTACATGTAAAGCCTATGAAAACAAACATGTCTCTCTGCTCTTTTTAGTTTGGCAGCAGTTCAGAAACTGGCTCCATGCCCTTTAGGCTCAGCAGCAGTAGCCCCCTACAACCACTGCAGTCCTTAGTTCTTTTAATCCACAGCTGGCTGGCTGAAAATCTACTATGACCTTTCGAATTTCATGTGTCCTTTCTGTGTTTACCCTTGTGAAGATGTATTAATTTATTTACATGCCAGACAAATTTAACCAACTTGAAGGAGGAGGGCCAAAGGGCAGAAGAGGGCCAAGGAGGACCAGATGTATAACATGTGTTGGAGCTGGGGCACTGTGTTCTCCAAGTCACACTTGGTACAGATGGATGGAATGATAAACAACCACATAGAAAGACAGAAAACACCCACTCCCTTTCACTCTGCCTAGCACCCTGTCCTTACCCCCTGCTGGCCCTAATTTGACCCTGTGTTCCTAGAGAGAAGAATGGGAAACCCCTCCTAATGTGCAGTGCCTATTCACTAGAAAACCCACACACTTTCGCACAATGCACATTATATTATTGTTAAGTACCCTGTTGTTCACATTGGTTGAAGTCATTCAACATACTGTTACGCAGTTGTTGTATCAGGACGACCGGTTTTATGCATGCGCATGTACAGATACAGTAAATTACTCTTTTGATGGTCCTTATAATTTGTGTGAAGTAGCTTTTTTTCCCAAGAAAACATTCTTTGCTGCACAGGAAGTTTTATGTTTCCTACAGCAGCCACACCAGCTCATTTGGAATGAGTAAAGGAAAAGCAGCAGCTAGGCCAGTAAAGAAAATAGTACCTCATATAGTAACAAAAGCCTAAATATTAGAAAATCCAAGACAAAATCATAGCATCATGTCAGGCACAGTTATGGACTAATGGGTGATCTCTGGGAAGCAATGAGAACAGACAACCACGACAGTGAGTGCATGACATGACCTCATGACGTCCAAAAAAGAGCAAAAGGACCATGTGAAAATCGCTTCAGCTCCAACTACTGCACACTTAAATGAAGTGCCTATATCTACCAGCAAAAACTACCCTGGAGCTTTTGCAGTGCCTCAAATGTGTTTGCCTGAATAATCTTCTGAAGTCTGAGGGCTCACCTGTTTTTATCACTGAGGCGTGAGATCTCCTGAGTCTGCAGGAGAATGTGTTTCTCCAGCCGGTTAGTGAAGAGCGAGTATTCGAGCAGCTGGATCTCCAAGCGACTTGTCTGGTTTAACACCTACAGATTGATAAAACAGAGGAATAATTCTGTCGCAGTATGTGCAGGTAGAGGGATAGATTGGAGTAATGAGAGATATTCATGAAGAAACAGCTGGAACAAAAAGGTGCCCAGCAGCTGAATTAATAAAATGGACCCATGGAGATAAACAGTGTTGCTACACACATCACAAGGCTCATAATTCTCATTCTTTTATCTTACAATGAAAACCTGAGCAAGAATTATCTCATACACACCTGTGACCTATTTTGAATTTGCAGCTGAAACAAAAACTTGAACAAAGGAGCTCAGATATTTGTACAGGTTGTGGTTTCATATCACTTTTGATAAGAGAAAAAGAAAGCAAGAGGACCAAAACAAGCCCAGTCTGTAATAACAGCTCTGTGGCATGATTGAAGACACATCTGTGTTGTGCTACTGAGCTTTATGTTTTAATTGGCATGCCATCAGATGCCGAGCTCAACTCACTGTGTCAATCAGAGCCTGTTGAACCAAATACCAGCTGTTTTAAAGCAGTTGTCGCCACCTTTGGGCATGGCTACACGGTGAGTTACATCTGATTTACATTTAATTAGCTATTCGCTAAGTGTTATGCAAGTAACATCATTTGTTTTTGCATGGGCGTGATCCCTGCAGCTGTTCATTTGGATTGGCTGCAAACACACTATCTCAGGTTTACTCCAATCCTTCCTGATGCGCTCACCTGGGTCTCCACGTCTGTCAGTTTGCGAGTCTGCTCCGCTGATTGGCTGAGGAGGTTGGTTCCCATCTCGAGCATGGCAGCGGTTTGGGTGTGTACCGCAGTTCTCTTTATTTCTTCCATCCCAGAGCGCACATTCTCCTGGATGAAGTTCTCCAGCTGTACAAAGAACAAAGAGACACTGGAAATATTATCCACAATGCTGGACTGCGGTCATAATCATATTGTAAGAGGTAATGTCCCTATTACTCCACTGTCAGCTTGATGCAGCAACCTTGAAGTGAACTGCATTTGTCACCTCAATCTTGTACTGTGATGGAGAATTCATTTTCCCCAGGACACTGTCCATGTCTTGCCAACAAACTATCCATCTGTCCATCTGCAGGTCTACCTCAGGCAAATACCAAAGTCACATTAATATAATGATGCAATATATAGGCATTTCAGTGGGAAGAAAGAAGGGCAGAAATAGTATATTCCAGGAGTTTGACATCATGATATTCATATGCTAGACTTCAGGGATAGTTGCTTACACTCTAATAAATCATTGGCTCAGAGAAAGGAGCATTGGCAAAAACTCATCATATGTTGCAGCAGGGGTAAAAATAGGATGGCATCCATCTTGCTCCAATAAATAGATTTTCTTATTAATGTGGTTGGTTTGAGCAAATGGCATCACAAAGACAGATTTGGTTTTTCCTGCCATGAATGATGGAATTTTGTTTGATGTTTAATGGGCAATGGCCTGTGTCTCTGTAATAAGGCAAAGTAGAATATCGAACTGAAGAGCATTAATATTTATAATTTTTATGGGGAGAGAAAAAAAATCAGAATTTATTTGTTAAACCACATGACTGGAAAATGAAGTCTCCAAGGAGAAAGAATTCAAAATTATCCAGCTAATGAGTGGCTATCTATAAAAATCGAAGAAATTCAAATGAGACTTAAGATTATTTGTTTTTTTCTTCCCATACAAATGCCTATGTCAGAAAGAAATAGGATTATGATAATGCACTGTCACAGGAGATAGATGTTTCTATTTTTTATGAAGTATAAAAAAATACCGATCCAAGTGGGCAAATAGAGATAAATCGGCTATTAATTGTTTGCCTCCTTGTGTCTTACTTTCTCTTGATCTCTCTCACTAACTCCCACTTTCATTCAAACTATCCCTCTTGCTCCCTCTTGGTCTTGAAATCCATCTCTCATATTTTCCTACTTTATGACAACTAACAGAGCACAAAAAAATCCCTTCATAATGGAGGTTATGAAGAGATTATCAAGCGGATTAAAGCCAACTCCAAAGGAAGAACCAAAGATCCCTGCATCGTAATCAGTCTCGTGTATGGAAGCTGCTATCAGCTGCCTGTCCAAAGTGTTCGCATTACAGCTTTCTGTGATAGAGCTCAATCCAGAGGTCCTGATAAACTCCATCTCCCACTGCCAATTGCATTAATTGCAGCTCTGTCAAATGCTGCACTATGCAGCCAGACAAATCACATTTGGGATGTAGTGTAATTCTGTATTATTGTGTCTAAGAGGGACAGAGGAGGGATCAGTGCTGAGAAAATCATAGGAGTTGTATGACTTGATATCTTAATTGTTGCACCAATAGACACAAGTGTTCTCAGCTACAATTACAAGGGCCAGGGGATACATATCTGCCGGGTGTTCTGGCAAATGATAATGATGAACGGAGGCACATAAGCATGGGTATCATTGTAAGAGTTGGGATGAAAATTATTTGTTTTATGTGCTAGTGCAACACTTTGTACATCCACTTTTCGTTCGAGGGAAGAGGACGATATTTTGTTTGTGGTCCCCTCAGCATTTCCTCCAGAGACAATTATTCTAGACAATCCACAGATCTCGCCGTGGATGTTTTTCATTTCTTTCACATTCTACTACTTTCCATCCAAGAATTTGTCCCTATGAAAATAACCCACAGAACATGCTGTCCACCAGAGTTACCGGGGGACTGTGTTTTGATATATGTTGCTGTTGAATTTTTAGCCATGCTAGCGGCATGGCTCTAGGGATGGCAGTGTCGATCAGTCCACCACGTTGGTCCATACCGAAATATCTCTAAAAGTTTTACCAGATGTGCTTTGTTCCTGGAGGGAATTTAATAATTTTTGTGATTCACTGACTTCATCTAGCGCCAACAACAGGCCAAATTTTTAACTAATTAAGTTTAATATCTCAGCATTCATGATATGATGAGGATGAACCCTAATGACTTTGGATTTCCACACGAGATTGAGATTTATGGTTTTGGGTGATATTTCTCAATAGATATTTTGATGGATTTGATACAGACATTCATTTGTCCCTCAGGATGAATTGTAATAACTTTCAGCATCCCCCAGCTTTTCATCTAGCACCATTACTTTGGTTCATAATCAAATTAAGGATTTTCCTATGAGCTTGCTAAAGATCTGCATGCTAGCATGGCAAAAATAGTCCAACCACAGTCCTCATGAGCTGCTAACATGGATATAGACTCTTAGTCTTGATTAAATATACTTTTTCAGTACTATGAACACTACAAAAGTCCAATTACTCCTTCCATATTAAATACAGATATAGCAAAACCTTGGCCAGTCAAAACCAGTTAAAATGTCAGTGTCAGGATACCACTAGAGGTAACTAACAAAATATGTTTAGTTAAAAATAGGACAAAAGTCAATTGCCATAGCTTGAGAGCGCTCAAGATGGAGAAAATGTCTGATGTTTAAGGATAGGAAAGAAGATGCAGACCGATAGGATAATGTAAAAAAATGTGTGTGACATACTTTCTATTTTGCTTGATTAGATATTAGTTGGCCAGGAAATCAGGTCACCAGGGGTTGCCTAACCACCTTGATCTCTATGCAATATTTCTGCATTAGCATAATCCACACAAGCTCCTAAAATTACTAACAACAGCATGCTCACATCCCTTTTTCCAACCCCTCAGGGCAACCGAAGGCGAAAGGGACTTGATGGGGGGTTAGTACAAAAGAAAACAAACAGTAGTTTCTTCTTGGAAACAGCAAATAAGGAAACTGGAACATTAATACTAGCCTGTTGCATACATCCACTTGGAGATTCGTCAGCGGAACATGGTAGATTTTTGTGTGTGGGAGTGTGTTCTCTTTCAAAAGGTTTCGGTGGAAGGCTCACAGTAATGGTCATAAGATCCTAGGGGAGCCTTTGAGTGAGATCGTACAGTTTGATCTACATACACATGCCTCGAGCTGTCTTGCATACACATCACCCATTTCTCCCCAAACTTATTCAGATAGGCTTAATGAGCTCCACGAGGTATTGAAAAGGCTTTGCCATCTAGGGTCAAAGGTTGGTATACCCTCATGCATATCTAAAAGAGGCTCTCTGAGGTCATGCTATGTTTATGTGGAAATCCCAGCTATGATCGGATCATTTATGCATCACTGTGGCCTGGTGGGGGGTGACTTGTTGAAAGGTTGTAGCTTTGTGTTCATTCCAGATGTTATGTAGAGGAAGTTTGGCAACAGAGCAAGTTATGTGTCAGCAAAGCTTTTTTTTAGAGGTTGAGCGAGGCATCTCCTTCATGGTGGCTGATATGACATCTCTGGCGGAGAGGGAGAGAGGGAAAATGCTCAAGATGAGTGCAACATGTGATGCTTTGCGGGCCGTATGCATGGATAATAAGCTGTGCACATGAGGAAAAGTCTGTGTACTCTCTCCCAATACTCCTCTCTTTCTCCGTCTCTTAGACACATTCAAATACCTTGTGGCCTCCTGGGATGCTTCCCATGGAAGGTAGGTCTCCAGTCCATTTAGTGTGCACGGGGGAATTGAGTGTGTGTGTTTTTATACGTGTTTCCGATTGCGTGTCAGCACAGCGCGAGCAAAATAGACAAAGAGTTTGAGACCTGATGAGTTAAGGTGTGAGATGAGGTACATTCATCATCCCTGAGCTGCATAATAGTTCAGATATGTCCAGCAGTGAAGGAGATGGATAGAGAGGAACAGAGTGTTAAAAGAAAAAGGAGAAGTGGGAAAGGGAAGGAACAGAGAAACAGAAGATTTTGTGGTGAGTGAGAGTGGGAAATGACAGGAGCACAAGAAGAGCTTTGGCATTCATTTAACACCCCATTTTCAAATCCTGAATTATGTAATCAACATGTTTGCTTTCAGTAGGCTAATCTAAACACACAACGCTTTTAATCGGCCCGGGGATTAGTATCCACCATAAATATTCTGAGAGATGCAGACAAGAATAGAGAGACGGGTGTAGAGGGGTGGCGTGTCAGTCAGTCTGTCTTAGACAATGGCCCAACACTGATTCTGTGCCCTGATGACCTTAGCAATGAAAACACTATTGTGAGGCCACTTTTATTCGCATCATTTCATTTTAGTCAGTCATAATCCAAGCTAAATGGAACTGCAAAGGCCAAGAGCCCAGTGAGGAGACATGCTGAAATGTGTCTCCCACAGATAACATTTTTATTCACAGAGGAAATGTTTTATATTTTTATTTAAACCAAGTTTATTACAGAGTTTTCGCTGATTTTGGCTTATAAATAAACTAAAACATGAGTCAAGAGTCAGGTTTCTGTGCACTTGTTGCCTGTGGGAGGAAAATACTCATTTAGAAGGTTTAACTGTGAGACATATTTGGCAACATCTCATCTTGTCTTTCTCCTCTCACATGCAACAGGGAGTTTTTGCATCCCAGTAGCCTTAAATACAGATACACACTCATACACCAGGCATTGTCATGGAGCCAGATATGCGTACAGCAGTCATCCAGGAAATCCCAGCTAAGTACCAAACCTATCAATAATAAAGGCTTTCCAACAAATGTTATCAGATAGTGTACTCTGGGGACAATCCTGTGCTTATTTTTACCCTAGCATTTTGTTTAAAGTTCTGCAGGATGAAATGAGGCGTGTGAAAAGAATGAGTGGATAGTGTGACGGCAAAACTTTGTATGAATGTTAGATGACACAGGAGAAAGTGGCTGTGTTAGTTAACAGTTCAGGGATCTTACCTTCTGCAGCCACTGGGTGTTATTCTCCATAGCACTCTCCAGACTCTCCAGCTTCCTCTCCTGCCAGGAAGGCCTCTCCTTTTGGGACTTACCCTGCTTGGATTTACTTGAATCTGGCTCAGCCTCCGGCGGGGAGTCCCTCTGCAGGGTGTTGGTCACCTGGAAGTCCTTTAAGGGATGGCAGTTCTCCACCTCAGGGAGGATAAAGGTGTAGCTGCAGGGGCCGTGCTGCACGTGGTAGTGTTGGCGCTCTGAGCCGATGGCGGTGGCCAGCAGGTAGGCCAGGTAGGCGAGGGTCAGGGCCAGCAGGCGGCCCATGTCAGGGGAAAGAGAGGGGGAGGGAGGGAAGGGAGGGAGGAGAGGGGAAGAAGGAGGTTGCTCCAACTGGCAGAGCAGACAAGTCAGGTGAGTTTCCCCTTTCGCCCTCTGTATCGCTATCTATTTCTGTGTCTTGTTGAATTGTCCCTCAAGAATCTGACTCTGTCTTCCTCCTGTCTTCTCAGTCCAACTCCTGTCTGTTTTATCCCTTTGTCCTCGCCTCTTTTGGATGGTCCTCCTCTTTGCTGTTGCATCCAGAAGTTGTCTTCAGCCCAGTTTGTTCTCCCGCACTTCAGAGAGACAGAAAACACACAGACACACACAGGAAAAGAGTATTGCCTCCTATTGTGACTCAAACACTCAGCGAGCGCATGCAGCTCAGTCCAGGAAACCAACAGCAGACTTCCCTCCCACCATCTATCTCTCTTCTGAAAAGTTCCTTTCCTCACTGCCTTCTTTTCAAGCTGCTGCAGTCCATGCATTGGTCTGGAGGAGAGAAGAGAGGAGAGGAGAGGTGGAGTGGAGAGTGGCCCACTTCAGGATGTTGGCTGAAGTGGTAACTCTTAAAGTAAAGAGAGAGAGAGAGAGTGGTGTACTACACACACACACACACACACACACACACTCTCACATAAATACATACACATATACACACACACCTCCTTAGCTCATAATCACTCAACCACCTTTCCCTCTTTTACTTTCTCCTTCCCTCTTATGGTAGTCCTGTTTGCAGGGATTAAGCTATAAAAATATACACTGTTCACCACAAGAACAAAAACTGGGAACTTTCTGTGACAACTTTTTGCTCCCTCCCATTCTCTCTCTCTCTCTCTCTCTCTCTCTCTCTGTCTCTCTTACACACACACTCTTGGTTGCTTCATAGGCACAACAACAATTAAGTACAGTATTGCTAAAGCTTGCTGTACAGTTTTAAAATGTAAGTATATTAATTCAGAAAATACATAGAAAAGACAAGAAATTGTCTGTGATAAAATATTCTATGGGTGCACTCACACGCTGTTTAAACTGCATCCCATAGAGCCTTCAACCTTATCTTTAAAATAAAGGGCTTTGAGATATATGAAAGCACCAGAAAAAGGCAATCGGTCAGGCTTGATTTTAAAATATGCTTTGTTTACATGAGGTTTGTTTAAGTTAAGTGGTTAAACAATTGAATGTAATGATAATGGTCGAAAGACCAAGAGGAGATAAAATTTTATCGAAAAGTTAAGATAAGGATTTAAAAAAAAAAAGGAGGCAGATTTAGAAGAAGGTGTTCTGCTGTTTCTTTTCCCTCAGGCTCTGATACGCTCAGGCATGTGTGAAGTGCTTTTCATGGCAATTTCAGATTTTCACCGAGTAAATAGCGGTTCTTGTTTTGGTCTAGTAGGGTGTTGAATTCACGGTGTTTGAGATTTATTTTGGTTCTTCCCAGGCTACTGTGTGGCTGCTGTGTGGCTGCCCTGTCTTTACCGTATGTTGTTGGCTGATTTCTCTTGTTTGCCAGTCGTTGGCCAGTCTCGAAGACCAGGTGGAGGTCACTCAGTCTGTATTTAGTTCATGTATTTAGTTAAAGTGCAACTGCAGCCGAATGATGGAAGGATATACATTATGGTACGATTCTATTGTAGATCATTTTTTCCATTCAGAAAAAGAAGAGAAAGATGTTTTTGGTCATGTTGGTCATAAGGGGCTCATTCCTTAAGTGTTGTATGGAATTCTATCGCTCTTTTTTAAGTTACTAATTCAGAGTAGAAATTTTGCTCGGTATCCACTGTTTGCTCTGTTTCTGTAGGTCCTAAGCATGTTCTGTCTCTCTCACTCGCTCACATTGTTTGGTAAACCTGCCTCTCCATCTCTTTCCATTTCTTCCATCTACACAAATAAGGTTTCGGTCATATTGCTGCTATTTTATTTTGCAATATAAATGACCCTCCAGCATTATCTCCCACTGTGCAATATGAGATCAGTCCACACTACAAACTAGCATATGTACACTACCATACTACACATTATGGTCTGAATTGATGTAGTCACAACTGGGCACCAAACTCACTTTCAGTACATCCTGCCTCTTTTAAATACTCTCCTGTCACAGTGATCAAGTACCACTGACTCAAACAAGCAAAATAACACTCTCCAAGGAAAACGAGAGGAAGTTGCCCTGTCACACATCCAACATGAAGGCTGTTTGTTTGCCTCCTGCGATCAATACTCCCAAAGAGGAGCAAACCATATTAGACTTTCAAATGCAGCAATTTTTTCCTCCTCAGTTTTCCCTCTGTCTTTCTTTTTTGCTTGTTCCCATGCTAACATTAAGAAATGAGCTATGAACTATGAATTTGGACAGTTACACAATTTTCATAATTTTGCCTCTGTACACCACCACGATGGTTTTGAAATGAAGCCATCAAGATACGATTGATGTTCCCATGAACGGCCACCGAATGCATATTCAAAACTAGGAATCAATTCCAGACCTTTTATGTCCTTCATTCGTCATGAAATAATGAAGGAACGGGCCATGAAACTGACTGTCAGTCCATTGTCCATTTACTTCGGAGCCTCTGAAAATGAGGGACTTTGCATAAAAATGGCTGTTATTTCATGGGGGCTAATTCAGTATTTTAGTCAAATTAAAGCCAACAATTTACACTTCAGTCAAATCTTCTGTCTTTGTTTTAAATCCATTGTGCTGGCGTACAGAGGCAGAATTACATAAATTGTTTCACTTCCCAAATACTTATGGACCTAACTGTATATGCGCTGTAGAGTCTTAGCCCTTATCTCCCAAGCATGATGAGCATTCCACACTGCCACTGTTATGTGGACGCTTAATGACCGAGCCGCTGTAATACCCAGTGTGTGGCCCCATTGCTCAGCATACCAATGACTCGAATGTATAGCGATGTGCATCGGCATATATTCAACCCAGTCATGTATGCGCTGTACATACAGCATTTCTCTGCGAGCACGGCACGATTGATTGATTTTCACTGGGAAATTGACTTCATTGTATAGATGATGGTGCTGATTTCACAGGAAGAGCTTTTAGCATGTGATCTTCTCCTGTGTAAAAGAAGAAAAACAAGGAATGTTGTACTTCATCCCTAAACTATGGTGTGGTTTTGTTTCATTCTGTGTAGTGTCTCTCTGTAGACATTGGTCAGACATCAGCTTGTCTAGTGTTTTGATTAAATTAAATGACTTACAACTACTGTGCACAGTAGGAAGAATTCCCTTTAGTGACTATTCATGCCATGGATAATAACCTTACTTTATGTTCAGTGCTGTCCCAGAATTGCGAAAATCTGGAAACTTGGATATGAGCAACACAGGATAATTGAAAAGTTTTCCCACTGAGATGATTTATGCACAAATACAAGAATGTTTCTTTTGTTATGCATGAAATATATTTACATGTGAGACTTGTACAAGGTGAAATGAAAGATGGATATACATAGCTAGTGTATTGGGTAACAGGATGCAACAGAATAATGATCTTGTGCAAACCTAATGACACTGTTATATCCGGAGGGAGAACTCTGAACACTGTTCCTCTTGTGGCCTCTTTGTGGAGAATAAAAAGAGTACATACACATTTTATTGCACTTACGTTTAGACAGACTGAAGAGGAAGATGGGATTAGATCTTTTTGGCAGAGGATGGGACCGAGCAAAAATAAACCGGGTGGCAATCTGATCAAGTCAATTTTTAGAGCAATGTATCACTCTGATTATTTATGGAAATGGCTTGAACAGTAAAAACCGCCTCAGGTTGGTTGTCTCTTCAGAGATAGACTATGTATCACTGGGCTGTTTCCAGTTTTCAGTCACAACATGAAAATAGATTTTTAACCAAATATTAAAACAGTCTGCTTTCAGTTATACGGCTCAATATGAGCAAAAGTGAAAAGTGGCTGTGGCTTTGTGCTGAGAAGAGTTTGACTGCTGTCCAGTATTCTTTCATAAACCAAATATCTGCTCATAAAATAGACCAGCATTCAATTTTAAAACCCTCACATAATTTATATCTGTGCATGTAGGTACACTGTGGGATACATATGGAGCAAAAATTGAACAGGCTTCCTCTTTCTCACATACAGCACATGCAGTTGATAGTTTTTTGTGATTATATGGTCAAAATCTAAAAAAATCTTGAAAAATAGATAGTGGAATTAAAATTTAAATACTAAAGCATGTGATCATCAAAAGATAACGTTAACATTACCAGACACACGGAAACATCCTTCACATGATGAATTATGTGTCTCAGTAAAAACCTGGGTTGATATATTTTCACATTAGTTGCTATTTTTAGATTTGCCCCGGAAATTCAAAGGAAACATCTCTTATAAAGGTTAAGTGCTTTGTTTATTGAAATGAAAATTTCAAACATAAACACATTTTTTTTCTATATAAAACAAAGTATGATGTTAAAAGAAATTGCCCGGGGCCCATAACTCATAGTATACCGCAGTTAAACACTCTCCCAGGGGAAAGCTGGTTGTTTAGTTTAGTGTCTCCTGTCAGGGAAAGGTATTTCCCGCTGCTCCCCCAAGGCCCTGAATCAATCCGCCTGCCTAGATTTGAAGGTGACATTCAGCCTCCCCTCCCCCTGGTCTGGTTATAGTGACTGGGTTTCTTCCTCGCCCGCACCACTTGTCACCAAACCCTTTCCTGTGTGACAAGGAACAAACAGGGATAAAAAAAAAAGAAAGAAATATGAAAGCAATTTTTTTTGTTGTTGAAAAGGCTTGAAAAAGGTGAAAAAATAGATAAGGTCATATTTTTTTTTTCCTTTTTTAGAAAACCAAACTTGCTGACAGTTTTCACTATATAGAAGCCATCAGTGGTGATTTTGTTATTCTAGTGGAGTGGTGGGGAGTATCCACCCTGTGCTACAGCCTCACGCAGTGGGACCCATCACTCCACACAGCAATCTAAATCTTCCTCTTGGGCAGGGTGAAAGGAGCAGAGAGAGAGAGACCAGAACTGCCTGAGATTCCCCTTAAAGTTCCTTCTTTAAAAGCCTGTCCAAAACACTTAACACCCTCATCCACTCTCATCTATGACCATCTGTTCAAGGTCTGTTTGTTCAGACTGGCAAATGAGAGAAATGTGAGGAGTGCCCAGCTCAGTCTAGCCTGTGACAGACTGCAGTGGGTTAATAATAATTATGATAACAATGATGATGTTAGTATAGCTTTACTGCCTCCCCTCATGCTGTTTCTGGGAGAACAAGGCATCCAAGCAACAGAGAGCCCATGGGAGCTGTTCTGAAGAGAAAACAAAGTTTAGCTCTGCTAATTTGAGTTAGAAATAAGATGAACTCGAATGAACCGCATCTGACAAACCATAGAGTGAGACGAGTCCTGCTGTAGTCGACACTCATTAAAGACACACAGGGCAACTAAATCAAACTCCCAGTGTGTTCACTCACTTGTGGGTCAAATCACTCAGGCTAAAGGTGCTTGAAAATGACATAATCACAAACTGACAGGTCCAAAACAAACAAAGCTCCACATTCAGAGCTGGAAGAGTGAATTGTAACTCAGATGCCATGGAGAGTGATTCAACCATGAGCCCTTTTGATTGTGTACACAATGATATGCATTCATTTCCATGGAGACTAAACAAATAAACGGCTGGTGTCCCTCTTTCTCGATATGGGATAGTTTTACCTCTCTTGACCTGTCTATCAAAGCAACCGAACTATTCCAAAGAGGAAATTCCTACACTGGCAAGAAAAATCTATTATTGACCATAAAACTCAACTTTACTGCAATTAAAAAAAAAAAAAAAAGAAGAAATGTAGTTGTGCACAATTGATCGAGGCTAATTCAGACAGAAAAAAATAATGGCAGTGACAAATGAGCACTTGGGAAATAAGTTTTTCAATTCCAATGCCAGCAATCAGTCAAATGTTAAAGGTAGACAGGTAGAGGGCTGTGAGAATGTGGTGCTCAGTGTGTGTTCAGGCCCGCCAACCACTCCACTAACAACCCTCATAAAAAAAAAAAAAAGAAGAACATTAAGCAAAGCAGGACCAGATCCATGTTTGTCTCTCATCGACTTTCCTCATCCGTTTCCCATTTGATCCACTTCTCTTGAATGAAAAACGCCCGTACTTTGCTCTCTCCTGCAGCTCTCCTGTTATAAATTTCACCATCTAATTTGCTATTCCTGTCCGTCTGTGACACACACAGTCTGCTATGCAAGAGCTGCCTGTTACACAGCCCAGATACCATTATTCATAGCAAGCTGTCTCTTGTAAAACACCACAAGAACCTGTTTGAAGCCTGGGCACAATTAATTAGAGAAATAGGCAGATGAACACTGTAATGTGCTGTGCTTTTACCACTGCTGCTTCCTGCCCAAACGATGACCAAATGCAGAATTTTAACATATTTGATTGTGTGACTCTGTGAAGTTTATGCTGACGATTGCAATGAATGAGCTAATGCACATATATTAAATGATCCTGTCATAACAGCGAATAAACTGCAAGCCATCAGGAAAATCATCTACCTCATGCAGTCAGAGATCATGTCACCTTTTCTCCTCTAACATGTCTGTTTCCATTCTCTCTGGCCCCTCTGGTAAGAAAGGTTTTCAGTGGCTCCACACGTGATTTAACTATAAAGGCCTGTAATCTGCTTCATATGTGATTTCAAACTGCATAGGGTGAGCGAGTGAATGTGTGTGCATGATTAGGAGGCACCTCTCTTGTTTTGCAGTGAGATTAGGTAATACGAAGCATTTTATGGTTGAAACACATATTGGAAGCAGCTGCTTTTTTTTTCCACAGCTGTTTTTGCGTTGCCCTTGTTGTGTATTGAGTATCAGGAAGTCTGCCTTGGTACATAACAGCCCAACTGTTGCTACCTTTCAAGCTAATGAAAAATATAAACAAGTGACTTCTTCTGGGGTGGCTGCAGCATCGAGATGTAGAGTGTGTTGCAGTAAAGCAACTGCTGTACACATGTATCACTCTTTTGCAAAAATTATAGGGCTGTTATGGCTGTTCGTGTTTGAGAAAAAAGCAGAAAAAACATGTCAACAATCTAACAAACCCTGGATATGGTTATGCATGTCTGTACCTACATTAGGTTTTCTGTGGAACACATGTAACATGACCTCTGACACCACACACACTCAGTTGTCAGTTTCCTTTTCCTGACACAAGCACCTGGGTGCAGTTTTCCACTTTCCACTCATTCACCCTGGGGGGTATCCTTTGTGTGCATGTATACATGTGTATGTGTGTATGGGCATGTGCACACATAGTACAGGCTCCGTGTGTCCGGTTCTGGAGGTGGTAATGTGGTCACTGATTGGAGCTCATTAGTTTGTGGCCTTTCAGATGACTTTAGTTCACTGACACAGAGTTGATTGTGTCAGTGGGTCAGTGGGATTTTACGAGTTTGCCTTTGTACTGGTGTATTCAGAAGTTGTTTTCTATACTATCTCTGCCCTAAAATGGCAAAGAGTAGTAAAAACAGAAACAGTGGAGGTAATCTAGCTAACATACTGTATAAGAGGTAGAAAGGCTGAAACACCTCCATCTTAAGTCTCATTAGGCTGATTATTTTAACTTAAACTGTACACATAAACCATACATAATGTCATAAAAGTTCTCAGCCTTTCGGATATGTAAGAATCACCTTGAATTTTATGTATTCCAGCAAAGCGAAAGATTTGACAGCCATTAGAATTGCTTTTACCCTGTTAGGCTAATTACCTCTTAGCGGGACTAGTTTAGCTATTTTTTTCCCATTATGACTAAATTTAGCTCCTGCGTCATGTAGATATATGGAATGACAAACTTGCATCATCAAGGTTTTGGGTAATCGGTTACAAATACAGCTGAAAAATGCAGGAAATACAGTTTAGGTAAGGCTTCTCATGGCTACCTCTGCTCAGACAGCATTAATTTGAAATGGCTCTCTAGCCTTATATTAAAATGGTAAGGTAAGATGGATGCAGCCTTTGAAACAGATAAAAATTTAAAAATATATCGCATATTATTTATGATTTGATAATAAAGGAAACATGGGGGAAGTGGAAGATGGCAAATTCCTGCCTCATCAAGATATTGCATTAGCTATGTTAAGGCAAGCTGATGATCCTCATTGTGTAATTTCATAATGGGATACTGAACCACAGCATCTAAGGTTTTAATCAAAGCATCAATTGTGTGTCCCTGCCCCCACAAATAAACATTTTTTCACAGACTGAGTTCCATTCATAAACCTGTGAATAAACATAGATAATCCCACAATCTAACACACATACAGGACGAGCTTGAGTGGGTCCCACTGAAATCTTCAGAACATTGTGTCCATGTGAATTATGGTTTTAATGCTAGATCTGTTCCCATTATGCTAGATCTGTTCCATCACACCGGGGCTCACTTAGACATGGAGCAGTCTCATCAAGAGGTGAGGGAAAATGGGGAGAGATGCACAAGACTGAGTGGGAGAGGCAGAGAGACTGAGCAAAGAATTGAAAGAAAGAGTGGAAAGGATTGGCTGCATGCTGAATAAAATGGGGGGATAAAGCATGCAGATGAGTGGTTGTAAACAAATGAATTAAAGAGAGGGAGGAAGCAAGGGAGAGAGAATGATATGACCTGGAGGGGGATAAAATGTGTGGATAAAATAGATGAGCAAAAGCCTCGGCGGAGAAACAGGGCTGAGACGGAGTCATTTAGACAGATTGATGGTGATGAGGGAGGGCTTGAGATCCCTCCAGTACTGATAACCACTCACTACTGCTCTGACGGAGAAAATGGGCTGTGTGTGGCTCCGTGAGTGTTGGTTTTTTCTCAATTACTCATTGCATGGTCCCTTGCTACAATAGCAGCCCTGGAAAAGTGGTCTTGACATCAGGTGGGATCCAAACGTTAAAACATCACATTGACCTATTTAGACTTGCATGAACTAAAACACCAATTTCAGCACTACTTTTGAATTCAAGTCCAGGTCCCAGCTCGTTATGAGTCAGTTTGCATTTGTTTGTAGGTAAAGAAAAGAGATAAAATGTTCTATTAAAGCACTAATTGTATGCTGAAGCACACAAATACACACACATAAACGTGTCCTATCATGGAAGATTATTATAACGTTTTTTGTGCCGTGAAATTGTCCCTGGCCCCTCTCGTAAAAATGGTTATTAACCCTCTTGTAGCTGATCATTGTTTGATTCTTTTGTAAAATCAGAGCAAATGAAATTCTTGGAGTGAATACAGACTATACCTCTGCAAACATCTATTGCCTCCAAACTGCCTTCATAGTAGACCATGTTTTGTTTTTTTTGTTCAAAGACAAATACATCTCGCACTATTGTGTTTATTTGCCTGATCAAGTACACAAAGAAATTATATTTTCATGTCAGCTGCACCTATCTCAAAATTAACCATAGTGCAAGCTGTTTTTCAAGTCTTTTTTTTTATTTAGAAAGTCTTTTTTACTTTGTTATACAATTTTAATTTTTTTCACATCCCTAATGCATCAACATTAAAGGAACAAGTTGTACACCGCAGTTAGTGACCTAGAAATAGTCACTACTATACCATTCAGTGTACTGCATGCCAGGCCACCCAGGTCTTTATAAAGAGGAAGTACCAGTTCAGATGAAAGTGTTAAAGTAAAATGTTGTCAGGAAAATGGATCACTGGCCACAGAGGGTTTCAATCAATCATGCAGTATGAGAGGAAATGCCATAGTAACTCTGTCCAAAATGTCAATGACAAATGCACAGTGAAAGAGCCCTGAAGGTTGCATGTTATTGAGAGAAGAGGGGGGAATGACAGGGACTGAATAAGTTGAAGATAAAGAGATGGATGAAGCCGGAGGGGGGACAGAAAAGGGGAATGGTTAGTGATAATGCAAATGAAGAAAAATAGGGATGGAGAGCTAAAAGGGTACGAAGAGTCCAAAGGAGGAAGAAGTTGGCTGGCATATAAGAACACACAAAGACACAGGATGGGGTTAGAGCTTGAAACTAACAAGTCTTATCGCACAAGATCCGCCTAAGGGATGGGATGAGAATGCTTCACAGCAGAGTCTGGAAGAGGCGAGGAGGAGGAGGAGATGATGGGAATGTTACAGCTGGTCTGTTTCATAGAAACCTGGGAGGAGAAAGATGGAAAACAGAAGAGATGCAGCGAGCTTTATGCTCATCCTCGCCCACTAAGTTAAACACTAGCTCTTGTGTTTATTTCTTAACAATCTGGTTAGGTGGAGGTTAGTGGAGTTAGAAAAAGGTTGTAGCTATGTCTTGCCTGAATTAACCCAGTGATCAGTTTGTGACGAGCATTTTCTGTCTTTCATTGCCACCCACCCAAGGAAACGTTAACATCAAAGCTTAAATCCTGCTTGGTATTGAGCCAGTGATGTAGCATCTGTTGTTACTTAAGAATCTGGATGTGCTTGTCTGTGTGTGTTTTTTTGGGGTATGTTGGTTATTAGCCAGATTAAATGTTTCTACTTAGAAATGAATTGTCAGACAGTGTCAGCATGGGACTTAGGGCAACTCATTGAAAGTTTGAAGGTGAATTTATATGTGTTTAACCAGGTGCAATGTGTGCCTGTAAGTAGGTATGTAACAGTGCCTTTAAATTTTATACATAGTATTTTATATTTGAGCTTAATGGTCTCCAACTGCGCCCTATTTGTCAGTAGTGCTTTTTCGTCATACATTACAGAGTAATAATTTCCAATTTAGAAACTGGACCACAAACACCAGAGTAGCTGTAGTGGGTCCAGATGACTAAACCAGAACCTTCTGTCTTTATTCGGGTCTAATGAGGACTGTAGGCAATTGGCAGGCCTGACTTACATGTACACGATCATGGCAGTTTTTAATTTGATGTTTTCCTGTTGGTTTCAGACAAATAATAAAAACAGATCCCACACATGAAAAACAGTCATACGAGCCAGATCAAGCAAGTGCAGCTAACATTTGCAGAATCAGGCAAATAGGATTTCTACTTTTTATCAGTTTTGTGTTCAGCCTATTTTAGGACTTTTGTGGATGATTGGGCATCCAATGAAATCCTTTGATAACTACATGCTAAGATTTAATTTAACTAAACCTGTCTAAGTAAAGTTTTGGTCACTTGAGGGTAGTACAAGAACCTATAAACCCGATACTGAATAATTACCTTACAATATAAAACTATCGATAAATATGTTGGCAGAAAAGAGCCTATTTTCATTTCTAGGACTTTAGCATTTATTCAGTTATGGTCCTAGTCACCTGGCAAAGTCCAATATTCAGTATCGTTTTAATTCAGTTTGTGGTCACTGTTTTAGGTCTGCTGCCTTTGTTCATCTGCATTCTGGTGCTGTACAACAAAGTGCAGAGTGGCTTTAAAACAACTGTTGAAAATAGTTAAACTGGAAACAATGTTGAAGAGCACAGTGTGATTGAATGAAACAGTTAAGTTATGGGCCACAAAACCAAAACAATAAGCTGAAAGGCACTTTAAAAGGAATGACTGAGGAAGCACAAAAAAACTTGCCAGGGATTATATGTTTATTTTCAGGGTTGGTTTTGATGTATGTTTTTTGGCAACTCTTCTGTCTCTCCTCTAATTAACATCATGATATGTCGGCTTGTATCTGTCATTTCAGGCTCAGGCAGCCAGTTAGACATACATCTACCGTGTAAAATTGTCGAATGGTACAATTGTGCAATTACCTGGACCATCTTTGACTAATGTGTTCTTAAAAACATATATGAAAAAGGGGAATAATTTCTAAAATGTGAATAAGAGCTTGTGCCTACTGCTTGTGAAAACGGATCATGCTCAGCTTTATTCTTTGCCTAATCCAATTCACAGCTAATGTTAGAATATCACAGCAGGCGTAAGATTTAATTACAGTTCTCTTTAACAGTTTAAATGTTGCATGGTTAACAATCCACTTGTGCTTGCCATCAAGATGTAACACAGTAATGATGATACGTCTTTGCCATTTAATAACTTTATATTTTATAACTCTAATGCAGAAATTGACTCTTAAGTTTATTTCCTATTTTATTCGTAAATGATCTTAGATTTGTTTTATATTAGACAGATATAAAATATGGATAAAAATGGAGAACTTAGTTTCATAAGACTTTCCATCTTAAATCAAATGTATTTCCTAAATGCATGGTTGTGTGTGTGAGTGTGTGTTAGTGTGTGTGTGTGTGTGTGTGTGTGTGTGTGTGTGTGTGTATGTGTGGCAACCAACATCACAGCAGCCCATTCCTGATTTCTGTGGGTAGGTCTAGGCAGGAGCTGCCACAGATAGTGCTGTTTAAAAGGCAATCTCTCCCTGAGATGTTTTGTTGTTCTCCTCTATTTATTTCTATTTCTCCTCTTTCTCTGACATAATATGTAAATATTCTTTTTTTTTTTTGCTCATTATCTTTTGGGCTGTGATAGATGGGGGAAACAATGGCCACATATACAGTATTGGATTTTCTCTCAGCTCTTTTAGTTTTAGACAGCTTCCAGAGCTGATTGTGGAGCTTCTTAAGCCCTTGTGATGATGGGAAATTTAAACAACAGGTGAAACTGAACTCTGTGACCCATGTCAAGGCTATAAGTAGTAGTCAAAATTCTACTAACACATACTTTTTGTCCAACCCCTTTTTAAAGCTTTTTTAAAATTTTTCTCCTTTTTACTTTGGCCACTTCGAGGGTAAAAGCACCATTAGCATTCAGTTAGAGTTGTGTTTCTGGCCATCTGACAAAAAGTCCAATATTCACTTGTCCTCTAGCTCTATTTCAGTCCTCACCAGCTCTTTAGAAATACATCTGGCTCCTTAGCAGCTAAATGTTTAACTGTGTTCACCAGCTCGTTGCTAATTTTATCTGTCTGCTTTAAGTTGGTGGGCATGCAGTGAAAAAAGTGTGTTTATCAGAGCCCTTATTTAAGTGAAAACAGCCCCCTTTCTGTCTCACGTACGCATTTTTGACACTGAGCAGACACAACTAAATCCTGCTATATCCCTTTAAGTCATTCTTTTGAATCTTCCAGGGGGCACAGGGCTGGGCTGTATATGCCCATAGTTCAGTTGTCTTGGCTCATTTTGGCTGCAGGTCTTTTTGAGAGATTTTTTGGCCAACACCATGGATTTGATTTGATTTATTTAGCATTCCATCAATGAAATGACGGTTTCTGAGCAGCGTAGCTGTCAGCCTAACACAACATTTTTCTCTCATTTTTCAAAAGGAGGGTACTTTGGGTCCAAAACACCCCAGCTTGTAACCTGGACTTGTTCTTGGCTGACCTGTAGGAAATGGTATGACGGCAAACGGCGGCAGTCGGTTGTTAGTGCTCTGTTATACTACAGGCAGGGTAGAGGGTAGTTAAGGTTAACTTACTGTTATTGAGTTTGGCTTCTTCAAAAGAAAACAGTAGTACATATTTGTAAAGCACAGAAAATGCCTGATTCTTTATTTCACATTTTAAATCACATTGTAGATCTGGAAACTTTTAACACTCCTTCAGTGATTTGTTTTTCATTTGACCAGCAACAAATTTAATGACTTTTAGGGCAGACTTAACACCTTTCCCTCGAGGAGAGATGTGAAAATCTATCAGTGAATATGCTCTTGTGTGCTTGTGGCTCCTGGAATGACCATTTTCAGTGAGTCGGGGAGGTGAATGAGCTATAAATATACGAAACGACCAAATACTGATCCCCATTGTTTGCGCTGGAAACTACTTCTCCTTTGTTTTTGATACAGTTAAATCAAAGTTAAATTTGAAATAACTATTTAGATTTTAGTTTTTCTCAAAATACACATAGTTATCAGTGAGAACATTCAAGTATTAGCATGGTTTGCTATGTAAATAAAGAAGTTGCATAATGATATCATTGATATTCAAATTGGCATTTGACAGCATCTGGCCATCTAGCATCTAGCCACATCTGATGACTTTTAGAGCAGGTATTAGCTATTTTTCTGTTGAAAAAAGCTAATTACTGAATGAAAAAGACTGGACGCAGGAGGACACAGCTCAAAAATACACCTACCAGGATATTTAAAATGTGTTAATCAGTGAGATTTGGAGGTGTTATTGGGTAAAATCTGTTACTTTTGGTAAGAGCGTGGCTTCGTGCTTCTCCCTGCTTCCACTCCTTAAGCTAAACTAACCACTTGCTCACTCCCACTCTCTATGAAGCAATTAAATGATAATAGATTGAATAACCATATTTCCCAAAATTTTCCTTACATACCATGTAAAATGCACCAATCCAAAATGTGTAACACATGTGGCAGCAAAATCCCTAAAAAAGCCTAAAACTATCACTGAAACATAATCTGACTGTTTCGAGTTTACATCTGAAAAACATCTACTTGGGATTTACTGTTGTTTTTATTTATGATGTTTGAAGTTTTCACAAAAACAGCTCAAAATTGGATTTAAAGACCACAAAGCTTCATGGCGGACCACTTCCATAGGCCAATATATTTTTACCAATTATGTTCACTGAAACAGCTTCTCATTGCCTGGAAACTTAAATCAAATTCAGGGGAGGCTGATACAACTCGCGGAGGATGCAACTCTAATATCTAGCTACCATAATGATGTCAGAACATAAAATATTTGTGTGCGTCGCCCAATGCAAACACATTAAAGCAGCAGTAACAATCTGCTGTGCGAGACTACCTTTGAGAGACTATCTCATCCCTTATCTTTGGTGGTGGAGCGGCAGCTCCGGGCTTTAGTCCATGTGATGTGTGGCATGCTTTGTTGCTTAGAAACCCCTCATCTAGCCAGACTGGGGTCAGCGGCTGCTAAAAGGTGGGTTTTTTTAATCTCCGCAGCAGTCATTGCTTTGTCAGTCGCTGACTCCGGGCCATATCTCACTGTGTACCTGGGTCTCGCCACTACATCAGGTTCAACTCAGGTAGCAAGATCAGGGAGAAGCTGCATCTCACTCTCACTGACCTTGCAAATGTACTTGAAGATAAGTGTTTCGGGAGTGGGTTTACAGTGGGAAAATGCACAAAAGGACAAAGATTTTCACTTGTGTCTTCTAGGATTGAAGTAGCTGAAGAAAGAGGAAAGAAAGTCTGAAGGCACAATCACATGCGAACATTTATCTCTCCCTCATACGCACAAACCCTTAAATGTACTGCACTCTTAGCTCCATGATCGACAACCGAACACTGCAAAATGTCTTCAACTGCTGAATCCCCCAATAATTTCAAATGTCAAAGGAGATTTAACCTCCAACTGACAAGTATGATTTTCACACCGAGAGAATAACCATGAAACACCCTAATGAATATGTTCATTCAGACAGACTCTGCCTGTATATCATCATCCTGTCAGTGCGTTCCTCTCCTCCGACTGCTCCGACTGAAATCTGTACCTTTTCAGTTGAAAAGCCTGACACACTTTGGTTTTCGGGGTTGGCCTTAAACCCCTCTGGGTTTTTAATGACCTCCCCTGTTATCACTTCACCACCACTCCTCACACCTGCACTCAAGAATAATATTTACCCTGTCTGTCATCATCATAAGGCCAGTGTGTGTGTTTGTATGTGTCTTCTTTTGAGTCAGACATTAATGATGACTTCCACACAAAGGAAAGGGAATGGACACGGTCCGTCCGTGTGAACCAGAGTTTTCTCAGGAAAAATCGGAGCAATGGGAGACCTGAATACCGGTGCAAAAACCAAAAACTCCCTGGTCACTCATAGTATTTCAATTAGGCGCTACTTATATGCACGAGCATGCATGATCATGTGTGTATAAGTGTGTGCCTGCTTTGCCCTGTTTTGTGGATTTATGTGGAGGCCAGATAATAACTAGGTATTTAAGAGAGGAGTGTGTGATGATCACATTTTGGTTGAATTCGGGTGGCACGTTTTCTCATGCATCTCTCAGTAAGCCATAATAAATGCCATCCACTCGTGAAACATGATGTGATTGCTTGCGTTTAGTGAAATAACAGTAAAGTCACATTCCTCTGAGAATTTAAACATGAGTAGGGAAGGAGAAGGATTCAGGGGGACTGAATGGAGAAAGGCCAATGTTTTCCTTGTCTGTTTTCGAAGTTTGAGGAGACTGGGGAATCGTTTGTAATGAGAAAGACAACAACTGGAGGATGATTCTTTTCAGCTTTCAACCGTGAGAAGATCAGCACAGCAGGTTTTTGGATATAGACTCATTTCCATGCATTTGATCTCACAGTTTTCTGAAATTCAATGTGCTTGCGCTTTCACTGCATTTTAAACAGTTTTGTGTCTGAGATTTTGATGTGAAAAAGCAAAATTAAAGAAGGTAGAAGTGGCGCACGTTGGCACATTTTCAAACGACAACGGAGCAGCACCAGGTAGTCAGGCACAGCAGAATAGCAACTCAAATCATACGTAGACAATTGCCTGAAAGACTATTGAATAGTCAACGTTAATTGAAGGTGACCTATTGACCTATCGGAATTGTCTGAGGCTATTGTTCAACATTTTGGGGAATTTGCTTGTTTCCGTCTTTGGAGACGGAACACAGGGAGAAGATCACTTGGCTTGGTCTTGGACGGTAAGAAAATCCCCTTTCTGGCACCTTTTTAGCTCACTTCTTAACACACCTTATCTCTTCAGACGGAACCGAGCTAGCTCTTTCCCTATTTTCTCTCTTCCTGCTAAGCTAAACTAATTGGCTACTGGCTGAAGTTTGATATCTGTTTTCCAGTCATGAGAGGGATATCGATCTTGTTTTCACTCCTAATGGGAAATGGTTAGTCATATTTACCAAAATGTTAAACTATTTCTTTAACAGCTGTAATTCTCAATACAGAGTTCTGCGTTTCATGTTTTTCTGTAAAGGTCAAAGGTGTGCATTTTTGTTGTTGTTGTTGTTGTTGTTGTTTTGTTTTTTTGAATCAGACATGCTACAAGTCAGGCAAGATAAACTCATCTACACCAAACTAACACTACATAACTGTACATTATACTAATATAAAAAAGAATATCCGCAAAGAAAGTGCATACAAAATACAGTAGGAAAGATTACATGTGGTATTAATTTCATAAAGGAAACTCACGTTTTACAACTTCAAGCCTTAAAATCCATGTATCAGTTCTTCTATATTTTTTTGATCAATTATACTGCATCAAGGGGTTAATACAATTTAAGCTCTTCCTCTATGTTGCAATTTTCTACTGCTTAAAGGAAGTGACTCATGAGAATTATAGGAAGTACTGTTTTGTCATTTGGATTCTCAAACTTTGCTGACATTGTTACTTTTGAATCATACTAGTTTGAGAAGTGGCATGGGGGCAAACGCTTCACAGTTCACTAGAGCATGATGAATTAGAGGACCATTAACATGCCGGTTTGTGGTCTCTGCAAAATGCACATTTGGTGCACTCTTTTGGATACTACTATCTGCAGCACTACTCTTAAAATACACAGTAAACCAGATTGCATGGGTGGACATGCATTTATCCTTTTTCTCTAGGCAGTAGTGAATAATTAAGCCTTTGGGGGAAAAAAATATGAAAAAAGACATTTGTAATTTTGAGTGTGATAAGTTATTAAGTGAAAATGTGCAAAAACAAATAAAGAAACAGAAGCCACCACTGAGCTGATCTCCTAATTTGTTTATAGGGGTCAGTAATTCCCTGTTGAGTGCAATAAATTTCAATTTACTAATAAATGCATCTCCTCTGAGCATCCCCAGTACTGTATTTATCCTCCCTGAGGAGAACAAATGTAAAATCCTCAGATGTTGCAACATGACCTCCATAGCAACTGCAGACCTCCTCAGACCAGCATTTGATAACGCATATTTGCTACCATCTAGTGGACAGATGTAATTGCTTTATTTGGTGTAATGTATGTTCCTTGCAATAGGGGTCACTATGAGGTCATGTTTCCCTGAGTTTTGTTTATTCAACCTCCAACAGGCCTCAGTTTATGGCAGTGGGAACTAAAAAATGAACACTAGATGTCAGTAAATGATCCAGTTTGGCCTTTTTAAAGCATTAATAGAGGGAGTGGTGATCAAGGATGTCATTGGCTATCTCTCAATGAGCACTCTGTTTCTGCAAGTAACAAAGGGGATGCTGTTCACGGTTTGTGCTGTCAGTGAATACTTTACCCTCCTCCCTGATCAAATCCCTTTAATATACAGCCTTGATCATCCGAGGAGCTTTCTAGTTTTATAATCAATGCAGTAGAGTGCTCACATGGGAAATATTTAAAGATATTTGTACATATTTGTAAAGCAAGACAGATGAAGGGGACAGAAAGATGTTCAAAGACCTGTATTTGGGTGCTTGAGGTATTCATGTTATTCATAGGTCCACTCCCACAGAATAGGGAGGAGCTTGATGCCTGCTTTACCTGACTGGCTTCAGAACCGTGTCAAATTATGTTAATTTGTCATAAAGCAACCAATCACAGTGCCAAATACTGCTTTTGTCTTGCATAATTAAAAAAAATGGCTCCTGACCCAAATTTAAACTGTGTGTCTTTTTATATTGTATATAGGGGTGTGCGTGTGTGCGTGTGTGTGTGTATGTGCGTATGTGTGTGTGCCTGTGTGCCTGTGTGCGTATGTGCGTGTGTGCGTTTCCCACATGGTTGATGGATGAATAGTTTATTACTTCTATTTCAAGGGGCCGGCTTTGGGAAAGAATTACACCTCTCTCTACCCTGCTCCCTGCCCAGCTCTACCTCCCACCCCCCACATCCCTCCATCCACCCATCTCCACTCTCAGCATTCTCCGTTCTCCTGAGTGGGTTTTTTCGGGGTTGTGTGCATAGCCCCACCACCTCTTCCTGCCCACCCTTCTTCCTCTCGGGACAGCTTTGCTCCACCAGTTCTACACTGTGCCGGCCTGGAGAGGAGTAAAGGAGCGGAAAGAGGAGTGAGAAGAGAGGATTTGGTGAACCGAGGAGAGGCAGACAGGGGAGAGGGACCATGGCTGCTCTCTCTGCCTTACTGAAGACCTGGGTTATACTGCAGACCTTGTGCCTGGCCCTGGCCCAAGTGGTGAGTGGACAGGAGAGGTTGAGACCTGATCTGCTAAAGACTTTGCTTCTTTATTCTGGGGTTCAATGAGCATACGAGCCCCTGGAAAGGGTTGGCAGGCTTTGGATGTCTTGATGTGATGTAATGGTTTGCTACCTGTCTTGGAACTAGTCAAGGTGATCAAAATGCTGGCCCTATAGCATACACGTTAAAAAATAAGAGCTTGAAACATTTTTTTGTGCTGTGGAGCCAAAATGAAACTGGATCATTATGGTGTATGGACTCTTATCTCTTCTTAACTGAGGAGCTCTTATTAAAGGCATGGATATGACATTATCTGGGTTACTTTTTTTCCAAGAAGACTTTTATCTATGGAAAATGGATGAAAACTTTAAAGATTTTTCAGTTTTTCAGGAGCAGACTGAGCAGCCATGACAGAGAAGGAAATAACTGGGCATTCACACACATACACACACACACAAACACACACAATCACACACACATATCCAGACACACAAACACACATTCACACAGACATACATACACACACACACACACATTCACACACACGCATGCACACACATTGTTTACTGGATGTGAAAATCCCTATTCAAACAGACACCTTCATGCTATCCACTGGACTGTGCTGTTTTCAATCTCAGGAATTTCTTTATTTATTTATTTCAAATTTTGTACATTTTCCCCTAACACCTTAAGGGAATTCAGAGTTGGATTATCACCTGATGGAGTGCCTGATCCACTGATATGATATTAACTACAGGCTGAGGAAACAGTGAGATGGAGTGAAAGGGATGAGGTGGGGGGTGGTTGGGGTAAACAGTATCAGTCTCATGACCCCTCCTCCCACATTCCTCATCAGTCTTTTTATTTCATCCTGTTCCTAGCCCAATTTTAGTCAATATCATGCCAAATTTCTTTATTTATTTAGTTCTTTTTCATCAAAGCTACACATTGTAGTAACTGGCCCAGAATGGACTAATAAGCTAAATAGCTCTAGCCTGCATCATACCGAACTAATTGTTTGATTTATTCATGCATTATTTACTTTTGTTGCATTACTAATTATTGCCAAATCAATAGGTGTCCAGTAATTTGTACAGTGTATCCTGTCTAATACGCTTTGAATGCTTTCACAGCATTAAGTGTTTGTCAAACACCAGGTCAATAGAACTAATGATAGAGCATATTTAAGGATTTTTATTTTGTACATTAATAATCAAACATCAAATATTAGCATGGTTTTGAAAACAAAAAAAAAATCCCTCTAAATTTCACTGTTATATTACAATAAAAATAGTATTGAGCTTGTTGTAATGTAATTGTGAATTATGGTATTATCAGCCACAGCATCACCATAATATTCATATTAATAATTAAGTCTGATGGGGAAAAATATGAAAAAGTCAAAGATAATTTTAATTGCCATTTATAATATTTTGATAATTGTTACTATAAAAAGTTACTATTAAAAAATTGCTCCACATTCAAATTTTTGTTTCTGCGTTTCAGAGTGGTCCACCTGGACCTCAAGGCCAGCCTGGCCCACCAGGCCCTTCTGGGACTCCTGGCTCAGACGGCATTGATGTGAGTATCCACACCGGTTTGCCCAACAGATTTGTCACAAAGACCATCATTGTGGTTGAGGAATACCAAACCCCGTGCTGCTCCGTGAGACTGGAGTCTTACCAGTAGAGGGCACTGCAAATGAAAACACACTGGTACAAAAGATCTCTGTTCCCAGCAGAGAGAGGGGTCTTTGAGAAGGGACCCTTCACTCAGTCCCGAGTTTGTGTCACAGTAATGTGATACATTTGAGATATTCTCAGGGTTAACTACACACAGGTTGGATAAATATGTTGCAAATAGAGGCTGCAAGGCAAGTTGAGAGAGAATCAGACGCCCTGTTAAAGGGATTTTTGGTTTCTATTGTATGATCCAACAGATGTAATTAAACATTTGATTTGTTGAGATCAGCCTATAAATTTAATTATTACAAATTATAAACGATTGTCTATGATCTTAACCTTTTTTGCAAACATTTTCATTATAGGTCCCACTTTCAGGATTCCGCCAGAATATAGCTGGAAAACGTTGGAGCATTAATAGCTCCAACTGCAAAGAAAAAGTCCAAAGTCGCTTAGTGCCAACTGGAAGTTGTATTCTGCCCTCCAATTTCTACACTGTGGCTTAACCTGTTTGGGTTTTTGCCACATTGTGCAGCAGGGACAGCAACCCCAAGAGGAATCCAGCTATTGTTAAAAAAATAAATGAATAGATTAAAAAAAAATAAAAAACATAAGCGTATTCTAAAGGTTGTCCACACCATAATCACCGGCCGCATCTTTGAACATGTGTCTCTACCTGAAGAACATGATATTAACAAGTTGTTACCTTGTCCTATGATGACTGTTTGCACAATGTACCCAGACTAGTCAAACATTCAGTTTCCCAACAATGTGTTTATATTATTCATTTAATCTTTATTTAATCAGGAAGGCTACACTAGGGTCAGAAGCCTCTTTTGCATAGACAAGATGACATGGTAAAAGTTGTGGACAAAACCATGCGAAAATCTACTAAACGGATAAAACAATACCAAAAAAACAGACAAGAAAAACTTTGATTAACAATAATTAATGCTGCATCATTTGTGTTTGTGTCTTATGAATGCCTATCATATGTACTAGTTCTGCTTTCTGTGAAATAACCAATACCAAACAAATGACTTTAAATCTCCATTCCATCTCTCTGCAGGGAGAGAAAGGACCTCCTGGGCCCCCTGGTCCACCAGTAAGTTTCTACTTTGCTGTTGACTGGATGTTATATCGCATAAACATTATAGGTTTTGTTAATGACAATAGTGTGTTTTGTTTTAATGTAGGGACAAAAGGGAGAGCCAGGAGAACCAGGTCCCGATGGAGCACCAGGGGAGAATGGCATTGATGTAAGTAAACAGACTAATTTGTGTAAGAGAGACGATGAGATGAAGTGAAAGAGAGAGAGAGTTAGAAAGGAGGAGAGAGAGAGTGCATGGAATAGAGAAATGGGCAGGAAAATGCTGTTAAATGATCAAAAACAAATATGCTTCCCAAAAGAGATGTTCTTAGAGGCATAATGTGAAAAACAGCTTAAAGAAGAAATGGAGAGAAAAAGGAAACAGAGGAAAAAGTGTAAATATATTCCCACAGGAAAGGCATGAGGGGACTTTTTGTAAAAGAGACTGGGTTTTTACAGGACGGTCATTTTTTAAGAAAACACATCGTGAACAAAACTTTTTTTAAAAAATGTAGAGTTTTTGAAACCAAAAAAAAAAAAAAAAAAAAAAAATACACGACTATAGACAAAAACTTTCCTCAGGCTAAATAACATTTTCATGAGATGATAGGAGCCACCAGTCATCACCTCGGTGAAGGTAGAATCTGAAGCACTATGTGAAGCACTATAAAAATAGCATTTTAATGTCAAATTAAAACAAATACTATGACTATGAAAAAGGCCAGGAAGTGGAAAGATATCAAAAGATCATGGAGATAATGAGAACAAAATTTTACAGGTACCCTGTTAGCGTGTTTGACCACTAGTGGTGCTTTAGAGCAATTTTTGATGAGCAGGTGTGAGGGTGAAGTGATATACACTTGTACTGACTGTGGAAGGCAGTTTAAAAAGTTTTTAAACACTTTGCAGAACAATCCCAACTAGAGTTCCACTTAAAGTGCTATTCTTTTATCCTGAGCTTTCAGCAGTGCCACAAGGTCCTTGACAGCAACCTTATTTTTGATTCTGTCCATAGTGTGCTTAGGATTTGAAGGCATCATCATCATTGACCCAGGAAATAGTAGTTTGATAAAACAATTCCAACTCAAGGTCTACTTACTGGATTTTCCAACCAATATCACACGTTCTAGTTTTCCAGAGCTTGTATGTGGTTGAAAATGTATTCAGAACATTTTTTTTACACCTGAGAGATGCAAACAATGAGTTTTGGAAAGAAATGCTGAATGTAAACATAACAGTTTACAATGAGAACTCCATAGCACCTTTGAGTCAATATACAGTAAGTGGGATGCTCTTTAAAATGACACCTTTAAAACATCATCAGAATGTATATTACTCAGTATTTAGGATTTGTTCTTGTTTTTAATATAATGCTTTTGTAAAACTTCTAATGTTTTGGTGCTTATTCTTATAATCATAAAGTGCAATAGCTCTTTTTTGACCATAAGGCCTCATTAAGCCTCTGTACATTTGCTGTGCTGTTTTAAAGTCAAGGTGTTTAGAATTTCTCTGTGGACTGGGTTTTAATTCTCTATTAACAGAAATATTGTCATGTTTTAGCAACACTGACCCTTGAACTCCTAAATATTAGTTTCTTGTGATTATGGTGACTAAGTAATTAAATCTTATTTCACTGTACAAGTCAAAGAAGTGTGCTTTCAATGTATAGCTGTTTGGAGAAATTATATGGAAAATTAACTCTTTTGAAACTTCATGAAGAGGTAAATATACTTTTATATTCAATCCCTTATCACTCAGAGATTACACTTATTTAAATCTCTAGCAATCACAGGTATTGATGAGGGCGCTTCAGTTATGGATTTGCCTGATAAAATCTGTGAAAAAGTTTTACTGTGGCCTGTGATTGTGAAGGGAGGCAAATTGAGAGTCAATGCCTAATAGTCACATGCTTAAAGAAGAACACAAACACACACACACACACACACACACACACACAGACACACGCACACATGCATTCTTCAGAGATTTAGCCAGTAATCCGCACTGGAATCTCAGTCTCTGGCTCGTTTCCTAATTACTTACAAGAACAGTGTCAACTTCGATCAAATGAGTGATTAGCCCTGTCGCAAGGTGAATTCAAGTCACATGTAGCCTGTGGAAATCACAGCGGTAACTGATTTCCTTTCTAACCTCCTTAATGTTTTTCCTTCGCTTTTTTTAAACTCTATATACATGTCTAGTGTATCTGTCAACCTTCATTTCTTTCTGCCTGTCTCCAGGGTTTGATTGGAGCAAAGGGTGACCGAGGTCCTATTGGGAGCCCTGGCACTAAGGCAAGTGTTTAAACCCCCATGTGGAAAGATTATTAGAACACATTGTTATGCTGCTATTCTGTGAGAGACCTATAACTCAAACATTAAAATGTATCACCTTTGGTGGAGTTGTGAGTGATTAAAGCTTTCAAAATCCTCAAGGGTTAGTTTTCTAATTAAAGAGTGTCAGAGTCATGTTCTTGTCTTGTACTAGTGTTTTGATCATGACACTGACCCCCTGCTTATAAGAGATTAAGTATGATAATTACTGTGTATCTGAAGATCTTTTTCTTTCTTTAGGGATAGAATATTGATTCATCTTCAGTATATTTTATGCCCTGAGGATCTTGTCATCATTTATTTGATTTAAGAGACTCACATGTTACCACTATAGTTAATGTTGCTGTTTTCTGTTGTCTGCAGGGGCAACTTGGACCAAGTGGCGAGCCCGGCCCTCCTGTAAGCGAATTATTTATTAACTAATACATGATGAATGATAATATAAATATCTTACACTTTAAAAAACTGGTAGAGGAAGTACTCAGATCATTTACTTAAGTAAAGGTGCAATAAAACAATGTAAAAACTCTCCAGTATAATGGATTTGCATACAATTCCCCACAGAAGAAAAATATACACAAATATTATCGGCAAAAAGAAATGTCAAGAGTAAAAGGCCATTTTCAGAAATATGACCCCCTTTGGTGATATACACAGTTAAAGTTTAGACCAGTAGTCCCCAACCTAGAGGTCAGGCCCACTCGAAGAGATCACAAGATAAATCATATGATTAAATGGGTATTAAAGAAAAAAAAATCGTTAGATATAGTTTCTGCTATACAAAATTGTTTGGAAATTTTTATAATCTCGGGCCTTGAACAATTATTTCAAAAAGGCCATCTGAGACATTTAGAGGGGAACAGCTAAAAACATGTGACATGGATCCCCAACCAGAACCTGCTTTTTTGTCAGGGTTCCCAAACAAAACAGTTGGAGAAGCACTTGTTTGATCATTAATGCATCATACCAATCGTTTTTTTTATACACCGTCTAGCATAGCCAGAAATATAGCTGCCAGATAAATATAGTGGAGTAAAAGGTATAACATAGTCATCTGAAATGGAGTGGAAGTATAAAGTTGCATAAAACAAATATAACCAATAACCAATGAAAGTAAAAGTACTTTAAAACTGTATTTAGGTACCATACTTGAGTAAATGTACTTAGTGTATATTTATGTGAAGTATGACCAATTAGATTACATATTTTCCCATACGGTACTTGACATGATACTTATGAGTTGACTTATGACCATCTGAATTAGGAATTGTTTGAAGGCCTAGTCAGTTTCCTAACAAATTCCCAACATATTGTAAGGCAGCTGGTCTCATAAGGCAACCTCCCAAGTCCCTATTTCTTCATGCCTGAATGCCTGACCAGCTGTGCCCCCTTTTGGGTTCGGTCTACCCAGATGTGGCATATGCTTTCTACAGCTGACATGAGCCTCATTCCTATATATAAGCCTTAATAAAGAAGAGAAGCGCCATCAATGCTCCACGTGTTATGTTCATATTATTATCAAATGCTACCGCCTACATGTGCATCAGCAAATGCAAGGCAAGGAAACTCAACAGTGCAAAACGCATCATCTGTAACACAGTTGGACACCACCAGGTGGTGCTCTGCATCCATCTATCGCATATTATCCAGTACATTCAAACATTAAGTCCAGAGTCATTCAATGTCATGCTTGAATGAAACACTATTAGTTAAATCCTTTGTTTAGCTTTAACAGGCATGCTGTCTGGGGGCTGTGCTTGTACACCCAGCTGCCTTATGCTGCACAGACAGAAGATCCTGCCCTGTGGGCTGTTCTTCCTGCAAGAAGGCTTACTTACCTAATTACTTTGCTTATAATTAATTCCAAGCAAAACACACAGTAAACATAAACTGATTGCATTCTGTGTCTTTGCTTTTCTTGAGCGCTGTTTACCCCCACAGTCTGACACTGTACGCACACGTAACTAAATTAGTGCTGCCATTATTAATTGGCTTTCGGGAATGTTAATTGATACTTTGACGGATTGGTTCCACTTGTTGTACAGTAATTTAACCCCTTGTCCCTTCTGTCCACACAGGGATCTGGCCTTCCAGGACTGGCTGTAAGTAGCTTGTATGGTGTAATGCAGTTACAACTTTATCACTTATTAGCTTTGCTTTGAGGTGTGAAAATAATTTTTCTAATTGGTTGGATATGTACACATTGTACGCTCTTGCTCTCTGTGTCTCTCCATCTAGGGTGCTCCAGGGCCAATTGGTCTTCCTGGTGAAATTGGACAAACTGGACCAAAGGTAGGACACTGGATGAAGTTTATGACACTGTCTTCATGATTAACAAACATTACCATTTCAGTATCATATCTACAGCTTCTTTCTTTCCTCTGCTATGTCTAGGGCATCATGGGACCACCTGGACCTCCAGGACTACCTGGACCTCCTGGCAAACCAGTAAGTGTCCAGCCAGGACTGATTGTCCAGGAGGCATCTTATTTATCATCTCATCATCTTACTTTGTCATCCTATCTCTGGTTTTTACTAGAACAAAGTTGATATTGGAGTTAAAATGCCTTTGGAAACTTGAAAAAGAAAGATTGCTAGTGCTATTGCTAGTGCTAGTGAATATCATGTTGCTGTTGGTGTTGGACAAAACAAAAGGGAACACCCACTGTTCATACAATATATTACAATAATGACATATAATACAATTCAAGAAAAACAAAAGCTCAGCCCAGGATTGCATTACAGGATTGCATTACATCATCGGTTGTTCTTGTCAATGGTACATTAAAGTTTTCTGTAGCGCGAAATAATCCCATACTAAACACAATCCTTTTCAGCTCAGCCGATCAAGTGGTTGAAGTAGAGGAAGAACTGGGTAGTTAGCACTGGCAAAAATAGCCAATATAGTTTAACCTATACTGGATATTTGAGGCCAATAGCAATGATGAATTTTTTTTATTGAATATGATACTGATATAGTGGTGGGGAACCATTTTAATTATCTTTTAAGTGTTGTGCACAAGATATGATTTGAGTGGGACAATTTACAGTTGAAAAATAAACTAATAGTGCTCTCTGGTGAACAAGCTATCCAACTGCGACCCTTCTCCTAATTACCTTAAACATAATCTTTGGCATATCCGTGCTTTAAATTCTTTTATATTGGCTGATAGATATTGTATGTTGGTGCTAATGTATTTGCACTAAGCTAATATCAGTTAGTATATAACCCTAGCAAATTCATCAGTCTAGCTCTAATAACAACAAGGGGGAAATGGTGAATAAAACTGCACCACTAAGATGAACTTAAACCTTATCCACAGAAAAGCTGTCACAGTAAATTATTTCATAACTATGACCGAAGAGCGTCTCTTCATTGAGAGTGGTGAGATCAGCTTTAAAATGAGTGAGAGATAAATGAGCTTCCAGCAGCTCATTTGGCTTATTAAGCATATATTTACATCAATGTAATTGCAATCAACTAATATTATACACTGTGGTCAAAGTGTAAAAGCAAAGCAAATAAACATCTCATCTGCTAATGCCATGTTTAAATGTGATGTGTTCTGCAGAATGTGTGGTAACAAATACCTAGGCCAGATAGAGCTCACTGCTGCCTGTACAGGTCCCAACAGACACAGAGTGCTGAGATATCATAAACAGTTCTGAGCGGTCCACTTTCAAGTCTATTTTCCAATTGCATATGTACTCTCTTGTGTTGTTCCAAGAAGGCAAGGGAGGTGTCTTCATTGAGAGTGATGTTCCCACTCCAGGGGAGTGTATTTGTTTAGCTTTGGTGCTGTCCTAGGGTAAATACACCCATTAGATCAGTGGGCCGTCTCATCTGACTGTAGCAGGGATACATCAGCCCCTGTAGAGATACTTTATTTTCTAACTCAATCTGTAAATAGAGAGACAGAAGGATGAGGGAGAAACAGATAAAGAGAGAGAGAACCAGTGCTGAGTCAGCTCAGGACAGAAGAGGCAACTGTCAGCAATCTGTGACCTGCTGACTTTTTCCACCTATCCATCTATCTATCTATCTATCTATCTATCTATCTATCTATCTATCTATCTATCTATGCATCTGTTGATTTAGGGTCCTCCAGGGAAGTTCCTCGGTGGGGAAGAGGGCAGTGCAGACTTCCAGGTAAGATCTAGTGACATCTCCTTCCCTACAAATCTATTTTGACACACTTTTAAGTGTCATAAACCATGTATTTCCCTCTCTCAACAACAGTGTCCTCTTAACTGTCCGGCAGGACCAAAAGGCCCTCAGGGACTGCAGGGAATCAAGGTGAGTAGCCTTTTTTCAAGATACTCAAAAGAAATACTCATCAATGATAAAGTTACATATTAAAAATAATTACGACACTATACTGACTTATTGTTTACCTCTAGGGACACAAAGGGCGTGCTGGTATTCTCGGAGAGCCTGGCAGCATAGGAAAACCGGTAAGCTGCACAATCACTACTGGAACAGATACACAAATGCACTCAAACATCCATACTTGTACATGTTGGTACAGTCTTGCACACTCACTAACCATTCAGGGGCAGCGGAGGCAAGGATTAGCTCTAATGAAGCCCCCCGAGGCACATGACTGGCACTAAACTGGCTGCGATTAGTCAGGCCTGGCCCTGGCCCTGGCCCTGGCCCTGGCCCTGCAGTCAGCCGCCAGAAGAAAAGGGTGGTGAAGAGCCAGGTACATAAAGGGGAGGATGAGAGAGTCAGGGTTCGCGCATCCTTCTCTCCTCACTGTATTAAGCAGAGCTAATGAGCACACAGCGGGCTCCAAGGGAGCAGCTAGCGAAGCTCCAGGATTTAGCCTTTGATTTTCCCGCACAACGAGCCTCCTGAAAGCACCTCAGCACTCAAAAGACTCAATGCACAAGTTACCACTCCTCCCAGACATACCAGTATTTTAAAAGACCTACTCTGGCTCAAGGTTTCTCTATGGTGCTGCTCTCTCTTCTTCTTCTTGAGGGCAGACAGCATGAGCCATTTAAATCCCCACCAGCTTTCTGGACTAAAAAACAGATACCATCTAAGAAAAATGTGCTGGTGCTGTAGTATTGCTAAATTACTGATGACTATACGATGCCAAAGACTTATTAGATTAGTGAGGTAAGGTCAGTACCACATTTATCTTTCATTTATCTGCACTGAAAATAAAACTGGAGCGGCTTAAACCGGTTGATGACCTGAGCTTTTTTTTGATTAATTTTATTTTAACCGCTCACATGTATCTGATTTTTTATATTTAATGAAAAAGAGAACTGTAAAAGCCATAAGTTGTTGTATTACAGGGAGTCACATATACGCCGTAACTATTTCTTGGCAAACACCGGCTGCATGCACAGACCTCCTGGAGTCTTAGTAGATTGTTAGGCTTTCTCACAGTGACAACAAATCTCCAGGAAGTCACTGGCCTGGCCAAGAAATGGTTAGAGCGTATCACTTCCCACAAACCACAACTTGTCATTTTAAAGGTTAATTGGTGAGCTTTAGAGGTGTTGTTAGGTGCATTAATGAACTTTGACCATGGCCAAGTCAACCTTTATCCCCTGCTTCGGTTATTTATGCTAAACCAAGCTTATCCCCAACTGTCTCTAGCTCCATACACAAAGTCATTTGCAGTGCTACTGCTCATCTTAATCTTAGCAAGACACTGGTGCTGAGATTTAGTGCATTTCTCGAAAAATGTCAAACTATTACGACAAAAATACAAGTAAACCATCCTGAGCTGTTTAAGTTGGTGCTACTTCCATAACCACTTGATGATGGTTATTTGATCATCTTATGGTAGATTTTTGTTCAGTGTGTTCATGAGTCTTTTGACCAGCGAGGTGCTGGTATACAGCGATCAAAGTCCAACATAGACATCAAAACCAACCGGTTACCATCACAGGCTGGTTCCAGCTGGATTTTCTCTTCAGCTTGGGGTCTCTGGGGTGACAGTCTGTAGATATGGGAAAAAACAAAAACAAAATAAGACCTCATACAAGTTTGTGAACATTTTTTGAATGTGCCATGACTGGTAGCAGGCATTTGTACTACAGAGAGCAGCACAGAATAACTAATCAGCCTCCTCTTTTTATCTCCTCCATTAGGGTCTCAAGGGAGAAGTGGGCATCTCTGGGGAACAGGGCATCCCAGGACCTCCGGTATGCTGAGAATTCAACTTTTAGTCAACTGGCAAAGTTAGAAATATAAGCTCATTGTCTACTGTTTTAACAATCATAATATCATCTGGAATTTACAGAACCCAGTGTTCTGTCAGTGTTACATTTTTAATGTGCTCTGACTGCTCATGGTCAGGGTCAGTTTCTTTCTTACCTTGCTCTTCTCTGCTTCCTTGTAAGGGTCCGATGGGTCTGAGGGGTTATCCAGGAATGATGGGTCCTAAAGGAGAGGCAGTGAGTATACCTTTCTTTTTCCGCATTCAAACTTTTTTGTCCTCTTTCTCTTTGGGTAGAAGGCTGTTCTCATTCTTAGATGAGAACCAAGGAGGCACAGCCAGACCTGCCCCCCCAATACAAACATCATCCATTACCAGCAATGGGGACATATGGAAATGATGCTAACACAAATCTCTCCCTTCCTCTAATGAGTTGGGGTTGTCCGAGTCCATGGTGCCTCCATCTGTAGTTAATGATCCGCTGTAGCCATCCGTCTTACTGTTAACATTAGCTGTGTTAGCCAAGTTAGCGCCCCGGCTTTGTGCCAAAGCAAGAGTGGCTGGCTCTTTGTATAGCTCCCATTAGTGAAGTGAGTTAAGCTCTAATTACTCCTTTATCCCAATGAATAGTAGGCTACTATGACTTAGCATCCTCCCTGATCTAAAGTTATTGATGGCACTTGCTTGTCTTCCCCTAGGGGCCTCGTGGCTACAAGGGCATCAACGGACCTGTAGGAATCCCTGGACCTCCTGTAAGGACACCAAGACACACAAACAGACATAATTACTAATAGAAAAAAGGTTACCACAATACACATCTGGTAAGCTAAGCCTCTTTTTGTTGTTTGCAGGGTGAGGAAGGACCTCAGGGACCACCTGGAGAGGCAGGAGACAAGGGAGACAAAGTAGGTGACTCTCCTAGTGTTGTCCCTTGAAATTTATCGGCAAAGCAGTGGTGCAAGACAAAAAACATGAAAAAGTTATCAGAAATTGAATGCGGACCGTGATCCCGATGTGCTTTGTGAAAACATTGACGTTGATTTTCTTATCTTCTGCAGGGCAGCCGAGGTATTCAGGGCCCACAGGGCGCGGTTGGCAAAAAGGGAGAGAATGTGAGTGATCACACTTCTGTTTTTGCACTACACAGTCATGTTCAGAGATGTGCCAAATGAAGTCCACTGACTCATCTGCTTGCTTTTTCAGGGTCTGCCGGGTATTGATGGAAAAGATGGCACACCTGGTATTCCTGGAATCAAGGTAAGGGCTGCCAGCTGTCGTAAAGATGAGAAACTTCAATCTCATTTAAAGATAGCGGTTTATTACTCTTCTTTTCTCTTTTCTGCAGGGCAGCCCTGGCCAGGCTGGGATGCCTGGTCCTCCTGGTCCTCAGGGAGCAGCGGTGAGTGATCCTTGAATTTAGTGCTCGGGGAGGGGGGGGGTGTTTATGTGTGGGTTGTTCAGCAATGCCACTTAAGGCACATGCAAATAAGCCCGTCTGTAAATGCTTATTGTCACTCAGAACACGTAGGGGGTCAGTCTGTTCTCTTCCTCAATTCCACTACGCGAGAACACAGACAGAGGAAAACCAGCGTGAAGCAGACTGTAAATTTTGGTATATTCTGTTTTCTGGGCTCTCGTCCAGGTCAACAGTGACCCAGTGACCCACGCTTTTTTAGAATTTAAACCACCTTGAAATAGCATTCTCCCTCAAACCACAAGTGATTTATCACAATCAGACCAGTGGGTATACGTGTGTGTGTGTGTGTGTGTGTTTGTGTGCACATCATTCAGACTAAGGAGTAATGGACCATGAGATGCACACTTTGCTGTGTGGTCATTTCAGTGTCACTAACGCTGCTGCAAACTCAAACACCATAACTTAGCCTGCTTTATGCCCTACTGTGATATACCATCACACACACACACACACACACACACACACGCACGCACACACAAAATCACTGCAAGGAAACCTGCTACAAGGTTCTGTATAGCAGTGTTCAACACTGCAGCATTATCATTATTTATATTATAATTATTATCATTATTACATCAGGCATCAGCTTTAGTACCACCCACTACCGGCACCTACATACTAATATCCACATTCATTACCCAACGGCATTTTTCAGGTCTCTATATTTCAAACATGTGCAATAAACCGCACGCCATATTATCAGAATACGAGACACAGACGCAGAATAACTTTGTCTTTTAAAGTTTTCTGTGGCATTTTCGGCTTAATTAGACAATGTAGAGAAATGCGCAGCGAAGGTCTCCAGCCAGAATCAAACCAGGGATGCTGAAACTATTTGGCTTTTATCATTATCACTGGGCAGCCAGGATTCACAAGATACAGATGGAACTTTTATTTCCCTTTATTCTAATCCTGTTAATTCTTTCTCTAGGGATTGCCAGGCAGTCCTGGGGCTAAAGGTGGACTTGGAGTTAAGGTAAGGCTTTTATCATTTCATATTACAATATCTTTTACATTGACATCTACTAACTTTTAAATTGTTTTTTTTCCTGTTTTTTCGGTTTAAGGTTTTTTTTTAATATTCACCCCTTCTTATCCTCTCTGTCCTTCTTAGGGTGAGCCTGGACCTAGAGGTCATGTTGGCATGCCTGGTGCCGCTGGACCTCTGGTAAGTATATACATAAATATGGCTTTTTTTTCAGGTATTGCAATTGGGTTTTTACTGTATATTGTGCAGTAGGGTGAATAATTGTACTTTTGTATACTTCAAGGGTGAACCTGGGCTTCCTGGTGAGCCTGGTATGGAAGGAGTTCCTGGACCCAAGGTGAAAATCTATAATTATTACATTAAAGCACTAACAACTGCTGCTCTAAACCAAATTTACTAACCTTACCTGACTTCTGCAGGGTGACAGAGGCCAGCGGGGACCTGTTGGGCCACAGGGAGCAGTTGGCAAGCCTGTAAGTCACATTTTGTCTTTGTATTTCTGTGTCTTTCCAAACTCTTTTAAGCTAATTTTTGTCTGTACTTCTATTACTATTACGGTTATTTCCTAACAGGGAAACAAAGGAGAGAGGGGGCCCATCGGTATCCCAGGTGCTCAGGGCCTTAGTGGAACCAAGGGAGACAAGGTCTGTGTGTGTATGTGTGTGTTTGTGAATAAAAAAAATATATATATTGCTTTGCATGACATGTGCATCATTGCCTGTATTCATAATCCATAGTCCATTACACAGACCTGTCCATTGGGGGCAGTATTTGCCCATGAATAAAAATTCCATGAATCCACAATAAATCACTGAATGAGGCAAGCAATATAAATAAGCAATATAAATGATAATCTAAGCAGCCTTATCTTCCTTGTTTTAGAAATGAGACAACATCTTTCTTACTTTGTGATATCTGGTGTCACTGGCTTGAATCAAAATTTAGGATCTTATAATCTAGATGTGACCACGTTTACACGTTCTCGAACCATCTTTCTTTCCAGGGCTTCCAAGGAAAAGTTGGGTCAAAGGGAGATGTTGTGAGTAGCAATTTTTGCCCTTTTAAACTGGATTGCCTGAGACCTCATATCTCATATTCCAGCTCCATGCTGACAAATATATTTCTACAGTCATCCTTCTCCCTCCCCCTCTTCATCTTTTCCTTTCTGTCCCTGTTAGGGTGACCCTGGTGTTGAGGGATTGGCTGGTGAGAAAGGTGAAAAGGTAAAAACCATTACAACATGGCTTTAAGCTGTTTCAAACTTTTTCTTATAAAGAACCACAAAAGTCTCTGGATCTATGACACACTAAAACTTTCCAGCTTTAGATAAGGAGTTTTGAACATTTGGTTCTAAAGACAGCAGAGCAGTGATATATAGCAGAAAGCGTTATAACCAAAGAGATGTTAAGAAGAAGAGGAAATCTGCTTTACTATTTGCATACAAATCCCCATAATAATCCAGATTGCAAATGAGCTATTTACACAACAGTGAAGCAACGATGCATGTTCACTCTTTGAAACCACACTTTTATACATTCATTTACAATACTCATTCTTGAATTATTGCTTAATGAGTGTCTCTGAGGCAGAAATGATAGATGGAGGTGATAAATGTCTCTCTTTCCTTGCTGTGACAGGGTTTGTCTGGTGAACCCGGGCCCAAAGGACAGGTGAGAATCAAACTGTGTGGAATCTGATAACTGTTCCATAACATTGCAAGATCAGTTCTTCATTCCATTTATTTGTTCCCCTCTTCCTTTTTTGGACTGTTCTTTTTACGTTTACCATCATCCATTTTTGTTGGCCTCTCTTCACAGCACGGAATTAGGGGTGACACCGGACACAGTGGACCCACTGGGGACCCTGGTAAACCAGGAGACCAGGGACCACAAGGGCTGCCTGGCCCTAGGGGACTCAATGGAGAGCGAGGAGTACCTGGCATGCCGGGCATACAGGGATCACCAGTAAGTCCAGTTCATTTGTGGTCACATCATTTGTGATGAATGAAATATACACCAGTCAGCCAGAACATTACAATCGGTAACTGTGTTTAAATGCTTTGGCTGAGAGGTGTATGTTGGTTGTTGTCTCTTTGTAACGGTCAGTCTCCTCTTCTCTCCAGGGGCGTGATGCATCAGACCAGCATATTATCGAAGTGGTGTTGAAGATGTTGCAGGGTGAGCACAGACCTGAATATTCACCTTTGATGTCCATAGGGAAGATTAGATTAGTTCATTTCCCGAAACTACTTTCATCTCCTGAGTAATCACTTGCCCATCATCAGAGGCACTTTAATCAAAATGATGTTGCTGTCTCCTGTGTTACAGAGAGACTAGCAGCAGTGGCAGTGAGCGCCAAGAGGGCTGTGCTTGGTGGTGCAGGTGTAATGGGCCCCCCTGGGCCTCCTGGACCTCCAGGAATGCCCGGCCCTCAGGGGCCACATGGCTTAACTGGTGCCCGTGGTATTCCTGGCATTATTGGAGCACCTGGACAGGTTGGAAACACAGGGCTTAAAGGTAAAATTGACAGTATGGCGTTGATAGTTCTCCATATGAGTATTGATGTTCTACACAGTTGAAAGTACGGCTTTTTAGGCCACATTTAATGACTTCACATATTTTGTCTTCTACAGGAAAGAGGGGGGCTAAGGGACAGAGAGGAGATCCTGGTAAACCTCACCCAGGGCCACCAGGACCCGCAGGAATACAAGGTAAGAGCTTAAGCCTCCCACAACCAGGATGAAAATTCTGCAAGATCTATGCAATTTCCTAAATTGTTAAACAGTCTAAATATTCTGCCCAAAGGTTAAGAAGAGGTGGGGTAAAATAAGTAACTGGAGGACATGATATACAGTGCTTGCCACAGAGGAGCCTGCTCAAAGGCCCATTAACTCCAGTCATTTAATGGAGCCTCTTGAATGAGAATGTAATAGGATTGCAAAAGTACATACTAGTTCAAACTGTGGAAAACACACTCAAGTTCCCCTCTGCACACATAAACTCACTTCAAAAGTATGCTTACATATAGTATACATGTGAATTTGAAGTACAGAATGTTTTTAAGAGCTTTGTATGGATTTCATTGAAATTACTCATCTTTACCCCTGGAGATCTGTTAAAGTCCCTTCTTGATGTGAAACTGGCTCCCCCCACAGGTCCTCCCGGTGTGGATGGTGTGGCTCGGGATGGTAGGCCCGGCGAGAGAGGACCTCAGGGATCAGCTGGAGAGGCCGGTCGCCCCGGCAAGGCGGGCGCGCCAGGTCTCCCAGGTTTTTGCGAGGCAGCCATGTGTTTGGCCGCGTCGGCATACACCTCCCCGAGACTACAGGAGGCGGGAACAATCAAAGGACCCAATGTTTAGAAACCCGTCTCTCCTTCAGCAGCTCACAACACCCGGGAGAGAGGAAGAGAGGAAAAGAGGAAGAAGAGAAGGAGAGACACCACTCTTCTCAGTCGGACAACATCAAGGACGAGGGGAGGGGGACGACAATAGTGACTGGATGTACAGAGCCCCCTCCTGACATTCTCAACCTAAAGTTTTGAATGGTGGGACATACTCTGATCTTAATCTCCCACATCACCATGACAACAGCAGCTCACAGCCACCCACATCCTTTCTGAAATCTCTAGTGTTTTTGGATTATGTAAGTGTCACTCTTATCCAAATATCCCAGCCCCGTTCCATCAGTGAAATAGGAAGAGATTTATATTGCATTTCTATGTCTGCCACCACAGTATGTCTGAGCTGAGAGGAGCTGAGAACCGAGCGTGGGAAAGGGCGCTTCTCTTTTACACCGTGGTCACTTTAAATCGTTTTATATATATGCAATACTTTGTCCAAGAGTGTTTTGAAGTTTAAATGGCCTGTCTGTCTTGCAACATCACACCTGATGCCTTTTAAGTGTACAAAAAGGACCAATAAATGATTGCAGCCTAATTTCAAGCTCAGTACTGTATTGTAAAATCTAGTACTTTCATCTCTCAGCTTGAGTGAAATCCGTGATTTACCTCATGTGTACATTCTCCCCACCCCTCCCAATCCCCGCTTTTTACCCAAGTCTCATTTTAGAAACTAACGACTAGCTTTATCTCTTCCTCTTGTTGCCTGGCAACAGCATATCCCGATGGGCACTCCCATCTCCCATAATGCAGTGCTGTAAATCTTTGTAAATGTGTGTTGATTATTATGTAGAGAAAAAGGAATGGGTTACGATATGCACCAACAAAAATCCTGTGTTAATGAATTCAGTGAGTAATAAAAATTTCCTACAGAAATAATGACTTTTCCTCAAAACAAATCAGTTACTCACCCAAATGTGCTTCCTATGCCACTGTCAACATTCCACAGGGTGTCAGCAATTAAATGACTGATTTATTTTCATCAACAAAAGCTATTTATTGTTCGTTATATAATCATCTGTAAAGAGGTTTTTTTTTTTTTTATCTGGCTGTTCAGGTAAACCCAAATCAATAAAAAGGAACCTTTTGTAAAATCCAATGTTCTTCTGTATCATGTGGGGAATGGAAATGAGTCTCTTTAGTCTGACTCACTTCTTTCAGATCCTTTTTCTTTTTCATTTCTCTGATTCAAAATATTTAATCATATCAAATCATACATGTAAATAAATTCCCAATGCTTCCAAAGCTGCAGATGCTTAGCTTTTGTCGAAATTCTTGTAGCACCAAAGCCAGAAGTTCTGCTGCACTAATGAGACTATACAGTACAGTTTTTCGGATGAGAACAATTTCTTGCAAATGAAAAAAAAAAACACACTTGTACAATTCTGCTTTCAAAATGTATGTTTTGGTTTCTTTTCACAAACAACATATGTAAGACACATGGGTTTTGCAACATACTGTATGCAAAGGTAGAGTTGATGGATACACAGATGAATTGCTGAACGGCCATACAACGGCACAAGAGGTTAGTGGGCCCTTGGGCCAGAGCCACTTTTTGAAACGACAGTTAAAATTTCTTATTAGAAAGTCAATAAAACAACCATAAAGGGGCACAAAATGACCACAAAGAAACACAAAACAACCACAAAAATACATAAAACAGATACAAAGAGATGTGAAACAACCAGACAGAGGCACAAAACTTCAACTTCAGCTTGGATGTGCTCCTCTGTAGGAGAGGTGGGAGGTCTTTCACATGGCTGTGCCCAGGGGCCCATTGTTGCATAATCCATCCATGGATGAACAACAGTATTTGGATGGTGTTTTTTTTTTTTTCTAACAGTTTGACAAGGATAACCCCATAATTGAGCCACTTTGAAAAGCAATTTAATTCAGTTTTAAGCTTAATATCTCCCATTGGTTAGCTTGTGAGAAACAAAAGTCTGACCACGGCTCACGGTTTAAACTGCCAATTAAGCTATGGAAATGATATAAGATGGTAATTATTTAAAACTTCAAGATAAAAAGTGACAAAAATACAGCACCATTTAACACTACAAAAGCAGTTTAAGCTGCTTTTCTGAACATCGTCTTTTTCTTTATCCTTAAATGTGATTGTTGGAGCTTGGTGGTCGTACTCAGTGTGCTGCATTACAGTACCTGTGGTGAATGGGCTCAATTATTGCTCATATTTCCTTAAACAAGTGCTTAGTGAAGCAGGCAGATGGCTATTACAGCTGCTTTGGAATATAAAATGAGATGAGATGCTTTAAAATGGCTGCACTTTCAAAAAGACTCAAGTTAAAATGACACAAAATTAACTTCAGCAAAATAATTACAAAAGCCAATATGCTTTTCTATGTAAACGCAATTTTCTTCCATAAATAATTTGTGTTTTACTGATCACATTATTCCATTTTGAAAGCTTATAGACTTTAGAAAAATATCCCTTTGGCATTTTTGTTGCTGTATAACCATTAACAATGAAAAATAAGTGGCTAGACATGCTTATACCTTTTATCAAATACTTGGAAAAAGTATCAAAAGCCACTTCATTTATATATAAATATAAATATATACAAAACAATCAATCAATCAAAGAGGGTATGAAAGCAAGTTTTTGACCTCTGTTTTCACAGAACTCAAATACATTTCTAGGGATATTCTCTTACAAGTCAAATTCAAATATGTATCACACCTCAGGCACTGAGACAGAATATTAGAAATGCATGGGATGCACTCCGAATGGGATTCGGTGACAAAGGAACAAAGATATGAGAGGTGGAAGCAAAGTGTTACAATAATTGTGTGTATTCTCTGCCTACAGATTTAGAAAATGAAAAAAAAAAAGTGAGGCCAGAATTAATCAAGGAGAAGAAAATACAGTTAGTGATTCTTGTCAAATCCCCTGGGTTATTGCAAAATGTACAAAAGGGGTGAAACACAGTGAGAAAATAAGAGGCAGTAATATAGCAATGAATTGGCAATCATAGAGAAAAAGAATGATGCAATACAAATGTGCTGCTGGTGTGTCTTTGCAGACCTCAGGCCCTTAGAAAGAAACTGGATTTTTGCTAAGACCTACAGAAGAAATCTGTGGGGGTAAATCTATACTACTCAACAACAATGGCCGGCCCTTTGTTTCGTCAGATTCATTAACTTTGGGTCATGGTCTTTGGTTTTCTGTCTTTTCTGTTCTCTCTTGCTTCAGTCCACCCTGCCTCTATCCTGCATCACCTCTAGCCCTCTACCAGGGGCCCTTGATAGGTGGGCCCTTGGGGCTGTATTCTACTTGATGGCTCATACAGTTTGCAGGATTGCACCGGCCATCATGTCCCTTTGCACCAGGCTGTCCAGGAGGTCCTGGGATCCCAGGAACGCCCTGCTGGCCAACAGGACCTGGAGGTCCCATCTTACCATAGCCAGGAGACCCTGGGACACCTGAAGGAATAAAGGATATAGAGGGAATGTAATATACATGCAACTATCGCTGCCCTGGTACCTAACCCTAAAGAGGTAATGCTCAAAAAATAATTTACTTTTTAGGCCCAGAGTTAGATAAGAAGACAATTGAAACTCTCATTCAAATGTTTAAAGGTTTAAAATTTTAAACCAAAAATCCCATGGTGAAAATTGCCAAAAGTGCTTGATGCAGATGAAACACACAAGACATAGTATGTTAGTTAATTACTTTTAGAGGTGCTTACATTACAATTTTTTACCCTTTGGACAGAACAAGGCTGGCTGCTTCCTCTGTTTATGTCAAGTTAAGCTAATCAGCCACTGGTTGAAGCTTCAAATTTCCTGTAGAGTTATGGCAGCGGTACTATTATTCTCATCTAACTGGGCAAAACAGCACATAAACACAATGTCCAATTATGCCTTTAAGGTATATTTTAGTCCATCCGTATTGTGAGTTTACATGATTTTATGGAATTTTATGCGATTTTTTCGCACTTTATGCGAAGTGCTAATAATTAACACTGTGGAACAAATACAATGTAGATAGACAGACAGTAGACAGACTTTAAATAGTTGGTAGTATGGTAAGGTGATATCTATGCGCTGAGAAAAAACATGAAGTACACAGCAAAAAGTAGAGCATCTCTAATAGATGATGTTGTTATCATGTCATATTAAAATGAAACGAACACTACATTCCTATTTGATCATTTCGTGTGAGCGTGGTTTCTTTTTCAACCAAAACTACTTGTCAACCTAGTGTGCAAATGCTGATTTGCTAATTTAGCAAATGCTATGTGAACTTTGTGAAGGGATGTCAGACTTCGGTGAATACTAGTCTGGCAATTTTAATTAAATTAAATATGATGAAGAATGACTTTCATCACACAAGCAATTTATTAATCAACAACAAATCAAACTTTTTTTTCAGTAAAAAGCATCATTTATGTGAGATAATGTAAGCCAATACTGCCAGCTAAGACTTTAGCATCAGGTGCTAAATCGCCTATACACAATGCACTAATGGCTGTCTCATATAATTGATGATCGGCGCAAACCAAATGGCTCCCACTGTAGTACTTACTGGTCCATGAACCAGTGGGGTACATTACCTGGTGCTCCTGGAGGTCCTACATCTCCCATTTCTCCGATACCCTTGTCTCCTTTTTCTCCATTTGGTCCCCGTGGTCCTACAGAAAGAGAGACAGAGATTTTGACCAAATTACAGTTAAATAGTTTACAGTAAGATACCAATGACACCTGTGTCATGGTGCTATGAGAGGAAGGTTCACCTGGAGGTCCTTGGGCTCCTGGTCGGCCTTGTCTGCCAATCTGTCCTGGAAGGCCAGGTGCACCCGGGAGCCCAGGGTTACCTGCAGCACCGTCTTTCCCTGGGGGTCCAGGCCGACCTGGGGATGCCACCGTCTGTGCTGGCATCTGCATGCGCGACAAGTAGTAGGCCATTCTCTCTGGGGAGGGGAAACAAACATGCAACGATTCCACAGTGGTAAGAGCTGTGGTGTCAGAAACATTCACAGAGCAGTACCAGAAAGAAGCGAATGTCCTCACCATCAAAAATCTTGATAACCTGCTGCCGGATGAAGTTTTTGATTTCATCATAATTGACTACAGCCTGTGACAGCATAGAGAAAAACAAAGCGGCAAACATTAATCAAGGTAGATAATTAGAAAATTCATTATTTACAAGAGCAGATGGAGCCAGTGAGCGCCTCTGGCCACTACACTGATTGAGATGAAAATCAGGCTACTGTGCTGTAAGTGTAACAAAACTGTATCTCACATCATTTCCTGGTGACCCTGGAGGTCCAGGGAGCCCTTGGGGCCCCGCTGAGCCTGGGCTTCCCCTCTCCCCTCTGGGTCCGATCGGTCCTATCATGGGCAGTTCAGCCTTGGTGTTGTAAGCTCCACCACCAGGAGGCCCTGGTCTTCCTCTCTCCCCTGGGGGACCCCTCTGGCCTGGGGCCCCTGGCTCACCCTAGGGAATAGCCACACACAAGTTAATGGCAGTGGATAAAAGAAAATCAGTCATGTTACTACTACAATCATAATACATCTTTTAGAGGCTGGACAAAAAAAATGGATATTGATTCATGACATTATCCATATGATTTCATTTGCATTAGTTTCCAGCATTAAGTCACATCTTATTATCATCAATTATACACATTTATCACTTCTTCAAACTCACTTATATGCGCTTGCTTTGTAGGAATCATGTGTTGTCAATTAAATTTGACCTTACTTTCATATTTGCTTTCCAAGGGTTGCCAAGGGTTAGATGAGCAAATTGATGCTACTTTCAAGTGTGTACGTTAAACAGGAAGCTAATGGCGGGGAGATGGTTTAATTAGCAAAGGCTAATTTTGAGATGCATATGGAGATCACTATTAAGCTCATTTTGGAGAAGAGGTAATCCCTTTAAGACAGCCGTTGGCCACATATGTATCACTTTCCACACAACAGCCAGAGCCTATCATTCAGGTTGTGTAAATACACTCAAAAAAAGAGTGACGCTACATTAGCGACAGTGATTTATTGAGGACAAAGCAGCCCATAATAGACGTCTAATATTTACACATCAACGACAGACATGTGGTCCTTGGAATAGAGAAAAGGGAGAAGAATAGATGAGTCCGTTCTTGTCTTTCTCCTCTTCTGTGCAGCTAAAAACCTGACAATGCCGTCCTGTCAGCTTGACAAATAGCCTCATCTAGCATCTCCCCTCATGCTTAATAGCATTATCCCAGGGGCAGAAGGATAACTTTATCACTCTATCCACCTACAGCACTGTAAGCCTGTGTCTAAGGAGAGATCCAGCAGGCCCCTTAGCCACAGAGGGCTACCACGCGGCCCGCTGCCACTTTGGAGAGGGGTGAAGTGAGGTAAGTAGGAAAGAGGGTGTCAGCAGGAGGGTTGGAGGGTTAGTGAACGGATGACTGTGTTAAGTGTGGGTGCTGAGTGGGCAGAAAATGAGGGAGCAAGCTTTTTCAGCACCGTAGTGCATCAACTTGAATCTCCCTGAGCTAAAAGCGAGAGAAAAAGGTTGTATCTCGCCGTATTCAGGTAGTCTGTAGAGGTAATGGATGGCTTGTCAACACAGACACACACACACATACACACATAATATACTGTACCATGCTGATTCAGCTCTTACCTTTTGACCTGACTGTCCATTCTCCCCTGGTAGGCCTGCCGCTCCCTGTCAAGACAAAGAAAGAGATATCCATCTAGGGATGAAATATGCACATCACCGCATCGATTTCTCTACATTGTCCTTTAATGGGGACAAACACCACACCAAGACATTACTCACGTCTTTACCAGCAGCACCATCACTTCCTGGCTCTCCCTAAAAGACAAAGTCAAAGCAGGAGGGAAAAAAAAGGTTAAATGAAGTCTGTCAGCATAGCTAGCAGCTTCAGTGACGTTTATTTAAATTTGCTTTGGTTTAGGGGGACGAATTTGGAAGTCGAGACATTTTTTAGAGATACTAACCATGAGCCCTGGGTGCCCGGGTGGTCCTGGAGGTCCTACCATCCCTGGGAGACCCATCTCACCGGCATGGCCCTTATCTCCCTTTATACCCTGGAAAGTGGGGGAGAAAAGATGTAGAATTTAGATTGTCTTCTTTAGTTTTACACATCTGGCAGCAGCACAGAATTTCAATTGTGTCTCGTTTCACCCTCTCTCTCACACACACACACAGACACACACACAGACACACACACACATACACACGCACACACACACACACATACCGACAACAACAACATACAGCACATAATACATAATTTTGAGAGGTTTTTTTAGGGCACATTAATTGTGATTCGTGAATCTTTTATATTACCACATCCACATCCTTATCTCTGGTCATTTATTTTCTGGATGTGTAGCTTCAGTAAGTATTTACAGTAATCATAACTAATGTTTGTAATATTTGTCTGTACTCACTTGTTTATCTTTCTCTGACTTTTTCAGCTGCCCAAACAACCTATTTTCCCTTTGGCATAGTTAAAGAATTTAATTTATCTGATTTGATCATCCAAATTTTATTTTCCAGCATTTCTCTTACCACTCCTGATGGACCAGGAAGTCCTGGAGGTCCAGCTGGACCTGTAGAACCCTGATGGGGAAAGTAGGCACACATGATTAAAATTTAACAGACATATTTTTATATCAACAGTTCAGAATTGTACTGTAAAAGATTAAAAGGGCGGTGAACTTACAATGTGGCCAGGGGGTCCAGGTCGTCCCTGAGCTCCTGGGGTACCTGGGTCACCCTGGAAAGGTCACAAATTGACCTTTAGAGATCTCCAGGGTTACACTGTGATATATTTAGTCTTGCTTCGGGCCTTTGTACATAGATTATGGATGTTCTCTCTAATATTTATCCAAGGTGATAGAAGAAAATGACAGAAGACAAAAATACTCACTTCATGTCCTGGTCTTCCCGGAGATCCAGGTGGACCTGTAGGTCCAGCATCACCCTGGAAGGATGAGAAATTAATGAAAAAAGTAGTAGAGGGAGCATGAATGGGATGCATCACTTCTCTATTAATGGAGACCCAAAGCAAGGAGGCAGCAACTTGATAAAACCGCCTGGCTGGATGAACAAGCAACAGACAGCAACAGTATGTAGACAAACAGGCAGACTTAGTGTGATAACCCAATTAGATGTTGGCTAACCTTCTGTCCGGGGAAGCCAACATGGCCTGTCTTCCCTTTGAATCCCTGAGGAGAGACATCAAAGAGCATGACACTGGTTCGGTATCAAAATTCACAAAGTTGAGGCTGCCAGAGAACAGGCAGACGTGTCTTTGAAATCCTGAACACCTGCTCTTGGATATAGCACAAACTGAGATACAGAGAGCAGGAGAGAGAAATATAAAAAGAAACTGGGGGACTGAAAGAGGCAGCTACTCCTTTCTTCACTGTGTGTGTGGGTGCGAATGTGTTTGCGTGTGTGTGTGAGTGCTTGTGTGTGTGCGTGACTGTGAGTGTGAGTGTGTGAGAGTGTGTGAGTGTGTGTGTGTGATTGCGAGAGAGAGAATATCACCATCTCTGCTGTGTCAGTATACACGATAGAGAGTTAGAACGATCTTGGAAGAAGATAGGGAACTTAGAAGTTTCAAATGGGGTCACATCACCAGTGACATCTGTGGCATTAACAAGACTCTGTAATGATTTCACATACTAATGTAGTGTGCACACATTGGTGAGGGGAGCTTCAGTCCATGCTAATTTGCATAGGATGCTGTTGGTGAAACTATAAAACGGTCAAGATTTAGGATGATCACATATGTCTTGAGACATTTCTACATACATGCAAGGCACAATATCACGAGCACAAAAAATTCTCCCACCTCTGTCAATGAATTTCTCATAAAAAGCCTCAAATGGGGTCTCGGTGACAAGCAGTCATGCAGTCTGATTTGCATACTAGTTTGCTGTTTGGGAATCTGAAGATGAGCCATGGAAATGAAATTCCAATGCATGGTCTCAAGTATGCCTACCAGATCTCATCTACCAAAACAAGCTACTATATGTGAAAAATAATGAGGGCATTCCTGATGTGGATGCTTGGAAGAACAAAACATCTAAATTTATCTCAAAAGGCTCCCATGGTTTAAAAAGAATCCACAAGAATCCTGCAGTCCTGCAGAAGGGCTATGCTTAATCTTTGAGATAAATGTTAATATTAATACTAGTCATCAAGATATTTCAGTCTGGACAAAAGTGGTGGACTGACTGATGGACAGATTGACATCATCAACCATAGAGGTATGAATCTAGCTGAAACAGGTTTAGACTCATCATGAAATAAAGCCTTATTTTGTCTTTTTATGCCATTGACTGTGAAGATCTACTGTGACACTCATGGTAAATGTAGGATTAGATATTACAAAAATAACCAAGATGAAAAGAGATAATTATTCATACAAACATGCATTGTTTCGTACATTGTGCTGAGAGCTTGTTTGGAGACCATTTGGCGTTTAGTATATACACAGTATATTTTTCACGCATAATTCATGTTGTTTTGTTCACTGGATGGATAGAGAATCAAATCACGTCAGTGTCTGAAGTGATACTCACTGGGATTCCTCTTGGTCCTACAGGGCCTGGAGGGCCTGGCTCTCCCTGACAATGAAAAATAGCCAGTGTCAAAGGTCAACTATTACATGCATGTCTTTCATTTTACTCACTATAGATTTACTACATTGTGTGTTTGGATAATCTGAATGTGTGTGGGCATGTCACCCATGTGATTCATGTGTGTGACTTACCCGCATCCCTGGTTTGCCATCTTTCCCATCCATTCCTTCAATGCCAGGGGGACCCTTTCAATGCAAAGCAGACAGAGAGTACATATGAAGATTCTGATCTGTGTACAGTAAGCTCAAATGGGTCAAACTTGGAGAAGATCCGTGATGTGAAATACACGTACCATCAGTCCTGGGGAGCCGGAGGAGCCTGGGGATCCAGCTGGTCCCTGTGGCCCTTGACCACCATCATTGCCCTTTGAAAGTTGGGATATTTCAATACAATTAATGATAATTTTGGATGAAAAGGAAATCAGAAATAGCTAAAGGTGTGTTTTGTACTCACTTTTTCTCCTTTGAGTCCAGGGAGCCCTTCCCTTCCAGGTTTGCCAGCAGGACCTGTTGGACCCTATAAAATACAGACTCTAATATACAAAGTCCCTTCACACATTCCAAAGGTGCAATTTGCAGCAGCTAAAGCTATTACATACCGGTGGTCCTAGGAAGCCTGGTTGCCCTTGGAAACCCTTGAAATAAAAGAAGAAACATATAAATATGTATAATTTTCTCCTAATACTCACGTCTTTCAACTATGTGTATGTGCAACGTGTTATACAAACCTGATCTCCTTTTTCACCAGCAGGCCCGGCTGGTCCTGTGTCTCCTTTAATGCCCTGCAGACACAGATTGGCTCAAATTATGAAGCAGTTACTAAACTTTGTAATGATAAATGAAGAAGCCAGACTCTAAATTCTTGCCATGAAATATTCATGATGATACACTGACCGGTAATCCAGCCTGTCCTTGATACCCGGGGTTACCAGGAGGACCCTGCAGGAGGGAAGAAAGTTTTAGCCAGTGATATACAAAACAAGCTGCAGATTGATCGTCTATTACATAAAAGTGCTGGTGTAGTGGCTTACTGATTCTCCTTTCAGACCAGTGTTTCCTGGGTTCCCACGTTCACCCTTCAGTCCCTGACAAATAAAACAGGCAGTGAATCAATGTCAGCACGCATAGCAATGTAGCCATCGATTCATCCATTAAAGATGTAAGTTTGGTGTCAATCCAACAATTATAATGAGGCATCAAGAGTAATTTACAGGCAGTCCAGGTGGGCCCATGGTTCCTGGGTAGCCTGCCGTCCCCGGAGGGCCCTGAGGTAAAGATCACACAATCAATCAAATAGGGAAAGCAATTATTTTTCTACATGTTATAATTTCAAGGAAACTGACTGGCAGGTAGTTACCTGCTCGCCCTTCAATCCTGGGAGGCCAGGTGGCCCTCGCTCACCCTGCTGACCCTGAGGATGACGGGAGTGGAAATGATTAGAAAACGAAGGACAGGATGTGATATGTATGTCAGGGAGAGAGGCTGCCCTGACAGAAATGAACCAAGGACAAGGTAAGTCAATATCAAAGAGAGGAAACAGCTAACTGGCTCGGATCATATCCCATGGGCAATCCCTACATTTGATTTTGTCCCTTTTCTCTACATCTCTATGAGGCTTCAGGGTAGTGATTTAGCTCTGTGATGGTGATATCCATAGACCATGTGTTTCAATTTTTAAAAAGGGTAGAGATTTTCAAATATTGCTTCCCCTCCTCCCTTGTTCTGCTGCAGATTCAGGTGCAAGTCTTAATAATGCAGACCTCATCGAGTAATTTATCTCTTTAAGACTCTTTAAGAGTCTGCGGTTTCATCAAGTAAACAAAAAACAAAGAAAAATGAGCAGTGTATTGGTGTTACTAAGCAACAAAATACTGTCTTTACTTCTGTCATGCACACAGTTTCCGCAGAATGATACCATCGTGTATTGAAAACCTTTATTCCACAGTCTATTAATCTGATGCAAATATTAATATGCATGTGCGAGTGCAATCTGTCGCCTAGCAACAGCAGCTGCAAGTGAAAGACAGATGAGTGCGGGATGGAAAGAATGGATAGAAGTTTGGCACATGCAGCCCTCACACGGCTCATCCATTTACCATCTCTATTCTCCTAAAACAATAAATCTGTATGAGGAGGAGGAGAGGCGGAGGGCTCTTGTCTGCACAGCCTTGCCACTCTCCATCACTTGGACAAGGGAGTAATTGAACAACTGGAGAAAGAGACAACCAAATCATTTCCTCATCTGAAGTAACTTTCATTAAAGAGCCATGGAAAGAGGCAGAGAGGGAGGAGAGATGGCAAGGAAGGAACAATCAAAGGGCTGCTTGAATTAAAAGTGAGATGATCCATATTTGAAAAGAAAGAGAGGCACAGATAGGATAGAGACATTAAAAGTAGAGTTGGAAAATAACAAAATGAATGTACTCAAGTACTGTAGGTACTTCTACTTTGCTTGAATGTTTTCTATTTTATGCTACATTATACTTCTATGCCATTATGCCGTTATTGCAGTAGTGTGTTTACGGTTATTCCCCTATATTTATTTGACAGTTATTAGACATTCATTTGACTACTAGTTACTTTTTTGGTTAAAAAACTTGCATAATATGCAATGCCTTGTTAAAGATTAAAATAGTGGACCTCAACCTTTTTGGCTTGTTACCCCTTTACAAAAAGCAGTGCTAGGTTGGGGCCGCTAGTCACATTTCACATGTACGGGATTTGTTTTAAGGTACCAAAGAAACATTTGCCCTCAAAACTTGTAAGATGGTTCCATTTGAAGTCAGTTTGAAATCCAAAGAGGTCAAATTATCCAATGTTTCACAGGAAAGCATAATTTAAGAAAAAAAAAACAAAAAAAAAAAACAATTTTATGTATTAGAACTCTTTTTTTCCATAGAGAATCATCTTACAATTGTTGGGATTTATATTGTGACACTTTGCAGGTTGGAAACCTCTGGACTTGAGTACTGAACTGTGTAAAATTTAGTAGTTCCACTTTGACCTGCGGTAAAATGATACTTGCAAATTGACGATTCCATAATAATAATTAAATAATGTCATCATAACATATTAGCTACAGGGGGACTTTTTTCAGAAAAAGAAGTTTTACTTTGACAATACTTCTGTACATTTACTTAGATTAAATTTCGAGTGAAGAGTAGTAGAAAAGAAGTGAAAATGAAATTTAAGGTGTGAATGAAACTTACAGGTAAACCAGATGAGCCCGGAGGACCTGCGAAACCAGGAGGTCCCTGTGAACAAAAAGCAGTGAAAGGAACAATTAAGACACATGAGACAAGATGAACAAACACACACAAACACACACACACAAAAATCAATTTTAACAACTGCTTAAAGCAGGTTTCAACTAGCTCCAATTAAGTAAATACTGCACTAGGCATCGCAAGGAAGATCTACGTGTTGGTGTAAGTCAGTACTGAAAAGATTAGTGAGTATGACGTTTTTACCGAGACCAGTAGGGGGCTCTGTGAACTCACATAAAGTGACAAACACAGGCTCCTCTCAAGTCACTTCATGTCTGAAGCGGCAAGAGGCAAAAACCGAAAGAGACTGTTTTAAATTTTTAAATAATCAAGACTTTTACCATTACCAGAAGTAATGGAGAACTAATGCAAGGCCCCGAGCAGGATGCACTTTTTAAATTTTCTATTGAAACAATTTTCGACGATAATAGATTTTTCAGGGTGGTAAGTTAGAAAAAGATGCAATCAAGTACAGAAAAATCTGGGTACTGTAGGCATATCCACACAGTACGTGAGAATTTCAGACTAGGAGTCCATACTACACCTTTCTTGTCTTCGATTAAACCGTGGCAAACAATTCAAGTTTCTCTACTTTAAATAAGCTCCATGGGAGTAAAAGTTTAGCTGTCTGGGAGATAGGCTGCTGAATCTTTAATTTTTGATAGAGCCTTACCATGGTTCCTGGTATTCCAGGTTGGCCTCTCGCTCCTGGCTCACCCTGTGGTGAAGTTACAGAAAGAAAGTTGATCCTGAAGATTGTAAAAGTTTTTTTTGGATATGCACACTTGCACAAAGGCAGACACGCCACTCTCATAACTAATTAACTTTATGTGCATGAGAAAACACAGACATAGACTCACTGTCTCTCCTTTTATTCCAGGTGAGCCAGACACTCCTGGAACTCCAGGTGGTCCTGCGCAGGATCGGTCCCCCTATGAGGCAAAGGGACAAAATGCATGTGCATGTACATCTCTATGATTATGTCTATGTATGTGTTTTAGACCATGTCTAAAAAATATGACAATGATCTCAGCTGACCACTGCTTCTGTTGCCTGCTCCCTCTGCAGTCTCTCTAAACACTGTAAGCGAACAAGAGAATAAGTTATAAGAGTAATACTTTACCGCTGGCATAATATTTTGTCAGACTGACTACTCAAATAGTGCTACGCAAATTCAAATACAACGCAAAATGAGGGGTTGTCACTGTGTATTCTTCAAAGCACAATAGCAAACGCAGTGTCTGTACTATTTTTGCTATTTTCATATGATTCGGACAATCATATGGTGAAGCTGAAAATGTTTTGACCAGAAATTCCAGGTCCCTACAAGTCTCACCCTGTCGCAGCTGTCCAAGGGGGTCACACCAGGCTTGCCCTGATCTCCCTTTTCACCCTTGGCACCAGACACCCCTGGCACCCCTGGCAACCCTTGGGAACAGCCCTCATTACAGTCTTCCTGTGTTATACAACACATGCACACACACACGCACACACACACACATACACACACACACACACACACACACACACATACACACACGCACGTACACACACACAAACACAGACAGACATAGCTATAAAACTTGCTGAGCAAAAGCAGGGAAACTAAAAGAATATAAACCCCATTCCATAAAATCATTTTACTGATGAACTTACATCCTCGTCTACTATAGTGGCATCTTGGGGCAGCTGGTGTGGTCCAGTGGGGTTCTAAAAAAAGGGGGCAGGGAAACGGAAATTCAATCAATAATAATAATACTAATTTAAGAAATTCATGACTATTATCATACACAATAATGAAGGGATGTCTGAATGATCAAAATCAGTTCAAAAAGTTCCCCAATGTACTGTAGGGAAGTATGGTTTCTCAAGGACTGCAGGATTTTGAAAATCTGCAGGATTTTTGATTCTGTGCTTCTTCCTACTGCTTACATCAGTCTCAAACCTAAGATTATTTTGCCTAATCTATGATTACAAAGATTTTTATGGTGCATTACTAAACGAAGGTCTGTATTTTCAATAATATTCCTTCTAACAATTCATTTTATAATTTCTGTAAAAATCCAATTTAACCACACATAAAATATCCCATACTCTTACCGCACCACAAACAGTCCTCCGTTAATTACAGACTCACTGTATAACAGGCTGTTTCAGTGTTAGACATTTCACTTGTGTCCATAAAAGGTTTTTTTTGATGTTTTTGTAATTGTCCAGCCTGCACCAGAAATGTTTACATTAGAGAAAGAAAAAGAGACACGTGTAACTGGTTCTGCCTACACATACAACACAGTCACACAAACATAAACACATAATGTGGAAATGAAAAAAAAAAACAAAAAAACAACAGAGACAAACACCACAATGGAGATTGACTTTCTATCTATAGTAAGGTCTAAAATAAAACCACCAACTCCATCACATTTACTGTTAAAGGGGCTTTGCTCTCTATCAGAGTAGTGGGACCCTTTCCACTGAGAGTGTGTCAATAGCACCTGGCCTGGTTTTAAAGTCATTACAAACTCATTTAACATTGTTCAAACTGGAGCCATTAGCTAGAGAAGCTATTTTATGTGGCCTGCAACCGGCTGTTATACGGTCTAGAGCAAGCCTTGTGCATTAATGGACTTGCTCAAAAGAAGGTTCTCTATAATTACATGGCACTGTGTAATGTTCACTTCGGCTACTCTCTAAAGGGATCTCCAAACTGCTAACTTTGTGATTTTTCGAAGCCACATGCTGTTATATTTCAAAAGCAAAGCAGTACTTAAGGGTCCTAAGGGTGATGCTGCTACATTTATTGACATAATACCTCTTGAACAATGGAAAAAAAAGAGGCATTGATGGGCTTATCTACCAAGACTGAGGCTGCACCAGGTCTGGACTTGTGTATGCAAGGGAGTGTGTGGAGGGCAGAGTGACACCAACCTTTCATTTGTAGTCAAACTTCTTAGAGTGGAAAAGATTATTCAGCAATTTAGCAATAGTTCAGAGGTTACATTACCAATATGACAAATTTTGGAAAATTTCTCCCTTTCAACTACAGTGCATGGATGTATTTAAATAAATTGTTTGAAATATATTTAACGATCGAAGTGTTAAACATTCAAACAGCCATTTATATAAATATATGGCTGTTTGAATGTGTAACACTCTGTGGTTACTTTAACAATAGACATGCTGCTTTTATAATGTGATTAATCAACACTTTTCTTCAGAGAGTTTCTGTAAGATAACTCTTAAATCTGTTCCACTCATCCACTGAATTTTGAGTACCTCCCTTTCCTCCATTAATCTGCCACTTTAATTCTTGTGTTGAAGGTGAAGTTCCCCTTGAATGCTGGCTAGAGATCAACATTGATGTTCCCCTAATGAAATTAAGCCATCATCGGACTTGAAAGAAACAAAACTGACACCATATACACACCACAGAGTCCACAGATAACTTCACCACACTCCTTACACCTCATTTCTTCACTTTGATGTTGTCCTTCCACCTACTTTTGCTAAACTAACTTTACTCCACAAGAACACAAGACCTTAAGAGGTTGCAAACAGATCTGAGGCCAGATCCACAACAGGGTATAACTAAGAAATATGCAGGCAAATTGCGTAAGCCTTATATCTACTCCCATAGTTATCCATACCAATGTACCCCTTTTAAAGTTGTGTGACACAAGTGTTTAGAATTTGTTACAAGTTCTACCCTTGTATTACTTTATTTGTTCCTTTAAATGAATCATGTCTGACCTCAAAGTTCCCTAATCAAATAAAGCACAGATAGACGAACAGGACCTTCTTTTTTATAAAAAACAATTCCTGATACATACATTGATTTTGAGCTTATGCATCGTTTATACATGAGGCCCCTGATCTCAGGTCAGTAGGTAAGAGCCACTTCTCCTCCTTTTTCTCTCTAATTTTACTTACGATGTATCCTGGCAAACCCGGTTTCCCCGGTATCCCGTCGTTTCCAGGGATACCCTGAAAGAAGGAACTGAGGTTGAACTCCTTGGTTGCCAATCAAGGCCTAGCCACTCCCATCTCCACCGATGCTCAAGGCAGAGTCAAAGGGTCAGGATCAAAATGGTCAAAGCTGTTCCCTCAACTGCCATACCTTATCAAACTTTAAAAATCCCTAAGTCTGAATGTACTTAGAGATCTGAATATAAAAATATCCAATATCTTTGCATTAAGTACTATTTTGCATTCAGCCATTATTACAAATGCCCCCTTTGTCAAAGACATGACCTCTTCCATCCAGTTACCATCACCACGTCTAATGTCTCTCTTATACCTTTGACTCCTGTAGCACAGCAACAGTTTATTTGAAGGTCAGCTTGTATTCCAAACTTCACATATTTATCAAACTCAGACTTGGATAAGTATTGCATCAGTTTTTTCACTTTTCTTTTTTTAATAATAACCAGACCTCCAAATACCTGTTCATGTCTTGACAGACATTCCCGAAGCTTGTTCAGCTGCTTTCCACATGGGTTAAAGCCACAAGCACCATATTAGTTAGTGCAATTTTTTTTGTCATTTTATCCTGATTATCTTTGCCTATTTTAAACTGAGCTACTGTACACATACTTTATATAACATCAGTACATTTCCTAACATGCATATCATGGACCCATAAAAATGCAAAGCATGTCAAAGCCTTATTATTTTACCCCAGATGCCCAAGCTGAAAGCCTACATCATAAGTAGCTTGTTCAATTCAGGCTGTTGGAGCAGCTGCTGAATTGAACTGAAGAGAGACACCCACCCCCCACCATCCTACTGTCCCCTTCCATTACCTGGGGTCCTTGGATTCCCATAAAACCCTGAGGCCCAGGAGGGCCTGGGGGGCCAGGAGGTCCTGGTGGGCCCTTAAACATACAAAGGCATGACAGCAAATGGCATTACACATCCATAGTCAAACATAAAAATGAAGAATTCTTAGATTTTTCATACAAACTTTGCACAGAGAGAAGATAAACAAAGCTTTCAAATGAAACCCAAGTTAATCAGACAGGACTTCAGAGTGAAGGATCAGACCTGAGGCCCAGGCTGCCATGCGTTTACTAGAGATCCTGGAGCTCCCTGGAAGGCAAAAGTATTCAAAATCAGAGCAGCGCTGATGCTTGCACAAATGGGATATACAGAAAGTGCACAGTGTGAAGTGAAGAATAATACAGCAAATGTCAAAGCACAGAAAGATGCACAGGGGAAATAACCAACCATAAACAAAAGTTTTTTCCTCAATACGTCCTCTGCAGAGTATTAATAAACCCTCTGAGAGTGTATTTAAAAATTCACTGTGTATTCAGACTCCTGTTGTGAGGCAACAATTTTGTTGATAAAACTAATTTAACTGTTCCTCTACATGTATTTTTTTTTCGAGGGTGTATGTGTGCAAGCGTGTACTCACAGGTCCGCCTATGCCGCTGTGCACCGGCATTATGCAGTTGCACTCTCCAGGTTCACCCTGAAATATACATCAAAGAAAAGACCCATAAAAAAGCTAAAGTGAAGCTCTTTACACATATTTTAAGCAAAGGCTGCAAAACCAAGCTCCGGTTCAACATCAAAACTACTCCTTGTAGTGTAAGTAAATCAGAAATCTTAGCTTTATCAACTCTTTTGTTCAGTTTTGCTAAATCCTGAAACTTTATCTGTCAAAAAGACACTCATAACTACAGGCAATGGAACTCCGTGAATGCCTTTTATACATTTTACGAACACAACAGTGTTTTTACATGCAATTGTCCCTTAAGCCTTAATGTAGTGGGAGATAACAGTGAATGTATAGTAATATCATGCAGAAGAGGTGTAATTTACCTGAAACCTGTAACAAAAGGAGCCCACATAATATCCCCAATTACACACCTGCTCTCACAACTCTCCTCTAAAATTCAAGTGTTATATGAGCTCTCCCAGAATAGCTACAGCTCTGGAGACTCTAAATGTCGCCTCTTTTGCTCATCTTCTCTTAGTTTTTTCAGATTTGTCCTCTTTCTTAAATTTATTCTTCCCTTTCACTTAGCCTTCACTAAGGCTACTGTCCAACAACTTGCACCCCTCCTGACCCTTAAGCACTGCCTCCACCACGTCTTCATCTCTCCCACACTCTCAGTGACAGTCTTGACTGGTGGCTCTGATGAATGCGGTAATTAATAGTCTCACACACACTCTCTCTCTGAAGGCCCCGGAACTCCTCTTGTCCGCCAGCAACAGTACACTTGTCACCTCGGTTGCTACTCTATCTCTGCCCAGAGGCCAGCGTGTGCATCTGTGTGCCAGCACGTGTGTGTGCGTGTGTGCGTTTGCACGTGAGGTGAAGGGGGAAGGGGGCTGTTGAACCATCTCTTGCGATTACCATCTGTTCCACCCCCTTATATTCAAACCCCTCTAGATCTGTTCATCCAAACAAAACGGTAGACTTACCTTGTCCCCTTTAGCTCCATCAAGTCCCTGCAAGAGAAGGAGACAAACGCGCGTGCGCATGCACGCACATGCACACGCACACACACACACACACACACACAAAACACCTAGTTACTCTTGCTTTGTTGTTTCAGAAGAAAGCTCGCAGGGCAGTGAGTTGAGTGAAGATCAGGGGACAGAGGATGAGATGGGAGCAGACATTGCCTCTGTTATGGATCGAGGCAGACATCCTTGGTTACAAATGATGCCTAAGTCAAGGACAATTCCCTGAGACACTAAAAGAAAATTAAAACTCTATACAGACATAGAGGCAACAACTCAAGTGTGCTACTTAAATTTATCTAGCATCACGTCAAACTGCTGATGAACATGCAAATGAAATACACACTTTAGACAATGAAGGAACAAGAAAACTCACAGGTCTGCCATCAGCTCCTGGCAATCCTTGAGAGCCAGTGGCTCCGTCTTTACCCTATCGGTCACAAAAAAATAATAGGAAACAGTGTTTGACAACATAAAAGCATGACATCATATGCACATGCAAAAAAATGCATTTATGTCCTACTGGGGGCCCTGCTACTCCAATGCCCACAGGCCCCTGTGGTCCTGGAAGTCCAACATCTCCTCTGGAGCCCTATGAACAGGAAACAACCACCGTGTAACTCTCAAAGTTTAATTGTGTCAAACAACACAAGGCTCATTTGACTGCATATTGCAACAATGAGTTGATTTTCCACTACTCCATTTTATGCTACCTTGTCCCCAGCAGGGCCAATAGGGCCTGGCAATCCTTTGGCTCCAGGAGGTCCCTGTACAAAACACAAATTTACACCAAGTTAGAAATAAGTAGTGTGGAATTATAGGACTTTGGGAATATGAGTGAAACTTACTGCAAGTCCTGGCAGCCCTCGTGGTCCCTCTTCACCCTAAGACATTAATGAAAAAGCGAAAACAAAAAGAAGGCTTAGAGAGTTCTGAGAGGAAACAGAGAGTGGACTGTGGTGAAGAAGTTTTACGGTGGAATAATAAGGAAGGACTGGTTCCCCCAGATAAACAAAGCATCAGGGAAAAATTCCATGATGAATCCAAGGATTTGAGAGAGGATTAGTTTCAGATCATTATTTACAACTTTGTGACTTTCTTGTTAGATCTGAGAGGCAGAAAAACTCTAAACACTGATATCATAGGAGCATATGGTGTTCATTAGTGAGATCACAGCTGGGCCACATCCATCTAGGAGCTGTGTCCTTTGTGTATGACAGAGCTGCATCAGCTGTCGACATTAAACTCCTTTATTGATGCAGATGTGAGTTTTAAAGACATGTTAGCCTTACTTGAGGTCCTGGAAGGCCGACTCCTGCAACCCCAGTTTCTCCCTACAGAGGGCACACAACAACAGAGATTAGAATCTGTTAGTGACACACAAAGAGACACAATCCTCTGCTTGTATTTATAAACACGAAGTTTCAAATGTAATAAATGATATTAAACAGACAATCATACCCTGCGTCCTTTGGGACCAGCGGGCCCCTGCACACCTGGTAAGCCTGGTTTTCCCTGGAAAGAAAACATCTAACATTATCATCAGAAATTCTCAAAGCACAGAGAGCCCGAAGTAAACATATAAATAAACAACTCCCTCACATTTTGTCCAGGCTTCCCTTCTCCTGGGGGACCAGGGTCTCCCTTCTCTCCTTTGGGTCCTAGAACAGCTATCCCTTCAGCCACTGTAGCGCCCAGAGAAGAACAGCTGGTACAAGAATCACCCTGACAAAATAAAACAAATTTTGGAACAACCAAATTCTCATTATCCAATCAGTGTCTATCTTTAACCACTGGAAATTATCATTGGTCCAAAAGATTGTGAGGTAGCATCTAAGATGGCACCTGTAATTGATCATAGATTGCTATTAAATATGGTCTGTGGAATGGGATAAAGACTGTGCAGCAAAAATGGTTTCTACTTTTTAAAGTAATCAAAAAAAGGTTGGCTGTAAAGCAAAGCTGACCCGACTTAGTTCGGCCACTCTATACCTTCTCTCCCTTCAAGCCCGTTAATCCGTCTCGACCAGGCTCCCCGGGCAGTCCTGGGGCTCCAGGTGCTCCGTCCAATCCTTTATCACCTTGGTCTCCTTGTTCACCCTGGTACAATCGAAACATAATGAAAAAGGCTTGACAACCCTAACCTCTGTGTCAAAATGCTAACATAAAAAATACCTGATGTCTTTTTTTTTTTTTTACTTGTCGCACAAGGGAGCAATGTTTTTACAAGTAGGTTGATGTTTTGTGTGTATCAGGCAGCCACACGAGAATGCAGGCAATGCGATACACAACCCTGCTGTTGGTGTCATGGTATGCCATATACTGAAAGTTGGTGGCAGAAAAAAATGTGATGACAATGAAGGATGAGAGTGCTAGCAAAAAAACATGGATGTAAAAGTGCATGATTTATAATATTTAAAATTGGTTAGTCTGTCAGGTCAATATTACTAGCTGTGCTAGCTAGTTTTTTTATGTTAACATGAGAAAAGCTGATATACTGTATCACTATCAGATGTATTTAACTATTAAAAAATAGATAACGATATTCAGCTCAGAAAACTTTTAAACCTGACGCGAATAAAACTGTTGCATGAAGTCAGTTTCTGTGAAAAAGGTTCAGAGTACTTTAAGGAAATCCAGCTCTGTTAATGGCAAATTTATATCCCACTTGTTTCTCATTAACTGATATGAATGTTTAAAGACAGACTTGGTGACCAGAAATAAAGCAGATTGCCTGAGCACCCTCTAAATATTTTTTAAAACCATGTTGGGTAATTTTCCTGCAGACATCTTCTGTCCCAGTAGATGTCAGATTAGTCAAGATAGTCTCACTGTCCCTCAAGGCCACCAGTAACTCCAAATAGTCTCAGTCCTTCAGGTCGACAAATGGGTTATGTGAGGTAGAGACTGTAAGAGACTTTAACAGGAAATTTACCTTTTCTCCTCTTGCACCAACAAGACCTGGCGGGCCCTGGGTAAGAGAGTAGAAGGTGATACACAAATACACGCAGTTACATGCACACACCACCACGCACTGCAACACGTGTGAAGTCATCTGTATGTACTTTGCAAGCCTCTTTCCATTCAGGTAAAATAACTATTGACATAAAGCTAACTTCAGAGGCACACGGCATGTAATTGGGAGGTGTAGCACAAGCCACGACAGATTCATTACACTTAGTAACAATTCTGGAGTTAGAGGAGAATTCCTCTAACTATATATCCTATTTGTACAATAAGAATTATATTTTGATTTACCCTTGGAGTGAAATCCTTCAGTATATAAAACTTTTCATTCATCCAAATGCTGCTTAATCTGTTTCACTGTGACAACAAAATAGGACGACAAGAAGCTACTTTGGTTTTGTGGAATTTGCACAACGGGATTTCTATTACCAATTGTGATGAATACAGAGAGTGTAGGGATGGATTTAAATGTGTAGACACTGTAGATGTTTACTAGTTCTTGGGCCTGATGCTAAGCTTTAGCACTGGGCCATGTTCATTCAGTCAAGTTGTATTGTTTCATTCAGGTTTTAAAGAGCAAATGTACAGTAATGAGTATAATAAATAATAAAAGCACAATAAAATACCTAAACAAATATACATATTTGCATCATACAACTTGACCACTCGGTAAGATGAGAATCAAAGACAATCATGTAATAAACTTTGTTATCTTACATAAACTAAATTACCAGTTCAAAATATGAAGTACAACCATAAGGACCTGAATAAATTCATGCCAGTTTAAGCAGCAGGGATTGAAGTGTCTTTGTTTCTTTTTTCTTCTGAGTTTAGGGGCAACATGATGCCCTCTAAAGGAAGGACCAAACTGTGCCTATAGTTTACAGTGTTGGGACTTCAGGGATAACATCAGTATTTTTCCTGGTCCTTTTGTCCAATCTTACTGGTTTGCTTTTAATGCAAAAAGACAAACACTTATAATAGATTTTAAGAATCTACGACAAAGAGAGTTCTTAATTTCAAAACAGCTACCCTTGTACTTTCGGATAAATGATAGTATGTATTTAGTTTTGTGATAACTATCTTTTCTTTACAGAGCAATCGCACCTGTTTGCCATCAGCTCCAAGGCCAGGAGGTCCGGGTGCCCCTGGAGGGCCTGGTTCACCTGGCTTGCCTTTTGTTCCCTCAAGCATTTTGATACTGGCTGGTCCACTCCCAACCTCGGATGGCTGGCACACACCACACTCACCCTGGGAAAAAAGGCGGGGAGTCAGGAACGTTAGTTTGCATGACATTCAAACTAAAGGATCCAAAAAGCAATACATATGTCTTTGCTTACCTTCTCACCCTTTAGGCCGGGAAGACCAAGACCAGGCAGCCCTTGCTCTCCCTGTCAAAAGACGATTATAAACAAGTTAAAGTATCAAATGATGTTATCAATAAATTCGCACATATAGGCTGTTTTGTGACCGACATAAAACTGCATCACAAAAGTAATGTATTAAAAATGGTCAGAATCCCCTGAAGGACAGTGCAGCGGTACAGCGTTAACAAAAGAGAAAAAACATTTAGGAACAAGTTTAAAATCCAGCTATTAAGAGAGCATCTAAACTTCCCCTGCCCAGTTAAAATTTCCCATTGCACACTCTGCACTGTTCTCCTACCTTTGTGCCTGTCTGTCCATCCTTGCCGCTGGGTCCCCTCGGTCCGGGTTTGCCCTGTCATGTGAACACATTTCATTTTCAACATCACTGAATCAGGACATTAAGTGAGTCATTCTGTTATAAAGAACTGAATCTGAACTTACCGGCTTACCATCAACTCCTTTACTGCCTGTACTACCCTGCAGACAAGTAGAGGAAAACGTGGCTTCAGTATCTAAATTTTAGCAAATTTATAAAACGATGCATCTTCTACATTGGGCATTCACATTTCATAGTAAGCTGCACCCTTCAGGCAGCTATGTCAAAATGATTTCGGTTTTTCACTACCTAAGCTTTTTACTAATAAGTTGCCTGCTGTGTAAAATCCCTATGGCAATCTGTTATGGGCCTTAAAATTAGCACACTGCGCTGATTATCTTCCTCACGAAGTCTATTAAGAACCCTTCAGTAACTTACTGAGTGAGTTTCCCTCATGAAAGCCTAGTCTGCTATTGAGGTCACCTACTACCTACCCAGTTCTGTTTCTTTTTGTATTACTTACCTTCTCTCCTCTAGGCCCAGGTGATCCCTCCTTTCCTAGCTTCCCCTGTGAAGCAGACAAAGTGATTGTTATATCATTGTGATGAACATGCTTAACGCTGCTCTCACATGGTGGCTAGCACACTAACAGAAACAAAATCAGAAATAGACATGCAGTGAAACAAAACAGTTATCAATTTTATTCTTCTATATGTGTCTTCCTTTTCAGTAAGATCAAGGTCCTCGAACAAGAAGATAAGGTGTTTATTGTTTTTACCTTGGTTGCGTTTATGAGTATTTCTAAATGCTTTGCTTTTTATTAAGCACTAGAATCACGTTTATTCTCACGAGAACAGACTTACTTGCTCTCCTTTCTGTCCAATCCCAGGCTCTCCCTTCTCTCCCTTCTGTGTCAAGGTTTGGCTCATGACACCAGGGTTGCGGTTAGGGGGTAATTCTCCCAGAGTGGGGCACACAGAACATGGCTCTCCCTAAAAGACATGGACAGATCAGACAGGGGTCAAAGGTTGCTTCATCCATACCTGCACGTATTCATTTAATGTGTCGATCAAGGAAAAACAAACCGAATTAACAGTGATTGTAACATTTTGATGCTCCAAGACAGTTACAGCTTGTGCTACAGTAAAAATTACATGTGCAGGTCTAGCAAGAAAAACAAAGCACAGTTATCTAATGAAGCTAGTTTATCTAGCTGACAGCTTAGTTTGGTAGACTAAAAAAGACATTGTTTGACCTCAGGCCTGATAAGGACACCAAGCTGACCTTTTCTCCTTTGGTCCCGTCTGATCCTGGTTCTCCCTGCCAAAACATAATAAATACAGATATTGAGAACAGTCAACAGTTCATTTTTCCAGCTCCCCCTGACAAGCATATTTACTTTGAGATGTCATGGCTTTAGAGATTTTGTGAATGCATTGACCTGGGCAAGTTAGCATTCATGCACATATGAGTATAGCTATACTAACATGACCGTGTTTAGGAATGCTGAGTGTGTGTCGACTCTTTTGTGTTTTGTAGAGTTAAGACCAGGTTGTTTTCTTGAATCTGCTGTTAGCATATCTGTGTAGGAATGCAAGTGAGTGTGTATAGGTCATGTTTCCACAAAATATGAATGAATCATATGAAATGAAAGGGGGGGAGCTCTATACCTTCTGTCCAGCCTTGCCATCTGCACCTTGAAGCCCCTGGTAAATGTGGAGAGAGAAAAGACAAGAAAGGAGCGGGGATGAGCCAGAAGTAAGAGATGTTGTTAGTTCAACTTTGTTAAAGTGAGGTCATATCTCACTCTCGCTCTCTGTTGCTCTACCTTCCTCTCCTTCTGCTCTAACCAGGTATGACAGATGGATGCTGGCACTATTGGAAATCGTTGCACAGAGAATCTCATAAGGCTCTAGATTTATATTCTTTTCCCCCCATAAATAATTCCCCGTTTCACCTGCTGGTATGAGTGGGAAGATGTAGAACGAAGAGAAAAAGAAACAAAGCGCCGTATGTTGAGGCCTGACTCACCAGACAGGGAGAAAGACACGTTAAGGTTACAATACAAAAAAATGACCTTTGCCTTGGAGAATAAAATTTTGATGGCATATCACGCTTTTTCTCCTTGAGCTGCTGCAACACTCTGAGAATTACAACAGCAAATACAACCCCAAGGTAGAAATAACCACCACACCTTCCCACAGGGTGATAAGAAAAATAAAATATATATACTATCAAACAGCTGCTCAAGGTTCAGCCACAGTTTGAACCGTGTCTACAATTCCCTTATAAAAGGTGTAGCCAGATTGTAAAAATGTTAAACTGAACATTCAGGATAGGTTCAGAAAACATCACAATATAACGTTAGGGTCAAACTCTTGTACTTACAGGCTCTCCTCTCTCTCCTATCCCTGGTAACCCAGGCTCTCCTTTAGTGCCAGGCATCCCTTGCAGAGCCAGTGTGTTGCCCATGTCTGCAGGTAGCACAGGGCAGACTTCGCAGGGGTCACCCTGAACATTGAACCCGAGTCAGACAGACAGTATGTTGATGAGAGCAGACAGACACGCAGATAAACCTTAAAGACATTTAAATGATCATTGGTTTTTATTATTCTACCTTTTCTCCTTTAGGCCCTGTTGGTCCTCTTGGTCCCTATGAATAGAGCAGAATCCCAGTCAAACACTAATGTGTGAGCACACAGTTAGAGCACTGTCTATTATAAGCTCATGCATACATTACTGAATACCAATCAATGTTTAAAAGAGTCTCTCACTGGATCTCCTGGCAATCCATCTTCCCCTGTGTCTCCCTGTTAACAGAAATCACTGCATGGGTCATACGAATATTGTTGGAGTTACCCTGAAAACCATCCTCCAAAAAGTACCTTTGTTTTTAACCTTTTAGGTTTTGCAAGCCTAAGTGAAGTGATAATTTCTGCATCCACAGAAGATCATGCAATCCTTCAACTAAGGGTAAAACATAAACAACACCAAAAATGGAGTCATGATACATGGCTAGATCACTGGTACCCCCACAGCTGAGATGAGCTCCAGTATCTCTTCCTCCTCATCATGTTCAAAATATGTTCTCATGAATCCACAATAAACCAGATTTTATTTAACTTTATTAACTGAATTAAATAAAAGTGGATACAATTACAGTTACAAAATTACATATCATAAAATTGAAGTGCCAGTATTACAGCTGTTTATTTAGCATCATTAACTACTTTACTTAACAATTTCAACTGTGTATCCGTTACTTTTAGCTAACAATTTCAGGTGCTCCTTCATTACCCATAGCTAACCATTTCAGTTATTTCTATCAATATTTTTTCCTAATTATGTCAACTCTCTATTCACTAATTTGTGCTAACTGACTATTTCAAATTCTCTGCTCACTTGCTAACTAATTTCCATTCACTCTAAATTGCAACACTGGGGTTAATGGCTCGGCTTGATGGGCAGCTTACTTGTTAACTTAGTGATTATTGTAAATATATTAAAAGATTCCAGTAAAACCAATTTGTAAATCTATTCCTATTACTCCTTACCACAAATATGTAAATATGCTTTTTTAATCAAATCTTAATATTTATTTTTTTGTTGAGATAATTCCATGTACCCCCAGGTAATTGCAAAATGGGGTTCAATACACCTGGCTGTCATTAGTCTTATCAATTTCACATGGCATATTAATGGAAAAAAGGGTAAACCTACCTTGTCTCCTTTTGCACCACCCAGGTCACCAGGAGGGCCCTGAAAAAAAAAAAAAGTATGTAATTTTTTTCAATTAAGACGCTTTTAGGCTTCTGTCAAGGGCAATGAAAGCTGCACCAATTGGAGGAATCCTGCCAAGTGCTGTCCTGCGCTTCTGACAGCTGTCTAATAGTCTAACAGTATTACTTTTTGGTCAAACGGAGAGCATCTCTCAGAGCAGAGTGAGGACATTAATATAATCAATGAAATGACACAATCCAAGAAGTGCATATATGCTTTTTATCCCCAGAGTACTCTAATTAAAAAAGCACACTTACTGCTGGACCTGGCAGACCAACTCCTGGTGGACCTGGAAGTCCAGGCTTCCCTGGCTCCCCAGCCAACCCTTCAGGACCCACCATACCTGGGGTACCCTGGAAAACAAGTTACACACAGCTCTGCTAAACTGAACCCAGCGTATGTGACAGACAGGCTGAGGGTGAAAAACTCTCAGACTTCATGCATACAGACCTTCTGTCCTTTGGGGCCGACTACACAGACGGACCCTGCTCGACCCTAGGAGATTGGGACAGACATAGAGGGAAGTAACAGCATTGGTATGGGTCAGTTACATCATCAATGCACGACCAGAATAATCAAGCAAGCTATGAAGAAATCTATCTCCAAAACGTCTTCATGAGCTGTCAAAGACACTGGTTGATTTCCCTCATTTGTTTGACATTTTACAATTGGAAATAGAAAGAGAGAGAATTGTTGAGTCTGTAAGACGTATTATCTTCAGCGGGGCATACGCAATATTTTCTGCCTGCCTGGATTCAAGGCACATCAACAAGCACATTCATATATTCACAATGTCAGATGGATGGGAGGCTTAAGAAAATCTATCTTCCACCGAATCCATCTGTCCATGACAAGCACTTAGCCTGGTGAACAGCTAAGTGTGATCACGTCTAATGTCAAAAACCAAGAGAATATCTCAGGGCACACACACGTAGTAATTTGTTCCTCAAAACTTTTCATGCATTTGCAGGATCAGTGCGCTGAACAGGGAAGATTAAAAGGTTTTAAGTCTTCCTGAATAGGCGCCTGCCTGTGTGAGAAACGAACAGCACAGTCAATGAGGCAGCATTGATTGTGCAAGCTTTGTTGCTCTAGCCTAATCTAACAGGCATTAACAGGCTGACTTAACACCATGGGAGAGGGGAGGGGGTGAACAGATATCAATGGGAGTCCAAGCTTAAAGAGTAATACCATATAAGTTTACTGAATATCCGCTCTTAGCCTGATAAAAGTGCCAGTGTAAGGGGATGGGTGTGTGTGTAGCTGTACTGGTGTTTCTGCGAAGCATGCTCACTTTAACATTTGTTGTACTGAAAATATATATTCCAAGCCATCTGTTTTGCTCAAGTTTGCAGATTAAAATTACAGAAACTCTGTAAGACAGAGTAACAAAAGGGGAGGAGAAGAAAAAAAAAAATCACAGAAAAAACACCTACATCCTTCCCAGGAGTGCCAGTAAGGCCCTGTGGACCGATCTCTCCCTTCTGACCTTTCTCTCCCTAGACAGAGAAAAGGTGAGAAACATACATAAAGAGGAGCAGAGAGAGAGAGAGAGAGAGAGAAGTGAAAACAATATAGGATATAAATCAATTAGATGATCATTAGGTGATCATATCGCCATTATTCATCACCAAAATATTCTTAAACCTTTCACCTTGTACCCAGCGGCTTCACCCCAGTTGGCGGGCATCATCTGTGGAAAAAAGGAATGGAGACAAGGTCCAGATCAATGACCTAGCTCTAAAGAGACATCATACACACACCACTGGAGCATAGAAACAACCCACAGTGGCCAGTCAGTGGCTCGTATGGACAACCAGCAAGACCCATATGCTTCACTCACACACACCCACCCACACGCAACCTGAGAAATAAAAGCATGTGTTTACATAATCTACGCAATAATCTGTGGGACATACAGATGCATGTATATATATGAGTCAGATGCACCAAACTTAGACACAGAAACATGTGCGCAGTCACAAAGACATTGATTCCCACACAGTGACACACTGGTAAATAAACACACAAAGCACACACTCATTCCCACTGCATAATTAATATTGAGATTGGATGCTTGAAAAGGAGGTTTTGAATAAAGATCAAACTAAATAGCTAAAGGGTTAGCAGGGCTGGGAGGCAGCGGGATGCAATGCTGTAACCTGGGGCAGAAGACTGGCGCTCACCGTTTCGCCTTTCTCTCCCTTCTGGCCCTTGGGTCCCTCTGTGCACTGAGGTTAGAGACACTTGGTTGGCATGTATTATCACAGACCACTTTTTGGAAAAAATCCAGGCTGATACTGCACTGCGTGCCAATAACGAGACAATGCTTTTCTGCAAATCAGGACTTGCCACGAGAGTGTGATGCAATGGAAAAGTTACTTACTGGACCTGAACGGCTGCCAGAACAGTCATCACCCTAAGATGGAGAGAGGCAGAAAAGAAGAATGATTGCTTGTGGGTGAGGAACGGAATAAGTGACTACTGAAGAATGCATATCAGCTAGCCTGTGGATTGGTGCACAGCCAGCATCATTCTGTATTTGACTACAGCGACTTCATGTTGTGTATATATATATATGCGTGTGTGTGTGTGTGTGTGTGTGTGTGAGAGAGAGTGTGTGTGTATAATGCTAGGTATTAGTGTTCAGTGCCTGGCATGTCTGGGCATGTGATGATCCCCACATTCTGCTGATATTAGTCTCAATACATACACACAGACAAACACAGATGCATAAATAATCTGTACGTGTCCTTCATACTCACCTTGTCACCTTTTTCCCCTTTCAGCCCAGCAGGCTCACCGAGATTTACTACCTGCAAAACAGACAAACACACAGTTACACACTCCAAAGTATTATACTTCTTGTCATGTTCTAATGGAAAGAATTTAAGGTAAAGATCAGTGATCCTTACATTTTCTTCCCTATTCAGGAATAAACAACCAGCGCACTACAGACACAGAGAAAGAGAATTATTATCATACTGTTTAATATTCACTGAAGAAGCTGTGTATAGGAATAAAAGGACGTTTACGAGGAATTAAATGTCTTGTAGTTTCTCTAGTCACCATGTGGAGGCACTGTCACACAAAACTAAACTGTGCTGAATCCCTGCGCTGCTACAATATGCTGTTAAACAGGATGAAAGGTGGGCAAGTGGGCATACACACACTCACACACTCTGATGTACACATGCATACACATACACGCATCTCCCATGGGAGACGGAGATCAATAGGAATGTCTGATTCCCACAGCACAGAAGTGAGCAGACCAGCTGCTCCTCACAGGAGGGCACACAGACACACACACACACACACACACACACACACACACACACAAACGCACATAAACACACCAAATAAGGATAACCATTATAAATAACTAAAGCATTTTTAGTGGAAGCGAGTAATTAAAGCTGAATCCCCCACCCGCTGTTCCTGGGAGCCTTGCTTTCACACACCAGGAAATTTTGCATTTATTGAAGCAGTGACTATGAGCTTGCTGAGACGACAGAGAAGACTAGTAACAGCACAGAGACAATGTGTAATTCTCCCTCCCCTCTTTTCCCCCCACTCTCTCTGCAAATCTATCAATGGCTGGCTCGACCAGCTGCAATGACGAGTCACTGTTTCCGAGCTGGTCTCTAACCACAGGCTTAGTCAGGTCCTCTTATAGTTCCACTTAAAACCTCAGTGGTTTTTCCTTTGTTGTTTATTCTCTACATTATTCATCTTTGAATTGAAAAAGTCAGATTGCTATAAATGAAGAGTATATATTTTTTTCTGTGCATTATGAAATGTTACGAAAATATCCTTGTAATTACATAAGCTTACTGTGCTGTCATTACTACTCTCATCAATTAAGGTTAATTTAATCGAACAAAAACACTGGATATCAGGTTTATTGCCATAGATTATGTCCTTTTTTATTTATACTGCATGTTATGTTTGGTATTTAGTAGTAGCATCGACAGTACGTACTTTTTTTTTTTCACAGTGAACATCCTATTGTGCATTGCTAGTTTATGGCAATAAATTAAGGTTTCATATATGTGCGATCTCTGTCTGCATATTAAATCCCTGTATTACATAAGCTTGCCTGTTGGCAGTACAATGCATAGACTGTTAAGAATGAAACATCCCACTGCAAATGTTCATTTCAAGGTTTCATCAGTTTAATACATTTGGTTTTCACATTACCACTTTGAAGCTGCATCAATTTATAATTTTTTTTTTTTTTTTTAACCATTTGGGGGGCGGCATAAAGAGCCTGAAGTTCTTACATATTATGTTCACCAGCTAACTGCTAAATGTTTAAACATTCTGCAGAGGCAAGAGAAATATTTTTTGGTTATAACTTCTTTTGTGTTCACTACCACAAGCAATCCCTTATATGTAACGAAAAGAAATTTTAGTTTTAGGCAATACATGTAGAATTACTGAATACTTTTGCTTTAAGAATATCATTTTTTTATATTTGTTATCCCAACAAAAGTTTTAAATTTTGGCACAAGTATCCTTGTTAGTAGTGTCAGAGTTAAGCATTCAACATCCAATGCTGCTAATAGGCTCGGTTTCTCACATCAAACTTTCCAATACACATACTCTCATTCTACATTATGCATGACAATTTATTAGCTTAAGCAGGCTGAAATTCTGGAACCAACATGCTGTCAGTGAGGCTTGCTTTTTTCAGTATTAAACAACCAACTGAGCTCGTTTTTTTGGCACTTTCTCTTTACCTGACAGGTCTTGACAGAACAAGGGCAGGACCTACCACACACTGATGAAAATCTAATATCAGCATAAACATAGATTCACAATCTCCCGGGTTGTAATTCTCAAAACTAATGTAGAATTGGTGCCACTTTCTCAAATGCAAGAGAACTCTCTGTAATGCATAATTTAATTGCACAGAAAGGAAGCAAGACACTGGGATTTTATTTCTGGAATAGCCTTTTGTGTTAATAGATTCCTGCTTATCGGTGGAGCTGGGCTTTTCGACTCACATAACCAAAACGCCAGTGATCTAGCAGAAACAAGCTACAGAGGAATAGCCGAACAGCACGACATGAACACTGATATGAAAATTGATTCACGAGTTAACTTTATGATTTTCAAGCCTAATCAAACCCTTATTAAGATCATTCATTGGTATAATAACATAAATACGTAGGTCTGTCTGACATAATTGTCAGTATTTGCGTTGCAGTGCATAATATTCAGGGAGTATTATGAATGGATTCCTATGGGTACATGCTTATTCTTTGGTTGCCTGTGTAATTTGACCAAATTAAAATCATAGCACATAAGAAAAGTCACTTTTCTAGTTCTTTTCAATTGCGTGCCCCCAGTGGCAGGGTAAACTGAGTGCTCCAACCCAGGTAATAACCTATACCGAGGAAGTCAGAGGAGGAGGCCAGCCGCATTAGTAAGCACACACAGGAGCAACATAATGAAGCGTCTGGAGTTTTGTATTCTATTTGTGAACAGAACATGCCTATTGTAGGTGAATGACAAAATTAATAGGCAGCAGCAACTCCCAACTGAGACTCAGCGCATAATGAGGTGTAAATCAGTCCTCACTCAGTCAGCAAGCTGAGTATGTGTGGGAGGGAGGAGGAAATACAGACAGACTATTTCTTTTTCTAACCCCATGCATTACACAAATAAACACAACATAAAGACGCACACGCATACACACACACATTAGGCCCATGTATTGACTTCCTAATTTTTTCTCACCAATACACCCACGTCCGATATCTCTTTATCCATCTATATGATTGCTAATCTTGGACCCTATTTCAGGATGCACTGAGTTAAAGGAAGCCTGGACTGATTGCCTATCCATCCACACTGGGAATTTAGAGCCTCCAGTTCACCTAACCTCTATGTCTTCGGACTGCGTGCAGAAACCAAAGCAAACATCAAGAGCATGCATTTTTCACTTTGAACCTGGAACCTTCTTGCTTTAAAGTGATTTTCCTGGTCCAAGCCACTGTGCCATCCCATGAGCCCAATTACAAATTCGATACTGGAAAACCATACTTGTGGGGGGTGATTTGAGGCTTACTTTTTCTGCAAATTCCTTGGATGCAAAAATCTCCTGTGGTAGAAAGAAACAAAAAAAAAGAAAGAAAGAAAAAAGAAAGAAAGAAAAAGAAAGAAAGAAAAAAAGAAAGAAAGAAAGAAAGTTGATTTCTTTCATATATCGAAACATTACCTCAATATTTCTACCATTCTTGGTTTCATATTGGTCCACAAATTGTTTCTCACTATGTTTACATACTAATACTGACACTTTCATGGCCAAGACTGGCTCAGCTACTATTCAGAGAAGCTGAATCCAAAAGCTTTGTTGTTTTCCTGTTGCATTTGCTGTGTATCCCTTTAAATCTTGTTGCAATTACAGTTCTTTGCATCAGATACACAACAAAGAAAGGAGAAATACAGGCCATCTTGGATTCATATACAGGTCATTAATGGTTATTCTTTATTCTGAGAGAAAAAAGGATGAAAGAGGATGAGAGAGAGAGGAAGAGAAGCATTTACCTCATGAGCCATGAGGTAAATGAAGATATGGACCCTGATATTCACAGAGATAAAAATCAGACAAGAAAAAGAGTGAATAACAAACAAGACGGAGGAAGACGGTAGGACTAGAAAACTGAACAGAAAAAAATTGTTCAAGTTTACAGCTGGTCATAAAATGTCAAGAAGAAACACACTGAGGCGAGGGGAACAAGACACAAAGAAGCCCTTGGGTCTGCTGAGGGCAAGATGACCTTTCAGCTGGGAGCTGGGGCGAAAACAAGAAAAAAAGAGGTTTACAGTTTTGCGAAGATAAGAAACAGTGTGGGAAAGATTTGTCATACCTCAGGAAGCCAACAACCGTTGTGACCTAAACACACTGGTACACACACACCTCTGCACCAAACCAGATTCTACCGGCAGTTGCAAAGACAGGTTGTTTGACATTACGAGAAGCCAGGGTTTAGTATCGTATGTCAGATATGTCAAGCCCCTTGAAATTCGCTGACCTGATGGGGAGGCAGTCATTACCAGATCATGCTGTCCTCATTCAAACCAAGAGAACTTTCCCATGATACCAAATCTGTCAGACTGACTTTTTGAGATATAAAATCATGAACAGGACATCTAGAATAATTAAATTTGGAATGGTAATAAAGAAAAAAAAAAAAAAAACTGTCTTCACTGAGTCTTGAATATTTCATTCATTTTATGCATCATATAGATTCAATGAGTTGGCACAAGCTAAGATTGAATATATATACTACACCAAACTACACCATACTACATCAAACTACTACACCAAACTCTGGCTGCTGTCTTGTTGTGCTAAGCTGCTATCCTCAAGCATGGTAAAGTCACTTCTTTCTAACTCCACACTAGAAGAATTACTCACTTATAAACCTGTAGTCTTCAATCATGCGACATCACTTGAGGTAGTTTTTCCAAATTTTTTTGTGCAATTCCCTTTTTAGCCACAAAGGATGTTATACAAGGTTTTTTTTGTTTGGTTGTTTTTTTGTTTTTTGTTTTTTTTTAACATTTTATAGCACTCCCCAAGACCAGTAAATAGACTTTAATGTGTAAAATGTGTGTTTCCCTTTAAAGCTAATAAAGGAGAAAAAAAGTTATGGAAACCATATGTTACAGGGTTAACAAAAGAGGCACATACGATCACAGAAATAACATTTCCATAGTTGACCCCAATTTGTGCTCAGTCTATAGCAACAGCGTACAGTACTCTGTTCAAAATACCGAACACACATTCCACGCAGGTTGAGTTAAATATGCTGTCAATCAGGAATGCTTAGTTTTATGGAAGCAGGGCTATGGCTCAGGAACATCTGGCCTGCATGGGTGAATTTTGGATTTCATAGTTGCTTTTATGTGTACAAAGCTAACGTAGATATAAAAATAGAAAGTCCTCATATTACCCTGTGTATGACAGAATGTTCATTTATGTGCCAGTGTGTGTAAATCAGCAGCAGCAGTGAAAAAGGGGAGCAAATAGACAGAAAACTGTGAAATGAATACAGGCTGCATTCATGGCAGTCACATTTCTGTGGTACATTTAATTGTACCATGTGGCACTTTACATCTCGATACCCATACTGAAACAGTCAATCTGCAATAACTGATAGCAGAAGAGAAGTAGAGAGAAAGTGACAGGTGAGAGTAACACAGAGGGAGAGAGCATCCCTGAATTATTGTAACGGTGTCTGGCTGAAACCATATTTGGAATTGATCACTGCGTCCTGAAGTCTGCCAGAGCTCTAAGTTAACACCAGCGCCCCATAAGAGAAACAACAGGATCTAATGAATGCATAATTGGATATAGGTCCCATTAATATGAATGATGAAGCAAGCAGACATGGAAACAAAAATAAATTGCATTTACATTACACCGAGAGAGCTTCATGTATCAGACAGCACCGGAGCAACCATAAAAACACCTCGGAAATTTGTGGAAAAAAAAAAAACCTGCTCCCATGCGTTACATAAGGCTCGATTTGTCAAGCACTCGACACTGCCCGTGGACACTTTGAACTACTGCTACCAGCAAACTTAACTGAACTACAGTCATAAAACTCTAAAACCAAAAAGGGCTACAGACTGCAGCAGAGTAGAAAACATGTTTTCCACGGCAGAATATCAAGGGAGAAAAACAACGTCTACCAACATAAGTCCTACAGGCCAGCGTTTGCTTGCCAGCAGGAGCCTCTCAGTCAACTCCCGATGTCTCAAGAACAAAGCTGTTGAGGCCAAGTGTGTGTATCTTTTTTGTGTGTGTTATGTCTGTTCCTGATGGAAACCATGTGCTGTGACAATTCATGACGGAAGAGACAGTTTGTGAAAGATGCAATGATTTTTTTCCCTCAACTCGTCACCAGACTTAAGACTGTCATTGTGTTTACAATGACTTAGGCATAAGCTTTAGTCAAGGTGTATTTTCAGTTTATGGTATTTGAGTTTGCAATCATATATGTTTTGCATTTTTTTTTATCTGTAAGGTTACAGATTTTTTTTTTCTGTGTGCATGTGTTGGTGGTCTGTGATTTACCTGGTTAAATGTGTTTTCCAGCAGGTCATTCTCAGCAGCACGCCGGCTCTTGGGAGCATCAGGAGGACACTACAAGCATGCAATAGACAAATCATTTAAGACAGAGTAAAAGACCCCTTTTGGTCATTTCCAACCTGAAACGTATAATGCTGTTCTGAGTAGGTATAAAAATCTGTGCCTTGTTACTGGTTGACCCAACATACGAGACTCATCATGTGGCAGTACTGCAGATATTCCCACATTTTAACCTTATGCTTTGATGTAGGTGTTATATTGATGAATAAAATTTCATAATATTTTTGCTGGTGCATGACAGTTTCTTTTTCTGGGAAAGTCTCTTCGTCTTGTAGGAGCAAATGAAGCCAATTTTTCTATTTTCATGACAGCACAATGACCAGCGCAAGCAGCGCTCTAACGGTTTGTTAATTTCCCAACCTTTAGATATGCTTTGCACATTTATGTAGTATTTTGGTGAAAAGCACACGATGCACAGTTGGGAGGAGAGGTGCAAACTGGTGGGAGGTTCATTCAAATAAGGCAGCGCAGAGTGAGTTGTGGGTATTTTGGTGAAAAATGAGTTTTGGAACCACGTGCACTTCTGGTGAAAAGTCAATCTGCTGCCATCTAGCTGATTAAATAAACAAGAGTAAAGCAAATTCATGAAGCAAATGCAAGTCATTGGCAGAATAATACTTAAAATGTGAGTGAGTCATTTTAACTAATATTTCCATGGACAGCTGAGGTATTTAAATAGGCATAAAAGACAAAGCAGGAACATTGGTAAATCGCTCCACATGTATTTAATAACAAGTATGAGAGATGCAGGAATGAGTGGTTCTTACGGCTGCTGTTCTGTCGACAGATTTGTCAAGCTGCTATGGTCATATATGACTGTGACTGACAAAGAGGGAATTTATTAATCATAACTCCCTCTGATTTAAAATCCACCTCTGGTCCATACGACGTGTTTTTCATTGCACTTGCATGTTGAAAATAGGGCCCGAAAAGTCAACTGCCACATTAGAAGCAACATGCTCACACTGAAAATACTAACATGCTACTCTTCAGCAGGTATAATGTTTGTTATGTTCACCGTTTAGATTGTTAACATGGTAACATTGGCTCATTACCACAGAGTGGCTGATGATGAGTGCCATCTGTTATACAGATATTTGGTTATAAACTGGCCAAATTAACAAAATTGAAACAATTTTGACCTGATGACAGTGCTATTAAAAGTGACAGATTCATCACTGTTATACTTAATCCTGAGATGTCAGGATTATTTGTAGTAAATTTAAAGGTCATTCCTACCAGTAGATGTTGAGATATTTCAGACTGTTAAAAATGGCTGATCGACAGACCAACACTTTCATCCCTAGAACCACTTTTAACATGAATAAAAGTGGACCAGGGTTTGAAATACATTTTTAATTTGAAGTTTAACAATCTAGAACACCATGAATATGAATGAAATAAATGACCTCTAAAACTTAATCTCTAACGATACAGTGCATCTTCCTTTATCTTGTAATGTTCCTACTTACTGTAGAGTTCAGATCACAATATCAACGCTACTGAAATACTTAGCTGTTTTGTCTCATTCCTCTGCGTTATAAGAAGCGGCAGTCTTCAGGGGTGCATGACAGTCAGTGTGTCGCCTGTGTATGCATGCTCCTCCACTGCTCATTTCAAATTTAAACTCAACTTGGAGGGAGCCCTGCAGCTAATATGCCTTTAGCAAAAGAGTTAAATTTTACAACATTCCATCGTTCCTCCAGAGGACTCTACACTTTAAGACTTCAGAAGGAGCTTCCCACCCTATTTGTATCCCTCACATAAAATCGTCTGGTAAAAAAGCAAAAAGACATACGTATGTGTACACACAAAGACATAAGCACAGACACCCTGGAGAACCCTGACAAAAAGTTGGCTGAACACAGAAGTACCTTCAGCTGAAAAATAGCTGTTTGCGATACTTTCGATACCCGAACAATCACTTGCTCTGATTTTGCCTGTCAAACAGAAATATACTGTTGTACCTATCTGAACAGTGAATCTGTTTCCTGTTTGATAAGGCTTTTTTTCTGAAGCCTGTCAACAATAACTGCAAAAAAATACACTTTATATAAGTGAAGGGAAGAGAATTATAAAGAACAAGAATAGAAAATGCATTTCGGAATCTGCAAGAAAAATCAAGTGATAGTTTCAATTAGGTATTTAGTCACATTTTGGGAGAACAAACAATATTGGAAAACCACAGTTTATGTAATATAATTGCACACAATGGAATTACCCTAAGCCCTAGTCAGTTTGTATTTTTATACATAATACTCTGTGTTAAACAAAGCTCCAGAAAATTTTTTGTCAACTAATATAATAAGACAGGGTTTTTCATATTTGTGGAAGCCTAAGTCAAGTTATTCATGGTGTAATATAGGAAGCACTCTCACTACATATTAAAATATAAGGAAGGCAGCAAAGGTTCTCGTTTTTATTTTCTCTTTCTGAACACCTAGACTTAGTTGGAGTACAAAAAAACAAAAAAAGGGATGCAGATTAGCAAAACTAATCCTCCAGGGCAACTGCAGAGGCTATTGATGGTGTTTACTTCTGGTGATGCAAAGACAGCCTTTCCTCCAGCTGTTGCACAGTATCCTTCCAGCAAATAATTATGGCTTTTATTGTGTAGCAGCTGTAATACATTTTGAGTTGCACTCACTGGGATTTAACTCAGGTAAGAAGTTACTTCAGAAGAGTGGCAGGCACCTTTTAAGCAGTGTTAAGATTTTCATGGAAATTCTCAGAGACACATTTCTGCCATACGGACATGAAAGCTGTATCAATCTCCTCATCTAATTCTCAACCAGAAAGAAAATAAGTCAAAGCAAAAATATCAAACTATGGCTTTAAATTCCAGATTAACCATTATTTGTATCATATAGGATTATGCACAAGAGAGATCACTGTAGAGCAGTTGTGGGTAGTCTCTGCTCCAAACAGATTCCTTGTTATTTTTTTCATTGTTAATCAATAGGTGAGGGCCGTCAGTCTCACCCGAGCCCCAGGTATCTCACAGCAGGCCTCTTGAATCGCAAGGGATGGGTTGCAATACAGCATCACTTGCTGAATGTCCATCTGAAAAATATAGAGACAGGAGAGACAGACAAAGAGATTGGTGATATATTCCACAGGTAGGGCACCATTCTTCCTCTGCTTTGTTTAAATAAATAAATAATGCAAATAAAGTTTAAATGAGGCAGGAAAAAAGGTTAAAAACAATGAATTCCTCATGTATATATATATGTGTGTGTGTGTCTGTGCGTGTCTGTGTATGAAACTTCCTCCCTGTGCTGACGCAAGACCCTACCTGCTTTGCAACAAGGCTAGGTAACTGATTGTCAAAACTAAATGCCAGGAATATCTAGTCTATTCACCATTAATAGTCCTGGCTCACTACAGGCCCGATAGTCTACTCACTTTTTAAAATCAGGACTGAATGAGATTGCCTCACAGAAAACAGCACCTCAGGGGCATAGCCTTTGGTCTAAAACATAGACACATTCACACAAATCTTAATTTACTCATCCACACATGGAGCAAATGAATGATTTCAGTACAAAGGCCTTTATGGAAGGTTGGTTCACTAGAAAAATTTCACTCTGTCCTTCTTACTGGATTCATGGCCTGGTAAGCCATTAAAATTTTATTGTGAAATACATAATGCAGAGAAGAACTTCAATGCCATTTTCTATGGTATCGGTCCCAATAAGGGAATTTGGTTTATTCAAACCACATCTGTAACAGACAAGTAACAGTTTGTTCTTAAGGTCTGTTTTTAAGAGCTTAAAGGTCACCACACTTTCAAAGGGTAAGCGTAGATGACATTTACACTACAAAGCTTAACTTTGCTCAAAAGCTCTTCAACTGTCAAGATAGTGCAGTCATACAGCACATTTAATCAAATTTCATACTGAGTATTCTGTATCTTATTATCCAGGTTGTCTTTAGGTCCGTACTTTTATATAGCATGCAATAGGTCAGCCTTTATTCATACACCATACACAATTCTTGTTTTGTGAACAAGAATAGTGTTTCTAAAAAATTTAACCTGGTGTTCATTCTTTCCATAGCACTGAAAATGCACTTATCAAAGTGACCAATGATATGCTGATCTCCAGCAGCTCTGGTCGGTTTTAATCTTAGTTTAAAATTCGGTGTTTGACCCTGTTGACCACCTGATTCTAATCCACTCTTGGAAAAACGGGCTCATTAGTTGGCGCTGCTCTTAATTGTTTATTTTTACCAACCAAGATTATTTTCGTTATAGAATTTCCCTATTGACAATGGGAGGATCTCACAAACTTCTGCCAGTCTTACCCCTGGTGTTCCCTAGGAGTCGAGTTTAGCTCCTATTTTACTTTCCATTACATGCTGACATGGCCCATATATATTGGTGGCACTCTGAATGTACCTCAGACACTTTTCACCTAGTAAATGAATCAGAATCTGAATTTTTTAATTGCTCTCCCTTCCTCAACTGCTCCTCTTCAATCCAAACTTAGTTGTTTACAATCCAATATAAAGGAGTTCCCTGATGGTCTTGGGGTTTTGTTTGACTCTAACCCTTCATTTGACAACCATGTATCATGGGTGGTAAAATCTTGCTTCATTCAACTTAGGAAAATAGCTAAAATTAAATAAATTTTACAATAGTAGATCTTGAGAGAGTAGTTACTTCCTAACCTCTTGCCTACTGCAATTCTCTTTACTCTGGACTTAGCCATTAGGTCGATGCATGTCAGCCAAATCTAGATTAGCTTTTAGCTTTTCACTTCTTAAAACTCACCTCAATTGAAAAGCATTTTCATTTTAACAGTTTTTAAACTTGCTTCTCCTTTTTCCACTGTTTGATTAAAGCTCTACTTTTTCCTAGTGGTTTAATTATATATACTTAACTATCATTTATTTTGGTAAGCACTTCGTTACTCTGTTTAAAAAAGCAATAATTGTTGTTTTTGTTGTTGTTGTACCTGCACAGGCCCAGCATCAGAGGCCCGAATGCCCAGCAGAGTGTGTCCATCAGTGGACAGAATGCCACGGGGATCCAGGGGCTTGGTCTCAATGGAGCTGCAATCAACGTGGAGGGAGGCAGCACCTTGTTGCACACTGAGGGCCACCTTGTGCCAGCGCAGGTCCATCAGGGCCTCAACCCCCTCCCCGGTGAAAACACAGCTCACCAGGTCAGAATCAGGATCTACCCCTTTGGCTCGCAGGGACAGGGTGCCATCGGGCCCATTGAGGTCTATAGAGAGCTGTATTTTGGATAAAGAGGTGGGGGAAGTGGAAGAGAAGTGAAATATAAATATGAACACGTGCTAGTCTGATGACAGTGTGTTCAGTGTGCTGGTCAGTTAGTTGAGGCCCGTGGATAAGAAAATGTACTGTATCTCAAGCTGTCTCACTGGAAGCCGCTTCAGCAAAGAGTAATATGCACAGGCTAACAAAGCTGTGGAACATAGAAGCAAAGATGGGGTAAAGGAGAAGACATATTAATTACACACATGAGCAGTACACCAATCAATCATTCCTAATGAGGCGACTTGGCTTCCATCCATCATACACACTGAGTATTTAAATGTGGCGTCAGACTCTTAGTGATTATGGGGACTCTGAGGGACTCCAATGCTTCATCATGGAACACACATGAATAACAATGAAGGTGAATGAAAGAGGAGAGCAGAACATGATCAAGGGAGGTGTGATGGAGAGACAGGGAGCAGAGGGAGACTGGATGAAGAATAAATATGCAATAGGACAAAAGACGCAAAAATGAAAAGGGGAAGAGAATTTAAAAAAGGTAAGGTGTCACGAGAGAGAAGAAATCAAAAGAGAAAGGGATGACTATGCAAAAGACAGATGAGAGGCATCAAAAATAGTAAAAAAGCATTCTGAATAAAAAGTGAGAGACCAAGGAGAAGAGTCTAAAGGGAAGGAGGAAAAAGATGCAGGAAAAGTGAAAAAGATGCGGGAATACATAGGAGGACAAGGAGAGGAGAGCGAGATGGACCTGTGGGTATCCCTGCTGATCAGATATCTGGAAGAGGTAGATGGTATCCCTCAGGGCAGCCTTCTTTAAAGCCAGGGTGAAGATCAAGGTGAACTCCTCAGGTAAGCCATATGGAAACACTTGACTGAAATACAGAAGTTCAGGAAGGTAAGGGACATAACCTATATATGTGGGAGCAATGGAACTAAGTGCAGGAAAAGTTTAAAGGGGAACGTTGCTACTCAGCCCCTCTTTGGTTCTCAAAGAGCGTAGGTAAAATCACCCAGGATTTTGTTATCAGGGCTCAGAAACTACAAAAACCCGAAGTACAAACTGAGAGCTTTAACTTTAAAGCTGCTATAATTAACATTTTTACAGTACAATTGATCACATGACATTACGTGATCACATCACTCGTAGTGACCAACTCACAGAGAATTATAACCCAACCCTGCAGTTCCCTTTAGCTCTACGGAATATTGTGGCCAGTTTAGCTCATTGTCTCGGTTTAAGGCCCAAAACTTAACTGTTTAGGATTACTCTTGACACTCTAATCAGTGTCATTCAAAGCAGCAACAAGCAGCTGTTTTCAGCAACAAAGCTCTGATAAATGCATTGCACACTACTTGCCTCACACTAAATGGCACACAGACAAATTAAGCAACCAGCTGGTAAATATAGAGCAGCATTTAGAAGCTAAAGGTAGTAATATTTTTTAAGCGCAGGTAAAGACGAAAAATAGAGCTAAATGCAAAGTAAATATCGGAATTTCATTCATCAAGAATACCAAAACTCAACTCCAAATGAATGCCAAAGGCTGCTTTGTATCTGCACAATGTGTTAAGGTGTTGAAAACTAAAGCGTTCATGGTGAATCCAGGATTTATTGAGCTTGACATATAAAATGGAATAAAAGTCTCCTGGTCTCTCAGATATCTCAGTATCTGCTGCTTTCATTTTGACCAAGCCTTTTTTTTTAATCTGTCTCTTGTGAGTTCCCCAACTATATGGGGTTCAATACTAAATCCATGGAGTAATCCCGCAATTCTTTTGTGATAGTTATCCGAGACCTAAAAAAAAAAAAAAAAGTATACACTGGAAGCCGAACAGAGGGAACCTTTGCCCCTTCTGCCACAGCAGCACTAACATAAATACCCCCCTCCCAAAAAAATCACATTTTATATATGTATAAAGTGGCCAGAGAGTTAACATCACATCTAATTACGCTTTTGGCGCACAAAGACAACTTTTGGGCTCAAAATATTTTTCTTTGATGCTCATATCAGTGCAGTGGCAAAGTAATCTAATGTGTATTTATGAGTTTCCACACTCCTGTGTGAGCATTTTTATATTCTATGTATGTTTTCTCTTTCCCTATTTTTTCCTTTTCACTTTCCCCCCCCATTGTGTGACGACAGCTGGCAGTGCAATGCAAAGCCCACAGTGTGTAACCCCCCGGCATTAATTTTCATAGCAGATACAGTCCGGCAACCCTCATCCCTCAGTTTTGGTCAAGGGCATCTTAGCACACAAATAAATACATACAGAAATATTCCCTGCATGGCGGCGTATAGATGTATTGAGAGATGAAGGGCTCACAAACAAGCCCACTGAAATGCATGCTCACTGAGATGGTGAACACTTTGAAATAATCTCTCTTGCTTTAATTCTTCCTCTCTCTCTCTTTTTGCAGACATACATACACACACACAAAGATTTGTTGATGCTGGCAGCTGGTTTCCCACTCCAAGAAGTGGGGTGACAGTGATTTATGACTGAGGGAAGATCCAAGGGAAAACAGCCAACTACGGAACGTCAAAACACAGAAAAGATAAGTGGAAGAAAAGGTGAGAAAGAGAGAACATTGAACTAGGAGACCTGGAGAGAGATGGAAAAAGAAAAGGAAAGCTATAGAGGGAGAGAGGACTATGGGGAGGACCAAGAAAATCACGGTGTTAGGAGTGAAAAGATGACCATGGAAAGAAAAAGTGGGTCCAAGAAAGGGGGACAGACAGACAAACAGGGAAAGACAGGAGAAATTAATGTTGAAAACGAGGTTGTTTTGCTGTTTAATAGTGAAATGAGCTGCAGGGCACAAAACCAGTCAGAAATGATTGACTTTTAAGGTGAAACTACTTCACCTTTGCCTCTTACATTCAGGGTGCTGAAAAAGAATACATTAACCCCAAAGGCACACACACACACACACACACACACACTAATACAGACAAATGGGCAATGGGGGTATAAATCAGACAGTATGGGCCAGACAGGTTCAGATGTAGCTTCTCCAAACTCTGAGAGAAAGTTACTTCTGCTTCTCATCTTTAAAAAAAAAGGTGTGTGTGTGTGTGTGTGTGTGTGTGTGTGTGGGGGGGGGGGGTCAGTGCAAGCCAGAGAGGCACCAGGGAAGGGGGGGGGGTCTAATGCAGATCTATGGGTACACTTGTACTGGGTTCCAACTGTGTAGGTATCATTGCCTTCAGTGGAGGGGCTTTCTATCCCTGGATGTATTATACACACCTAAATTAAGGGATTTTAAGCAGGTAGAAGCTGACACATAAAAGAAACAATATTGTTTCAAGTGGTCAAATGTTGTTGTTGCAACCGTTTCCCTCTAGCTATCTTTGATTTCTTGTATTTTAAACATTATGCAAATTTAGTTAGAAGATGAACTTTGCAGAGAGCAACACAAACCTTGTCAAATACAGTAAAAAATACAATTTGGATATGGGAATTTATACACTGCCCACTTGTGGTTCGTGACACCACTGCCCTCACTGGTCCAAGCTTTTTTCAGGCCAAACTGACTAGCGGGCAAAACTACTATCAAACTGTGAAATTTAAGTACATTTTATCTACACAGTTTGAATTATCATCTTTGAGTTATCCAGTTGCTACATTCAAGTTGCACAGTTTCAAAAACATTATATCAAGTATTTGTTTTAGGATTCACACAATCAGATTTTATATTAAAAGAGCAGAAATTCACAGCACTAAGAGTCTACAGCCTTTCTCTCTGAGGCTGTTCTTAGGCACAGCTATATACTAATAGCAGCATGTGAACATTCTGATTTTTAGAAGGTATAGTGTTGACCAAGTTCACCATCTTAGTTTGCTTCATCAGAATGCTAAATTAGCTAAACTTAAAAGTACAGCTGAGGCTGAAGGGTGTGTCATTAGTTTTGTAACTATTTGCTAATAAACCAAAAGTTCAGACATATCACTAAAAGACAAAAATGTCTACCTTCTGGTACCTTCTGGTACCATAAAAGGAAAAAGTCAAAGTAATTATATCTTGTCCTCCCCATGAATTTTATGGCCAAATAACCAAATGACTGACACTGCTATCTTTAGAACTATCGTGAGTGCATAGCTAAAGAATCTGCACAAATGCAGTTAAGCTGCTGAACACTGTGATCGTAGCACCTCCATGCTCCCAAGTTTGACTGAGAAAAGAGTTAAATAAAAAGCATTCACGCTAAAAATAAATGCCTATTCCCCCAGTTGACAAGGTTGTTGATTATACAAAATTCCTGACCAAGGACAGCAGTTATTTATATGGCTAATGCACTGGATTTGTACAGGCTTGCTGTTCCACAGATTCATCATTAGTCAAAGTAGCTATCATCCCCCCTCTGCAAATATGAGCCGAAATATCATTGTAAAAAGTACATCATCCCCTCCTCACTGACTCATATCCCCAATCTACCTTCTGTATTTACTCTCTGAAAGTAAAATCACTATTTCTCTCTTTAGCTTTCTCTTTCTCTCTTTAGCTTTCTTTTATTCCTTTTATGTCCCTTCCGAGGCCACTGAAACACTTTAAATGCACAGAGGCCCCCTCCTTTGTTTTCCTTATCTTTTTTTACTTTGAATTTTGCTAACCTTTTGGTCGCAATTAATTCTGTGGGTTTACTGTAGAATAAATTATCTCGTAAGTTGTGCCAGTCTTGCTATGTCATAATAATTTAATGCAATTCAGTTCTCTCATAAGTTGTGATCTTGGACTCATGCCATGACATCTCAGAACTGATTCCTCTCTCTCCTACACACTGTAGTTACATAAAAGAAACAGGCCCAAAGCAATCAAATCATATCTTGCTGAAATTAGAATACATGTGACCAGCTATGACTGGTGATCATTTCACTGTCAGCAGACAACTGAGAGAGATGAGGGACAAGAAGCTTCATGTGGCTGTCACTCATCTCTGTTAGCTTGGATTAGCTTCTTATACAAAGCCAAACAGTGTTTTCCAATTATTGTACACACGTCTCACACTTCAGTCAACCTCACTGCTGATGAATTAAAAAGCTGCTTGAGTGACAGGGAGCTACTGAAGGGGAGCCCTGTGTTATACAGTTTCAGAAATACAGTACATACTCTGGGAATTAGAAAGGAGGGAAATCTAACTAGACAAGCACATGCATTTGCTGACAATCACACACACATAAGCACACACATGCATGAAATGCTGAGGATAAACACATTTAAACTGTTACTGTGAGAAAAAGTCATAGGAAAAAGCCTGAGGGTTTGCTCTGATGCATTCACTTATTGCTTGGATTTGAACCTTTAACTCTCTTGTTCCTTCACCACATCTCTTAATCGCCCATCTGTTCTCCGCCTTCACTCTTCTTTTCTAAATGCCTGAAAACCTTCTGTGAAATGCAATTTAAGTTGACAAAAGTAAAACAAAAATTAAGATTAAAAGCAAATGAATAAAAAAAAGGAACATTATGACTGATGCTGGCAGACAGCCCTCTCTGATTTTATCTATTTTTCGGTGAGGCAAGAAGGCAAAAAAGAAAAGGCAAATACAAAAAAAAGTGTCTCCTTGGGTTTTGTTGAGTCATTTTGAGAAACACATATAGAAGACATAGAGTTCTATGTATAGAGAGAAGCAGAATGAAAGGAAGCCAACAGGCAGGGCTGATGTGCTAACATTGATTATTCCCTGTCTGAGTTCAAAAGAAGTCATCCAGGTAACATACTTCACTGATAAAAGAAATGACAGCAAAGCTCTCGATGTCATCAAAACTTCAATAAATGCTGCACCGTAAAGAATCCCAAACTAGCATCAGAGAACAGATAGAGAATGGTGATCCTGTCCTCTCTCCATTTGGCTAGAGGCAAAACAAAACATCTCGGCTTTTCCTCCTTGGTTCCAAAGATACTGATTTCTTGAGAAGTGACAGTTTGTTAGCCCCCCCCCCATTCAAAAGAACACCTATTCTCTAAGCCTGTGACAAACAATATATGTGACACTTTTAGAACAATATGTTTCTACCGAAAAAGAGTGTTTGTAGACAGATTTATCGAGCCTTCAAGCAAGTGGAGCTCACAGCGCTGGACAGAGTGATAAAATACTCCAGGCTGACCCAGTTGGCAGGTTCTGAAAAACTGCTCTATCGACTGATAGAAAGAAGCTCAGAAGTCTGACAAACAGCCATAATTCATGGGAAATGAAAGAGAAAAAAAACACCTAAAAAATAAAAACAGCCAGCCCATAACCCAAATAAGCAGTTGTCATTCACTTCTGAAAACAATCTATACTCAACTACTGTGTAATAACAACATGGAAAGCCTGCAAAGCATAATTACACCCCGTCAAAATGCAAAACGGTTTTGAGCAAAGAAGCTATGCTCTGTTATATTTTATGGCTGCAGGTCTTTTCGCCCAGAAAAAAAGTTCAGAACAAGCTAAGGCTTTCAAATGCAGCGATTAAACTTATTTTTTTTTGCTGACAACTGCTTCATGCCAACTAATTAAGGCATCGTTCCTATAGATTCCACTCAAGCAAATAAGTCTCAGTTTTAATATAAAAACTAATTAGAATAACTACATGTGGTCATAACTGTAAAACGATGAGGCTGTTACAGTTCAGTTTTACAAGCTTGTATTAGTGGGGAGGGGAATGAAATGGTATTTCTGGAAATGCAATCATAGATTGACCCATGGTGTAGGGTTTGCCAAGTACTTGCTTTTTACACGTCAGCCAGGGACACACTGAGTGAGGGTTCAAAGGCTGATGAGCCTTAGGGTGTTGAGTCTCTCTGCCTTTCTTTTTGTTCAGTCATGGCATGAAAAGAAAGAGCCTGTCGACGCTGGCCTACAGAAAGCTTGAAAATCCAGCAGAAAATTCAATTCATTTCCCTTCCTGTAATTTTTTCTGTACAACATAAAGCTGTACTCAGTGTGGCTGTGCGAGGTGTGTTTGTCTGTAGGTGCTGGACGTAGTGGAAGAATTGGACGGTAAACTTACTCTGTGGGGCGTAGGAGTGCTGTCTTGCCCAGGCGGAGGATGACGGGTCCTCGAGGGTTGCGGATCTTCTTGACATCTGCGGTCTTGAGCAGGGAGAATCTCCTCACCAGGTTAAAACCTGACAACGAATGGCATTCATCAGCAACCACATGAGTAAAACTCAGCGAGAGATGTGTGCCTGCGTGAGTTTGTCTATTCACCAGTGATATTGTGCCGGGCCGTCTGAGGAAACTTCCACTCATCCACTTGTAAGGACGGGCATTGCACATCTGCTAATAGATAACAGAGAGTTATTCAATATAAAAAGTCAAAAAACAAGTGTGTAAAAGCAAAAACTCTGAACTCTGTGCTGTAAGTCTTTGAAGAACCTATCTACAATTTAACCTTTCACACTTACTGCAGGAAAAAAGGACACAGTTTGCATGGGAGGACAAGCGACTTCGAACACACATACATTTGCAAGTAGCAGAAATATTGATCTGAAAGAAAGAGAGAGGGGGTTGGTGGAGATGAAATACAATGGAAAAAAAAGGGGGAAAAACACAGAGATTGAGATGAAATGAGGGCAAAGCTGTGCAGAGAGCCTGGTTTGACAGACCGTCTAGCACCATGCTTGTCTGTCACAGTAGCCTCCGTTTGATGGATATGTTCTCACCCTGTCAGGGGAGGTTACAGAGAAGAGTGTAGCCTGTCAGAGAGGCCTGCCTGACCACGGGGGGGTGTAGAAAAGTGGGCTAGTACAGGTGGACATGGACCCTGGAAATCACTGTGATCCACAGTTAATTGATCTCTTTGGGGCCATGACCCATGGCCCCGAGCAAGACGTTCTACAGGGCACAGTTTTCAAAAGGCATTTCTTTCTTTTCTATGACTGCAGAGAAAGTGGAAGCAGGTGTAAATAAAACTTAATAATTATCCCTGAGCGGTGTTGCCATTAGTAATATTCTAATTCATTAATGTGAAGGTTAGATATTTTGATCTAACCTGATTCCAGGCTGCCTCGTGCATGGGGAGGACTTCCAAAAGCAAGCCAACACAAAAGAAAATGCACAAAGACTAGGTTAAACTCTGTTTATCTGCTCTAATGAAAGATGCAAAGGTAAGACATGCACAACATCCCAGCACACTTATAATTAATGAAGATTTTAAACATGTTACATGAGCAACTTCTCAGAGTATGTGACTCTTAACACTAGAGGGGATTATGGCCTTGACCTTGCTGTTTCCTAGTGTTAGGGGACATACGACGCCACCGCCTTTCTCCCCCTCGGCAAATCAGACCCGTGTCTGGTACAGCTCCATCCTACATACAAACATGTTGTTAGTAGACAGTCTATTACCACCAGGACGCTGCGGCATTGGTCTGTGGAGGCAGAGGAGGCCCTGATGGTATATTTGTTACAGGAGAACTTACTGGGCACCGTTTCAGGACGACCACAGGGTTGATGCTGGCTGTCTCATTCATGCCTTCCTGTGGCAGCACCTGCCTGTCTCCTCCCACCAGCTAACAACAGTCTCCAGCCCCTAGGGAACACCACTACCACCTCCCACAACCCTCCCCTCCCTTTCATACCCCTCCAGACTACCTACAGACTACCTTACTGGGAACATGAAATCCACAGAAGTTCTCAGAAGACTCTTCTATTATTGGCTGTATCAAAGATTTAGAGACCTAGTCTGAAACTTCATAGAATGGGGCAACAGCAGCTCAACATCAGGAAAACCAAGGAGGGGATGGTGGACTTCCAGCGCAGAAAGAGGCCCCCCCACCCCCTGCTATGGGGGGAGGGAATGAAGAAGGTGGACACCTACAAGTTTCTAGAGGTGCAGTGGTCAGACTACAGCAAGGCAAGTGTTATCTTCTTTGCTCTGTGCCTCAAAGCGCCTAGGGGGCTCTTCCGTATTATCAGCCACCCGACTCCACAATGCCACGGCACCACCTCCTACCTCCCCCGACTGAAGCTCATACAACCATACACAAACTCAACCTTCACAGAAATTGCACAGCACACAAATAACCCACACGAATAAAAAAAAAGATCTATTTTATTGTATTATTTATTGTATTACTATCAATTATTCCTATTTTAGCTCCCTTTTTTATTTTTTGGTTATTTCTTTACTTATTTTCTTTTATGTTAACTACATTCCCTTGTGCTGCTGTGTCAAATTGATTTCCCCTATGGGCAACAATAAAGGTACATCTTATCTCGTCCTGTCTCATCTCATCTCATCATGCCAAACTCAACGTGAGAAGTCGAATAAATTGCATGAACTGAATTTATCTGAATTTAACTTCTGAACAAAATAAAAAATACAGGGGGAGAAGACAGAAATATAAAGCATAAGTTTAGAGTCTTCTGAGCCCCCATGATACTCACTCCATCTTACATCCTTTTCTCATACACACTCTTTTTCTCTTTCTCATACACATACACTGTATTTCTAGGTACATCCTGAAGCCTACAAACTCTGCACAAAGTACACTTTAAGCAGCCTCACAGACACATCCTGCCTTTTAAACCACACACATACACACCAATAGCTATATTTTCATATCTACCTACGATTTTTTTTTTCTTTTTTAAGACAAGAGACAATAAGCTCTACTTTTTGTCACTGCATGCTTTTTTTTGAGGGGGGGGGTTATTTCCATCAAACAGAATCAAGATGAAGACTTTCCCACGAAAAGAGAAATCCTGGCTAGAGGCAAGTGGGCAGCACAATGAAAAGTTAAACAGCACAAGAGGGGAAAGAAATAAAAACCGAGGACAGAGGAGGGGGAGTGAGAGAGCAAAGAGAAGGGGGCGGTGAGAGATCACTTGAGGAAAAGCAACTTGTCCTAAACACACTCAGACTAGCACTCTGGAGGCTATATTTTCTTATCTGAAGTGATGTTAAGAATAGCAGACTACTTCTTTCATTCAAGTTATAAAAGGCATCTTTCACCCTACATGCGCTGTCATTTTAGGACACAGCTTGTCAACCTCCTGCTCTGCACTGTATGACTTAGCTCAGCTAAGCGCAGTCTGAGCTGTGCTTTGACATACTTGGCCCAACATCCCTCAGCAGCTTAGCTGTAAGGCAGACTAAAATCATTAGCATAGCAGGCTATAGAATTACGGTAACAAAACACAGATATGTTGACTTGATAACTAGAAAGCTTAGCCAGCTAACATGTAAGCATCAAGCTCTAAATATAGCAAGCGCTGATTGAGTGGAGCCAACACTAGCGACTGCTCCACCTCACTAAGTAAAGGAAACACGAACAAAATGGAGGAAATTATAGCAGTCATTATCATAGCAGACAGATTCCAATAATCTAAAATATACAATTAAATATTGATTCTTTCTTTCTTTTTTTTGGGCCAATTGTGGCAGCACAACAATTTTTTTTACCACAAAACTGACATAAACTGACGTACTGACAACTTGGAAAGTTAACGTTGCAAATCTGTTAGGAAACAGTTACTTATTTAAATTTTCCAGCGGAAAGTGAGCAACGGTGGAATTCAGGCAAATGTTTCTCGCCACCTGAAAAAAGTCTAATGTTCACTCTTCTTTTAGCTCTGTTTTGTCTTCACCCACTCCACGAAAAAAAAAAATCACCTTTAGTTGCTGAATATGTCACTTTCTTCATCAGCTAACGAACTTTTCATCATTTTGTGCTGCAGCCAGAATCAAGAATGAGGAAAGCTCTGAGAGTGAACCCATACTGAAAAGGGTTTGGGCCATAAATAAATAAATAAGTAAATAAATAAATAAAACAATTAGCTAAATAATGTTAAAATGCTTCATAGAGCAATTCTCAACCAATTATCCATTGGCTTGTCACTATAACCAACCTTATTATAAACTGTCATTTAATCCACTACTATCACAAAAATAATGATGCAGCTTTAACTAGAAACCATAGTTTGAATAATAACAATGGCAGCGGAAATGATTGCTCATTCCCTACTGAAGTGAATTACAAAGTCAGAAAATTGGAGCTGATTATAAAAATTTCAAGCTTAACTTAACTGTGTATTTACGAGAAATAAGGTTCACAAAACTCAACAGAACATGAGAAAGAATATGAGAATGATGGATGTTAACCCACAGCTAAGACCGATGAAAGCATAGCTTGACATTTAACTACATTCAGAACTTAACATGTGATGTTTGCCGGCACGTTTAGACTCTCTCGAATCATGTAACACTCGTTGACATCTAAAGAACAGGTTGTAAGCTGTATGATCTCTGTTTGCATATGGGTATGTTCCATTGGTAAACAACTTTAAAATTTCTTAAGTCTTTTAAAGATGTGAGTCAAGTCAAATGCTGTTTCCTTTTTAAAGCGTCGGCCTCTCGCTTACTCTCGTGGGAGAACCAAGCTTTTTCTACATAAGGTCGCTCAGAAGATGGATATTTTAGTGGACTGTTGCGTACCCCGGCCCTTTGGCAGAGGACACGCTGCAGAACTTGAACCCCATTTCCTCTCAAGGTGTGATCAAAGGAAGGCATTTGCTTGTTGACAAGCTAATTAGCACCAAGTATGAGTGTCACTCCAGGATCCTGCTAGTAACTGTGTGTAGCTTTAAAGAGATTTGATGGTCTTGGCCGGGTTCACTTCCTCTTTGATGGGTTGTGTTTGAGTCTTGCCAAAGCAGGTAATGATACTACACTGGCAGTCGTGCAGTACGCTGCTGTGTGCGTCTCCCCCTTGCCAAACATAAAAAACATTAAATTTTTGGTCTTTTGAGTAGTAAAACACTACTTATTGATGTATACAGACTTACACTTAACTTGGTTTGTACACAAGTAAAAGGTGTCAGACAGGGACAAAGGCGGATGATTTTGTAATTGCAAATTTATCAGTGAACAGAAAGTAAGAGAATGCAAATATAACTCGTTCTTACACCTATGACTACATAAGATACAGCACTCAGGCATTCACTATGACAAACAACAGTGTATATGTGCAATATCAAAATGACTAATGTGTGACCTTTTTTGCATTGTGTGGGATATTTAACAAACTTCAGAAGGTTTAGGAATCAGTGGCCTTTTCTAGGAGTATCTTGTTGTGACCAGGGTTTCCAGAAACCAACTATCTCTGAATTTTAATTCTATTTTTATAGCAGCAAATACTTGGCAGAGTGCTTTCATTTGGGACAAGAGGTCAGAAGTGTGCACACAGTGTCAGAGTGAGCTGTGTTTGGTTTCTAATAAGAGCAGGCACGGTAGTTACTGAATGTGCCATAAATTGCGGCATTCCAGGATAATTGGACTGTGCTACTGATAAGCAGAAAGTCAGACTCAGAAGAGAGAAGAGAGTCTTCTAGGTCCCAGAGCTGTTAAATACATGCAATGTAAGGGAAAGAGAGGGGCATGCTGGGTTGCTATGATTCATGCAATGATTCACTGTGACCATCTGAAGTTTAAATGGATGGAAAATGTCACTCTTAGAGGAGGATTACAGGAGGGAGGGATTGAGACAAAGGGACAGAGTGTGTGTGTGTCTTACCTGCCCTCTCGGCCAAATGAGACAGACAAGAGAGAACATTCCTGGTTGTTTTCCAGAGATAAAATTGCGGGACAGAGGAGTGGAAAAACTAAAAATGCTTCGCTGTAGAGGGATGAGCTCACTCATTTTCCCCCTCTAGGCCTCAGAGTCACTTTTAATACACTATCACAAGCACACACAGACACAGACTGAGCTCATAGCATGCACGTTTACAAGCTTTTTGCAACAATAAACCTTGGCAGAACATGCAGAAGTGTGTACTCTTCTCTAAGGAGATTGTTCTGTTCGAGATAACGTCTGGCATCGTGTGTTTATGTGCAAATCTACGAAATGATAAGTGAGGTTGGGTTCACTCATGAAGCGCCAACCCTGAGGCAGTGACAAGTTTAAGTGTTTTGCTCACGTTCATTTATCATCAGAGACGTTCAGACAAACTATCACAGTCACACTCTGAAGTTAGCCCGTCAGCCCAAAACGTTGGTTTTGGTCTAAAATACAGATGTTAATATGGCATACTGACGAAATGGACACTAAAAGCTGCACAACTCAGCTATTTGTATATTAACAATGGAGTATATTACTATTCTTCATGTAAGGAGATATGGGTTGCTAAAGGTAAGAAACTCAAAGGAATCACCTGACTCAGCAGATCCCATCAGCTTTAACATCTTTTTCATTTTAACATCTTTTAACTCATCATTGTGTTTTTTTTGTTTCCCAACTTCACCATTTTGGTTCAGTTTTAGTGTTCTTACAATCTCAATTTTTGCTGTAGCAGGCAACTTTTTGCCCCTAAAAAAGGCCACGGTACACTACAACCCCAATGCTGAACAGAAGACAGACAAAGAGAGCGACAGGATTCTAGATGAAAGCTTATGTTGCTCAAAGTCTGCCACAGTCTGCTCCGTATTTCAGCAGTTGTTTCAGTAGTTGTGTGTCAATGTTGTGTTTACAACTCAATCTAGCGCTCCCATCTGGCTGTAAAATGAAATACCGTTTCAAGTTTTTTTGAAAACTGTACAATTTAAAGATAATTCTTTCTGATGTCTTCCCACAGTATTCTGTTTCAGTAGGCTTTGCATTAAAGTATCAGAAATACTTTAATGATGTATATAAAGAAATACATTATTAGTTTAAGTACAGACCTATAGTATGTAATAAGTATCTGTAGCTGCATCAAAGAAATAAAAAAGTAAAAAAAACAAAAAACTTCTCTAACCAGGTACTGTCATGTACAGTTTCTAGTACCTGTTTCTGCTGTTGGCTGCTTTGCTTCTCAAACTTCTTTTTCAGTGGTAAATGAGCTTATTACTACAATGATTCATTGGCACTAGAAAAACATACAATCTAGCTCAGGTACAGGCAAAGGGGAAACTGAGCCAAAATGGATCAATACATTAATCCATTACTTTAGATTGCATAGGGTCCATGGTGCAGGAAAACAACAACAACAAAAAAAAAAAAAATATCAGCAACAATTTAGTACAGACTAGGCATTTCAGCAATTTAATTTAACTATGGGGACTATTTTCTCTGGCTGCTACACTAGAGAACTGCAGTGCAATCATCCAGCTCGACTCCTCAACACTTGTTTTACTTAAACCTGCCCTCCTGCTGTAATGTCAGCAAATTACCAGTAACCACAGATTTGGATGAGTTGGATGAACACTGTTAGTGTGTGTATGTGTATGTGTGTGTGTGTGTGTGTGTGTGTGTGTGTGTGTGTGTGTGTGTGTGTGTGTGTGTGTGTGTGTGTGTGTGTGTGTGTGTGTGTGTGTGTGTGTGTGTGCGTGTGCGTGTGTGTGTGTGCGTGTGTGTGTGTGTGTGTGTGTGTGTGTGTGTGTGTGTGTGTGTGTGTGTGTGTGTGTGAATTCTTATAGCTTGAGAAAGCACTTTCTTCCAACCACTAGGGGAGAGGACTCAGGGGAGCCACAAGCTGACTCAGTCTCATCTGAAATACTCTGACTTGGGTCTCCCAAGAGGAACCTCCTCAACAAAGCTCCCTTCAGAGGTCCATGAGCTATTGAGGATTTCTCGGATCCCAAGTGATATCACAGGGCTGGTCCCTGAGAACATTGACAATGTGATGAGGGAGTATCACATTTCAGAATAAAATCAATACAACAAGGTACAGTTAAGTATTTAGACAGTGATACAGTTTTCATATTTATGCCTCTGTACACCCCAACAGTGGATTGGGAAATTAAGCCGTCAATATGCGATTCATTCAGCTTTAATTTAAGGGGTTTTACAAAAACATCCCTTTAACTGTTTAGGAATTACACATAGAGCCTCATTTTTAGAGGATCGCAGGTAATTGGACTATTGACTGACAATCAGCCATGTGTGGCCTGTTCCCTCATTATTTCAAAACATATTGAGCAAATAAAAGGTCTGGGGTTGAGTCAAGGTGTTGAATTTCCATTTGGTAGCTGTTTATGGGAGTTCTCAATATGCAGTCAAAAGACGTGTTGATACAAATGAAGGAGGCCATTATTAGGTTGAAAAAAATGAAACAAACCTACCAGGTAGATGGCAGAAACTTTAGGAGTTGCCAAGTCAACAATTTTGGTTCATTCTTAAACAGAAGGAAAAGCATTGGCTAGCTCAGCAACAGCAACAGCAAAAGGCCTGGAAGACCACAGAAGACGACTATAGAGAATGATCAAAGATTTCTTTTATATGGTACAAAAAACCCTTAAAGAGTACTCTCCAGGAGGTAGGGTTATTGTTGTCAAAGTGTATGTAAATAAATAAAGTTTAACAGAGGATGTAAACCACTGGTAACACTCAACATCATTTGATGAGTGCTACATTGCCAGAAAACATCTAAAACAGCCTGAACAGTTCTGGAACAAGATTCTTTGGACGAATGAGGCCAAGATTAACTTTTACCAGGATAAAGGGAAGAGAAGAATATGGAGATGGAAAGAAACGGCTCATGATCCAAAGCCGCCACATCATCTGTCTAACATGGGGGATACAGTGTTATGACATGGTCATCTATGGCTGCCAATGGAACCAGGTCACTGGTGTTTATTGATGATGTGACTGCTGACAGAAGCAGCAGGATGAATTCTGAAGTGTATTGGGCTTTACTATCTGCTCAGATTCAGCCAAATGCTGCAAAACTGACAGGATAGTGCTTCACAGTGCAGATGGATAATGACCCAAAACATACAGTGAAAGCAACAAAAGAGCTTTTCAAGGCAAAGTAATGGAATATTCTTCAATAGCCAAGTCAATCACCTGACCACAACTAAACTGAGCATATGTTTTACTCACTGAAGACAAAACTGAGGGCAGAAAGACCCGTACAAAAGCAGCAACTGAAGGTGGCTAAAGAAAAGGCCCGGTAAAAGGATCTCTTAGGAGGAAACTCTGTATTTGTTGATGTCCATGGGTTCCAGACTTCAGGCAGCTATTAACTGCAAAGGAGTTTCATCCAAGTATTAAATATATTCTTAATATTTATGATTATGTTGGTTTGTCCAATTACTTTTGGGCCCCTGACAATAAGAGACTATGTATGGCTGATTCCTCAACAGTTAATGCAATAGCTTTAAATTAAAGCTGAAAATCTACACTTCAATTACATCTTGATTTGTTTGTTTCAAATCCATAACAGAAACACAGGCACAAACACACATCAGCAAATAAATAGCATTATAACATAGTTGAGAACTCATATATGCACACAGACATTTAAAAACTCATGTTTCTCCTAAACACATACACAGAAGCTTGTATGATTGATGGCTCATGACCATGAACATAACCACACATGGTAAACACATACGCCTCTTTCCCACAGCCGGACGACACAGCCACCAGTGGCTACACACATTAAATGCACATAAGGTATAATTACTCTACCCATTTTCATTGCAACCATGGGCTCCATCACACATATATATATAGGGCACATACATACACACACACAGGCAAAGAAAAACAAAGTTCCATCAAATACACATATGGTCAGACATACAAATCCAGCTTGAAATTCTGAAAAAAAAGTCTCAGTTGGAAAAGTTAGACCCAGAAGGCATTGATTTTGTGACTTTACTACGTATTTGGCATTTAAATGGAGATATAAGCAGTTGTTTGAGATCATTTTTTATGGCCTTTGCAATAATTATTCAAAACTTTTTCAGTAGGAAGCAGTAATGTTTGATTAACAATGGAGTTTAACAGAGCTCCACAAAGGCTACAACAAAGGCTAAAACTTTTATTTATTTTGTACAATCATTTCGAATAAATGCTCCTAATCCCATTTTAAATATTATTTTTGCTAAAGCAATAGTTTGAATTGTGCTTATTAGCTTTCTTAACAAGAGTCAGATGAGAAGCAACAAACCCCATATCTGACCATTAAATATAAGACTACAGCAGCTTGTTAGTTAACCGAGTTGCTGACTTAGCTAGCTTTTTTAACTTAGCCTTGGCTATCTAAGTCAAAAGCTTTTTTGACTTTGCTTGCTTTTCCCTATTTCTAGTCTTCATGCTAAGCTAAGATAACCAGCTGCAGGCTGTAGCTTCAAATAAAACGGACAGATATTAAAGTGGTATCAATGCTCTCATCTTGCTCTTTCTCAAAATGTCAAACTAGTCCTCGTGTTTAAGAAAAAAAATCCTGTTCATTCTGAATAACACATATTCAGCATGCAAAACCACTACTAGAGTTTGCATCAAAACTGCGGTCGGGAAAGGGGTAACTCACCTTGATCTGACACCAACGTTTCACATGATCCGAAGCTAAGGGCTAGCAGAGTCAGAGAGGAGCAGAGAAGCCACATGGTTTCACTCCTCTGTAAACACCTTCGCCTCACCTCAGCCACCAACTGATGGATAATCAAACAGAAAAAGAGAAAGTCAAAAAAGTCAAATCCTTCCTGCGTTCTGTCAGCATGCCACGAAGTCCTCTAACTGTGCCGCCAGCTGCACATTATGCTTGACTCCTAAAGAGATGTTGATGTATATTTATGAGTCAGTCATAGTTGATGTGTTAATTATGTGGTAGGATACAGGCTTTGTTAGTGGCATATGAATTAACCAGAATGTCCCTCATTAAGAAGTGTAACTATATAAAGTCCGATCTTAGTCATTATCCTGTCCATCTGGTCGGCCTTTGAATGGGCAGCTGCAACACATACACATATGCATGTAAATGTGCTGAGTAGAGTGCATTTAGATGCACACACAGCTGACCATATCTAGGAAACAAAGATATTCTTAAAGTAAAAAAGAAAGTAAATATTCTGCTGCAAACAAATACCCATTGCAACTGCAAGACAACAAAGTATTGTGCAGACATGAAAGGAAAGTGATTTTTACATGCAGGCTAGTTGGTGTAGAGTCAAACAGACAGTGGGGCCAAAACACACAAACACATCTGGAGACTATTCCACTGGAGCCATGGCTCTGTTGTACCAGATGCTTCCACGTGGCCCAACAACAAGCCGCACACACACACACACACACACACACAAACACACACACACATTAAAATGCGTGCCACATCTAAATAATCATTATATTAAGTCTCTGCAGTACCTCTGCCTGACTACAACCCCTTGTTTATAAACACACATAAGAATGCACGCAAGTAAACACACCGCCCACTCCATCTCACATAAACACATCCCAGTTGACCTGGACTTGCCCTCAGCTTGTGTGAGGAGCCCATAACTCTGCAGTGTTTACAGGTACAGCAGAGCCCTCAAGGCGAGCTGACTGTGTCTCTGTACACACACCTGTCCCGTCTGCAAGGAGAAATGACCCCCGCGCTCCCTGGGGGATACACAATGTGGCGCCCCTGCCCGGTCGAGGAAACGGTGTGAGTACCATCCAGCCTGACCCAACTGCCTGCAGCGAGCTGCTAACAGACAATGTGGTGGAGAATGTTTCAAATTATGTTCTGAAATAACAAGGACAGCTTGAAATGCCCTACTCCACGAATTACGTATTCGGTTTTATGGGCTGCTGACTCAGGATTTAGTTGCCTTTCTTCTTTTCTTACATTTTAAAAGGCCAGGTTACCACTTTATGAAAAGAGAAATATCTTTGCAAGATCCTGTATAATCATGCCATGACACAATTTGTCTTTATGCACAACTGTTGACCAAATAGACACATTTTAGGTAGAAGCAGCTGCAAGCTAAACAGCCAGAAGAACAGTTTTTTGAAAAAAAGTTTTCCTCCGCAATTTGGTGGGTGGAAGGTTAATCAAAGTTTTAAACAGCTTTATGCAATTGTTATAGGCTTCGTGCCACAGGATCACAATTATAGGAAAGTCCACACAGTACATAATATGGGTGATCATAGTCCAGAGAACACAGACTGAAGGAAAAGTTAGAGCTCATTTCTAATATTATCTGGCCATAATCCAAATAAATTTCATAGTCTTCCTAATATGTGTTGCTCTGGATGTCTCTCTCTCCGCTTCTCTCTCTGCACTGCATCTGCAGCTTCATGGCCACCCAGCTGACAATAGCAGATAAAGGCGAGGCAGTGCAGGGATAGGCCACTAGTTTTGACCAGCGGCCTGGCCATGAGCCCAGGAAGCAGGCCGATCGGGTCACCAAGTATGAAGCCAGTACAGAAAGGAAAACAATGACAGATCTGAAAGTCTTCCTGCGCAGAAAGTCTGAAGACGAGTGGTGACCAACATCGACGGTCACAATGCGGCCGTCATTCTTGTTTCAGCTTGAAATCTTTGACAAGTTGCCTTGCAATAAGATCAAGAGCTGTCCAGTTGGTCTAGGAGTCATTTTTGGTCTAGGTCCAGAATTCCGCCTTTTTTCTATTTCCAGCGCAGCTATCAAATCCATTACTTTTTGCAACTTCAATACACAGACAAAAGTGGCAGATACTTTGCTACATACTAGTAAAGGCAATTTGTGCTCAATGCTTAGCAATTTTTGTTGACACATATTTCATCATCATTGCCGTTGCTTACACAACAACAGCCCCAATACAAGCCTGTTTTGAGGAACACACTCTGACAGAGTAAAATGAAACAAGAGAATTGCTTATTAGGCACCCAGACATGGATGATTAAATAACGGTGAACCAATAGCCCACGGTTTGGATACTTTGTTCCTTTTTAAATGGGAGAACCTGGCATAAATGTGTCAACAGTGTAATATTTGAGGGTTCACTGCCTTTCCAGCTGTCTCTCCTAGCATACTGCATCAAGAAGATTGACAGACGACTCACTGACAGGGTATCTGCGTCCAGCCTCCCCTGCGCTATCTCACACATAAAAACACACACACACAGTCAAGAATGGTTTTGATGCTGGGCTGTGGAAACAACCTCCTCGTCGGTCAGTGGGGTCAGCGCCCCGAAATAATCCTGCAGAGGCAGTCCTCTCTCACTCGCAGTAGATGTGTAGGGTAGTGCAGTTAAATTTGACTGGAATGCAGCAATGACACAGAAGGCCTGGATAATAAGTGGACAGGTACATATGCATACATTCATTCACATACAATTTCATTCATATATGTGTGCTAAAGAAGGCAAGAGGGCACAGATACAGAGATGTGGTCAGAGAAACTAAACAAAAACTGTCAAACAGACAGGTAGACAGATATTTATGCACACAGACACACACAAAGTGACACAAGCCATTTTTCACCATGCATTATTGGAGTAAGCAGAATAAAACAATCAAGAAGCCAATAATAAGTCACTTTCTGTTGCTAGTGGCTCTGCAGGCTGTATATAGGCTTTGCATTGGGCTACATGCGAACATCCTCATGCTAATATACTGATGTATAACACCACATTATGTTTACCATCTTATTTTAGCATGTTAGCATGCCAACATTTGCTAATTAGCACCTAATGGAAAGTGCCGCTGACACTGCTAGCGATGTCATTAGTTTTGCAATTTAGTTTTTCTATTTAGTCATAAACCAAGATATTGGACAAACTGAAAATTTCATCTGATGATGGCATTAGATGAAAGATAAGGATGTCACCAAAATTTACAATTACAATTATTCCTGAGGGGAGGTTGACTATCTGTTCCGAATTTCATGGCCATCTATCCAACTGTCTTTCAGATATTTCAGTCTGGACCAAGTTAGAGGACCATCTGACGTATTGACTGAAAGACAGACCTCCAGGCAGAATGGCTGTTCACATCAGTCAATATGCTGCCATGTTTTCATGGAAATCTTTTTGCCATATACCATAGGACCGTATTGAGAAAAGTTTAGCTGGGTGTGTTTCTGACTGTTAGAAGCTTCTATGTACTGTAAGTCTGACTTGTCATCATGAAAGCAGCAACAGTCTTGGTCTGTGGAACTTTGGATGTGCTTCAGGCCAAACCTGGCCCGCAACAAAGTGGGACTAGAAGTGAATAAAAGTAACTAAAGATAACTTGAGGCTTTGGTGAGACACTCCAGATATCACTTGACCAGAAGCAATAGAAACTTGCAAACTAGCGAAGCCAAGATCCAAACCTGTAAGACACTCAAGAGAAACTGGGGCAAGTTTACACTAGTCTAACAATTCTGGGCAGTTTTCAAGGCCTTTACTTAAGGATTTGTGAATGTGAAACAGGCCAGAGCAGTTGCAGACAGTGAAGAAAAGTAGGGAGCGTGGAACGCAAACAACCCCCCCTTAAGTGGCCACGCAGTGCTGCTTCCTAGTTCTAATACCATGGGCAGTTTTGGTCCACTTACATAACTTAGTGATGTAAAGTGACTTCTGCTTTGATGACATGAACTACTTGGCTTGGCCTTGGGGGGGTTTGAGTCAGCCCTCAGCAGGCAGATGACCTGCTGCTTTTCTTCAGCTTCACTTTACACTTCTGATAGCCCAGTGCTCACTTTACCGCTGAACAGAAAAAGCAAATGGTCGAGCGGATGACACAATTCGCTGCAGGCCCATAGCACGGGCTGGAATCGGAAACGGTATGTGAAAAACTTACTGTACAGCCCACAGCTACACGTTGCAGGTTAGGTCTGAAGCAGGTGAAGTGAGCATATTTCATGTGCAGTTAAATTCAAAGACACCAAATTCTAATATTTACAGAGCTATATTCCCCAGGGTCTTAAGAGTTGAAGAGGGAGTAGAACCTCTAACTTATAGGGTTTCAATCCATGAAAATTCTGCAGCATACAAGGTTTTCCAAGCTTTTAATTAATGTTTAATATTGTTTAAATGACTTTTAGTCAATGAGCTCTTCCAAAATTTGCAGGGGAGGACTGAGTCACACAAAAACTTCCAAGATCTCCTAGGGGGTTGCACAGACAGGATGCAAAAGCCTGCAAACACGGGATGGCTTAGTAATGGGGAAAGCAGATGTGTCTGTGGCATTCAAGCTTCCCCCGCATCGCTTTCTTTACTTTCCCAGGTAAAAGAAAGAAGTTCTAGGATTTCGGACACGGATCTCTGATCACTCCAGCGCCAGGCTCAGACGTTACTTTGCTTGAATGATATGCATGTAGCAGATCCAAAAAAAACACAGGGCTGCTACGAGGCTTTTCCATGCCACAGGGGTTGGACAAAAGCCACAGAGATTTACAGTGACATCTCAGCCTCACTTGAGTTGCATTAAAGCCTGGCTTAGGTACTGAAGGAAAATCAGCATCATTTTACCAGGAGCTATAACAACTGGACTTGGTTTGGAAGTTTTTTTGCAAAACCAACAAAGATATACAGCCATACTACCATGTCCCAAGGCTACTCAGCAGATATATTATAAGTTGAATTATCTCCACTGGGAGACATTGAGTTTATCATACTTATATGGTATCTCCAATAATCTATTGTGCTCAACAATGACTTTCCAGACTTCGTGGTATTAATTTGCAGACTATTAGACCCATGTGAGCCACTGCATTAAGCAGCCTTTGTCCTACTGCTAAAGAAGTTTCACCACCAAGTTCCACTACAGTAACTCCATACACCGCGGCTCTTAAAACCTGCTAAAGTCTCTTTCCTCTTTCAGTTTTATCCGCTCCCACGTCCACGGAAGCCCACGGGAGCCCATACCTTCAACGACCGACAAATCCACGGGTGTGCGAACACATTTATCCGTGAATAAATGCGCGTAAGTATCCAAGGACCAGCCTGGAAATCCTCCGGGGCGACGCGGAGGTAATCAGATGTAATCCAGTGTGGTTTCCGTCCCCTCCAGCTTTATTTTTTTTTTTTTTTTATTATTATTATTATTCTTGACGCTCCTTCCACAGAGAAAGGAAAGAAGAAAAAAGTTAGTGCGGGATTGTCCGTGTCCAACTTTTCCCCTCCCCTCTCTCTCTCCCTCTCTCCCTCTCTCTCTCTCTCTGTCTCTCTCCCCCGCCGCTGCACAATCTCCAGTGAATCCCCAGTCTCCCTCTCTCCCACTCAGCCTCGCCTCGCTTTCTCTGTCTGTCTCTCGGTTTCTCTTTACTTTTACTCCCCGTCTGTCTCTCTTCCTGCCCCCCCCCTCCCCCCACATCCCACCCCCTCTTGTCTTTCTCCTCCTGTCTCTCCGTCCCTCCCTCTCTGGGAGATCCCTAAATGAAATGTGTGGTGACATCACCTTGAGTGTGGGGGCATCTCTCTAATCCCTCTAATCTCTCTGCCAAACTCTTCCAGGCCTTTACCCTCTACGACCCCCGTACACACACACCACCACCACCACCATCCTCTCCTCCTCTTCCTCCCTCCATCTCCTCTCTCTTCCTCACCTCTCGCTGTTTGATTCATGTCTTATTGGAGGGAACTGGAGACTCGACTCCCTTCTGTCTGGGTAAGGGCACTGTATTAAGACAAGGAATACGAATCATGGTGGCCTGGCTGATGCATTATTGAGAATAATTTACTCCATTAAAATTAATGAACTTACTTATCATACTTACCTTTGATTGACGGCCACGTCCACAGCTTCCATATTGTTTTATCACTGGGTTTTATTGCATCCAATCCATAAAGTGGCCTCGGTTGCAGCCCCTGACCATTCAGAAACACTCATCTTAATAGGCACATAAATTCCACCTTTATTGTCAGTAAGTAAATAGTTCAGGAGGTGAATAAATACCACGCGGGTCTGATTTATCTGTGCCTCCACCGCTGCCGTGGCTGGATAGGTACTGAGGAGTGCTCAAATCTTCAAGATATTTACTTCTGTCCTCTGTTGAGAGGTCAACTCCTTCACCAAGCCATTATCTTTCACTCTCTCATTAGCTTTAACCTCTTGCACTTAAAAAGAAAACGTGTAATCAGCATATTAAGAAAGCAGGTGTGACGACAACTTGATGAGCTCCAGCAAAGCCCCTCTGACTCGAGCATGAAAGGAACAAGTAGAAGTTTAGTCTCTATCAATGACTTTTGCAGCTTTCTAGTCTTGCTGCAACCTTTGAACTACCCCACTTTCACCCAGATGTGACCTTTTAGAAATAACAGCCCTGGTGGAAACAGGGTCATAGAGCCTTCACCTGTGGGGCATCTAGAGAACTGTGTGCATGCGTGTGTGTGTGTGCGTGTGTGTGTATCGTTGCATGTCTTATATTAGCAGGCAGCACAACAACAGGGAAGCAAAGAAAGACTGTAATATTTTAGATATTACTTGGAACTGAGCATCCTATTTTGAAATTTATCAACAACTGAAGACTTTGTTGGCATTTTATCATCACTGAAATTTTACAGAAGGGAAATAGTTTGCCTTATCTTATCTTAATTTATGCAGTTTGAATTTTTCTATTAGGTCATGGTGAGTTCCGATTTTTGAAACTTTCTTATTTTTTTCCAGGTTTACAAATTCAGACAGAAAATTCAAGTGTTCCCAATCCATCATATGAACATCTCTGTCAATGGATCATATTACTTACAGAACACAACCGGATGGGACAGAGGTCTGATTGATTGCTTATCCTTGATAGTCAGCATGTTGAAGAATTTTTCATCTTGAATTTTTTGAGTCTCTTGTCAATTTCACCAGATTGATTGGTATGACATTTGGCTCAGACATTCATTTCCCCTTCAGGATGTACAGTAATGATTAAGGGGATCCTTTAAGATGCCAGTGTGTTTCTTAAGATGTGTTTGTTGGATGGTCGAATAGCTTCGGGAACCCCCCCCCCCCCCCCCAGCTTTCCAACACTGGAGGTGGTCTGGACAACACTGAGTTTTAGCCACTTTTTTGACCAAATACAAACAAAGCTAACGAATTTCCCATCATCCTTAGTTGTAATTTGTTTTAAGCGCTAATTAGCCTATGCAAACACACTAGGAGGTTGGTGGTCCCGGTTAACATTTAATCTGGTTCAAATCGATATGTTGTAAATTGAGCATGTTAGCATGCTGACAATAGCAGTTAACTTAAAGCACTGCAGTGCCAAAGTACTAATCAACAGAGATAATGTCAAGGCTTTAGACTGTCTCCTTTAAACAGTGGGCATGTGAATTTTCTATCTAAATTTGTGAACCCTGAAACAAATATATAGTGTCAAGATTTTTTAAACTTGAAATCAGCTACTGGAAAATGATGAGATGCAAATTCAGACCAATTAGATTTAAATCTATAGTTTTCAGAGTAAAATATGTTAATGCTGAAAATTCAGTGGTATATGAATTTCACAATCAGGTACAGTTCTATTAAGAAATTCTAATTTTTACAGGCTTTCATGGCCTCTGTGCATTAAAGGTTCAATTATGTACAGTAGAATGAAAGAATAAGATGCATTATCTCTTTATCTCAAAAACAAACAAAAAACCCTTTGAGTGCATCTCTATGCAGAAATTGAGAGAGGAAATTCATAGAATATGTCGTTTGCACAACCAAACACTGTCTCAGGTGTAAAGTACTTCTTTTTTGCTGCCTTACAAACACTCTTTCATCAAAATTGACCTGTAGTTATCCTCCTGTTCTACTTTGGCTTCATCAATTAATGTAATTGATTAAGAAGCAAAGATAAATCTCTCTGCCAAAGTTTTCTGCTTTATAGCAATCCATTCAAAACTTGACAACGCAAAGGAAAATTTCATATAATAATTACTAGACCTTCCCCTCAAAGGTGTTCCGTGTGTTTGTGTGTGTGTGTGTGTGAAAGGGAGGAGAGAAAGGTTTGACAAGAAAGATGCAAGTCTCTCTATTATACATGAAAGGATGCTGTTTCAGAGGCCTCCCAAGAGCTACATAGGGGTAACAGATTTGTCTTCTTTCCCAGTTCTACACAGCTCTTCTCTGCGTACAAGGAAATCAGGCCACACAGCAGCATGTGACTACAGTTTCAATGAGAATTGATGTAAATGCTCCAGTTCACATGCATATGAGCCATATCCACGCCTAGTGGGACTAAATTGTGATGACAACCCTGAGAGACACGATCATAAATGCTTCATCATAAAAATAAGGAAACAAAAAAGACAATAAAACAAAATAATAGATTGCCATGGAGGATCGACGCCTAAGATATCATTGTAAAATGCAGGGCCTTGGGGGAGGAACGGATTGCGACAAAATTGGCCACATTTCAAATCACTGTCAGTGCTGTTTTTGGAGAAACCGACGGGGAAAACAGGGCTTCTGAACCTGTTCTGGTTAGATCAGTCATACCTTTACAGGCTTGGTGTGTGTGTAAATGTTGTGCATATGTGTGTGCATGCATGTAATGGCATGATCCATTGCAATCAGACAGAGTGTGCGTGGCGGGTGGGTTTGGCTGAGTTCCGGATCTCGGCAGGGAGGACTCTGAAAAGGAGGACCAATGAGCTCGTCAACCAGCATCGGACCGTGGTCTGAAAACGTTCCATGATTTACAAGATGCGAGGCAGCTTTATCCTGCCAGCAGTCGAAGTTTTGCCTCTCCTTCTGTTCAACTGACTCTGCTCTGCCCCCCCTGCACCTGCTCCATATTTGTTAAGAGAACACCACTTTCAAAAATTAATTGGGTCTTCTCAGTTTAAGTTCACTTCATTTCCTCTAATTAAAAATGAGCAGAAAGGCATTCCAGTCTCATTACAGCTGAGGACTTACAGCTGAGCTTTCTACTGCTTACAAACATAAAAGTCTTAAATTTTTGCTAAGACTGGAAAGGATCACACCTGTTGCAAAGCCCACTAGGGTGTACACCGGGAATGGCCCCACTCTCTGTTTCATGTACCCCTTGGTAAGGATGAGGCATGGAAGGAAGGGGGTCCGTATGTGTGTGCACATGTTCCTTCCCCAAACTATTGCTTATTTCCATTACTTGAGGTTCTCCATCTTCATTCTATAGTGCCCTCCGTCTCCATCCTCCTTCATTCATCTTCCCTCCAGACCGCACCACCTGCATCCTATCCTCTATCACTTCCATCATCCATGGCTATAATCATATTAGGGTTGGACTTTTCTCTCTTTTCTCTTCCCTATTCCAAGAACCCTCACCACTCTCTCTCCCTCAGTAACTATGTGAGGTGCAGAGAGTGGATAGATCCTGGCAGTGACTTTATTGGCTCAGTTATTTCCAATGCATGCTCCCATGGTCCTCTAAGAGGATGAGGGATGGGGGAGCATGGCAGCACTGGAAGAGGCGAGTAGCTGGGATGGGTGGATGGGTGGGGGTTAGGAGACTGAGGAAAGAAAGGAAAGAGTACGAGAAAGAAAGAGATGAATTTTGTCTTTTGTTTTTCTATGTTCACCTTAGAGCTGCAGCCAGTGAACCTTTACAGATGCATGGTGAAAGTCTAACACACACACACACACACACATACACACACACACACACACACACACACACACACACACACACACACACACACACACACACACTCATACACACAAAACAAGGAGAAGACACAATGAAAGCACCTGCTGAATCCCTGGATCCACAGTGCAGATGAAGGAGTGGATTCTATTTCAAGCATGAGCGCCGATATAAATCATTTGATCAATAAGGAAAGAGATAGCCACAAATGCATATAGATGGGCAGTCACACAAAGCACAGCAAAGTACACACCAGTGAATTAGTGTAAGGGGCTCCTGTTTTGATAGTCATTAAAGGCCTCAGTGCACTGGTGTGTACCAGTAAATTGGCTTAATACTCAACGCTAGCTCTTGTCGACTGATAATGTAACCAAAGCTTCAGCTTAGCATGAATAAAATAGTGTGTGTGTATGCGTGTGTTTGTTTACGTTATGTATGCGTTCAGCTCCTCAGTTTACCAGTCTGCATTACTGCTGCAATAAGCCAAGGAATGAAGTCAAACTGCCAGGCACTGAGCTGAAACGCTCCCAATGCTGCAGCAAACCAGCAACTTAAGTTACAGCATCGCCACACACCAAGCACACCTCGGACTTAAGATTGGAGCAAGATGCCGTAATACGTTACCGAAGTCTAATTTTCCTGTTTGGACATGGGGTGTGTGTGTGTGTGTGTGGGGGGGTGAAAATAGAGCACAATAAAGAGAAGAAATTGGATCCATAAAGAAAGAGTGAGAGATAGTCACTGAGGGAACTGGGGAAGAAGGCTTGGGGAAGATGAAAAGGGAGTAGATTATGTCTACCACATCCTGCACCATGATGACAAGCATGTGGAGCTTATTTGGCCAACTGACACATATTCCAAGAACAGCACTTTTTTCATTTTCTTCCCTCTCTGTCGTCTCAGTTTTTCCATACGGAGGAAAGGTTCGAAAGGCAGAAAAGGGGGGTGGGTCTATGGAATATGCTGACACAAGCTAATGAAAAGAGGAGAAGAGGGGGAGAGACACAAAGAGACATGCACAAAGAACCAAAAAGTTGTGGAGTGTGGTGGAGGAAATGCAGTAGCTTCAGCAGTAGTTTTCCATTTGAGCCTGGAAAGAGTTGGTGTCCTCCTCTCACTTTGAGCCCTGGAAGCGTCTGTGGTCACATGATCATAAGGCCACGTTATTCACAAGTTTATGGGAGCTCGCTGCTTCCAGGACTTTGGAAGGAGAGGGATTCTCTTTCTGCCAGGTTTTTCAAACATGGTGCAAAAAATTTACATGAGTCTCATAGCCTGCAAGCCAAATGTATTTTCCACACAAAATGTAACACAGACAACCTTCTTGTTCAGATTATTTCCACTCTCTTCAACTAACTAAATTAGTAATAGTGGTGCTCTGCTCTCCTCTTAACATTTCCTTTATTTAATCAATACATGTATTTCTTTAATGCTTGCCTTCTGATCGCCTGATTGGCATGTAAAGGGTACGTGTATGCATGGATGTGCGTGGGCATATGTCTCTGTATTCTGTTTCATTCCTAATGTTCACATTATACTATCTCAACCAAATTTGTTTGATGACACCAGTGCAGCAACTGAGTCAACAAGCCTCTACCTGAGTCTCTACATCACTGTGTCAACAGTGTGCTGTCCAAAATACACAATTACTAAAGGCTGAGCAGACTTCTTGACGCTTTCATATTTTTGAGACCTCAATTGAAAGAAAACACTCCATAAATGTCATTTTAGGTAATATCAGACAACTCTTCGAGTGTTCCAATCTGTCTGAACATAGTTACAAGTAAAGGTATATAAAAGAGTAATGTTTTCCTCATCTAGTCATTTCTTCCTACCTTCTTTTCAGTTTGGCATATATTGTAAGATAATTATCTAATAAACTAATTCTGGGAAAACCAGGAGTTTGTATAATTTGATTCAGCTTCACTGTAATATGAAAAGGAGCTCATAAGAAATGTTTTGGTTTGTAACTGTAATATTATGTCTGCAAATCAACCCTTGTTTCTTGATCATTATCATTAATAACTCTGCTGGTACCTTGCCACAGGGGCAAACAAACTTCCTCTGAGGTGTATTGCTTTCCATCCGTACTTGAAGTTAATCAATTTGTTATTTGCGGATTTACGAGAGAGCCAAGCAGCTTGGGAAAAAGCCCTCATCACTTTTCTCTCTCAGAAGGCTCAGGAAGCAATGTCTTTAGTTCAAGGGCTGGAGACAGCAAAGGAGCATTAAAACTTGGCCAAGGTCAGCTGTTGACACTTGCCTCTTAATTGCCCAGGGGCTGCATGGGCATGCAATCTGCTTTCAAATGCAAAACTGAACTTTAAGAGATTAGAGACACACCTGGAATACATATTACCATTTAGCATCAACCAAGACTTTTCCCTTTGTTTTTCAGCTGAGATAGTTTATCCTTGAAAAAAGGATAAACTATCTCCCAAACATGCAAATGCTTTAATAACAGAACAGCTCGGCACAGAGCAGCACCCACTGACTTGCAGCCAGCAGAAGCAATACCATGAATAGGAGATTTACAAGACATTATAGAGAAGAAATAGAGACATGCATGTCTTCCTATGGCTTTGTAGGTAATTACAGGTCATAAAGCACATACAAAATACATACCACAGCAAGTGTCCGACTGAATCAATACCACCATGTTTCACACTGTGCATGCTCACATACATGCAAGCTTGCCCTCACAAACACACTAGGTGTTTATAATCAGATCAATATAAGCAATGTCAGCTTGTTGTATCTCAGCTGTAACCTAAGTGCTGGTTCTGTCTTATGCCTGCATTATATATATGCCCCTTTAATCCTATAGAGACCAAAAGAACTTCTTGAATGACTAGAAAAATGGTAGATTTTCTCGTGAAGCAAGTACACATAGAGCAGCCTTTTCAGTGATCTCAAGGTAAATCATCTACTTTGCATCTCAGGGTAGTTTTATCCCAGGCTACATCCTAAAAAACAAACAGTGGGAATGTAAATCAGCCCTGAGTCAGAGGCTTTTAGGCTAATCGAACTGTCCACCAGGTAAACGAAGCACACAAGGAGTTCAGGATACTTCTGACGGCTGATGGTGGCAGGTTTAATGAAAGCATTGGCTCATTAACATAGGGCTCAGACGGTGGCCCCATGCTGTCCCTCCCAGGCTCGTTATCTCAACAGCAATCCACCACAGCCATGGCTAATTGGCTTCCGCACACAATGAAACTTCTAACATTTTTAGAGATCATTAGAGCAGGTTTGTTTTTGGAGCTTGCTTGCATGTTATCAGCAGGTCTACCCATACAAAGCATCAGATGGCTGCAGGTTCACCTAAATTGTCCACCGTAATGATGGATCTTGCACAAGGGCAAAAGTTTGAGTTGGAAAGTGATTGGGACACAAACAGAAGGGGGTAAAGCTGTCCTACTTTCAGAAAACTGTACACTTTGTCCGTGCAGTTTTGCAGCTGTGCTATAAACAAAGCTAAACACAATGCACTGTGCACACAGTAGGTTACAATATAACCAGTTTTGATACAAACCGTGCATTAGCTTGAAATCCTCAAGAAGAGAAACATCACGTATCTCCGCTGTCATGTTGCACAGGCTCTCACAATCCCTTTCTGTATTAATACCCACAATTAAAAGAAAATAAAAAAGTTGGGTAAGTCCAGTGAAAATTAGTTCGTGTTTAAGTAACTTAAACAACCCGTTTTGTTCTCACTAGTAGATACCTAGCTAAATCGCATCAAAGAAAGCTCCTTGTCTGACATTTATTTAGCTGCTTATTGTTGTCAGAGCTGTGTGTGTCAAGGCAAAACAGACAGGATTTGAAAGTGGGTTGGAGAGACAAGCAAGCTACGTTTTCTTCCCTTCCCTTTTACAAGTAAGTAATTGCCAAAATGAAAATAGAAGAATTGCTACAATTCTTATTTTTGTAACTGACAAATTGATGAGTAAATGTGCACTGGCATTGACAAATGGAACCTGCTGAGGAGGGGAGCTGTACAGTGAGCATCTTTCTTCCTCTAACCTAGGCATTTAAGATTGGTAAGGATTAAGGTGGTCAGATTTTTCATGAGCAAAAAAAAAAGAGAACCATAACTACCTGAATCTCTCCAAGTCTTGGAAAGGTGCACTTGTGCACCTAGCAAGACATAGCAGGGCCAATTTAAATCCTGAGGATTCGTTACCTAAGTATTCCTGTTCATAATGTCCCCCGACAGATTGTGGATTTCATATTCATTGCATCCTCTGTATAATGGATGGATGGGCATGAAAGAAGTTTGGGTCCTGGTGGGCAATCTCGGGATAATGCCACTAATTAATAAGGTACTTCATCCAACAGCTGACCCTGGCTGAATGAGTTGGTCTAGGGACCCCACAATTATTTACCTCATTATTTTATAACAACTGACAACTTAGTGGTCATTAACATAAGCATGTCAAGCAGTAAAACTTCGATCGCGACTTCAATCATCCATTGGATATGTTCATTTGATATACTGCTGTTTTCTCAGCAGCATTTTAAGACTGATATTGTCGTGTCTTTAAGCCAGAGACATGGCGGTATCAGCCCGTCGGTCAGTTTGTCAGTCTAACACTTATATCCAGACTGTGATATTTCAACAGCTACCGGATGAATTATCATGAAATGTTACACAGACATTCATTGTCTGAAGAGGATGGATTGACTTTTTACATTTCCCTTTCACACCATCAATCACGTCATGATATAAGTTGGTCCAATTCTACATGACATTCCCATACTGAAATGAAATTTCATTTTTCATGACATGCAGGCAAGTAGTAGCAACAGGGGAAGGTACCTTTCAATTGGCATCTGTCTGTGCGTACTCTCTCTTACACCCTCTCTACTTCTTTTATATGCATCAGTGGTCCTTGCAATTAGTTTAGATTAGCTAGGCTCAGCTGTGGGTAAGCTCAACCCTTTGCAGCAGTGAGGTCAGCAGGTGATATTTTCAACTTGAAGGCTTCTCAGTATCAGTGCAGCTCACTCAGGAGGATCCATTCTTGTTAGATTTTCAGTCATTCTTCACCATCCCTCTTCCCTCACGTCGTCCTTATCATTAAGAGTCTCAGATGGTTTAGGGCTGACCTCTTCACTGCTGCAGAGATATGCTTACTATCATTGCCTGAGATCAATGATGGTGTGAGACAGAGAACAGAGAACAGAGAAAGTGCAAATAGAGAAAGACAGACAGCGAAAGAGAGAGATACAAAGAGAAAGAGACGGTTCTACATCAAGTCCTAAGCTGATCGATTCCTTCCTAACAGGGCCTAGTAGCATTGATTGTAGTGTAAGAAGCTGCCTCGCTGTGGTTTACGCTGAAGCCCACACAGCACTCCTGCAGTGGTCCACTGATACAAAATGGAGGTTGGTTTTAAATGCTTACTCCATTTCATTGAAGCGTTTTCAGTATTTCTGACTGTTCTGGTTTGAAAAGAAATTTTACAGCCTTGATATGGTATGTTTGCCCCTATATGTACCTTTTCACAAATGTACTGAGTAAATAATTTGCCACACCACATGGGAGCCTGCACTACACGGGGGCCTATTATCATTGCAAGTGCTCACCCACTCACAGTTGTTCTGCTCTGTTCATCTGAGGACTGTGTGTGTATGCGTTTGGGCACGTGAATGTGTATTCTGTTTGAGCCACACACTTGAAGGGATTTTCTTGGTTTATGATCTCAGCACAAAATCCAAACAAGCTAAACAGGAGGGAAGACAGGGAGAGAGGAAGATCGATGACAGGGGAGACAAATGAGTGAAAGATGTGACAAAAATAAAGAGAAACAGAACGCAGGTCAGGCTCGAAAGATTACTGCATGAAGTTGGTCTAGTCAGCACGTCTAATTATGCATGACATTACTGAATAAGCTGTTACGCTTGCTACATTTTATTAAAAGGGAGTAAGGCCGCACACCTTAATTCATTTTTCATTGTTTTGAATGGATATTTCACAGTGAAAAAGACATGAAAGACCAGAGCAACTGTCCACTGGCTCCAAACTTCATGAAACTTGTATTTCCAGGTAATCAAATTTGATTGAAAATGATTTTTATGTAAAACAACAGCAAAATCTGATTCTTTGTGACTGACAACAATACATTTGGGATTACAATGTACATTACAAAGTGAGAAACAGCTTTATTGGGATGTCACATTTTGACAAGACATACATGTCTGTGGGCTTAAAGGAAGTACAAAGATTGAGTTGGGATGTTTACATGCAGGTGAGATCTCAAGGCAGCTTCGCCCCATTTACCCAACCACCAAGGCAATCCTGTTTTACAAAAAACTAAAAATGCTGAGCACAAGAGAGTCTCCTGTGCCAGAGTTAGAAGGAATCACTGTAGAAGGTTTTGTTGTTTGCAAGACATTGACTCAGACCTCCAGCTGAGTGAGTTGTGATTCTAATAGTATCATTTATTCTCCCTCCCTCCCTGTGAGGTATTTGCCAAATATGTTAATCTACCCAAACATGCCAACTTATTCTAAAGTACAGAGTGTGATTTTCAATCAGAAAAGACCCCTGACACAGTCTTAGATACTTGTGGTATGAAAAGGCACTCACTATATGCACACATGCACATCACAAATGCTCATACGTGACAAATTTTGTGCACACATCCTAGTCCCCAGATGCATATTGGCATATACAGCACATGTGTGCACACTTTGAGTCAAACCCCACTGCTGGGGCGAGCTTTGGGAGCAGCTGTTTTTATGCATCTCCGGGTTGCCAGTGTGAATTAGAGAGAAAGCTGCTCTGCCTCCTCTAAATGTTTCATGATGTTTACCAGCCTGTTTGTTCTGAGAGCAGATCAAGGGACCACTCCCATTGGCACCCACCAAAGGGGAGAGGGGAGGTGGTGTGTGTGTTTGTGTGTGTGTGTGTGGGAGGGGGGGGCAAGGTGTATGAGTGAGTTTTATATTTTTCATAAGGCTGGATTGATGGATAGATTCAGTGATGGATGCTTAGATGGATTTATACAGACATACGTTACACCAGGATCACCCCTAATCTATAATGCATATGCATAAATGCCACTTATGCTATGTCCAGAAGGCTGCTCAAAGATTATGTTGCTCTTGTTCAACGAAATAACATTCATTAACCGTGACCATCAATCATCTGTTTTCATTATGAAAAATTTTACTGGCAGCTCACCACATACAGGGCAAAACAATATTCAGTATATGCAGGCTTTATCAGTGCACATGTTATGAGGAATTATCTTAACATGCAGCGGTGAATCTAAAACAATCAGTGTAAACACAAACAGTTTGAAGGCAATACCGAAGCTGATAGGCCCTGCTGAGTAAAAGTGTCAGCAGCTAACCTTGATAGATTAAATAAATGAGAATAGATGGTAATGAATGAAAGAATGAGGACAAATATATATATATAAAAAAAGGATAGAGCCTGCTTTCATGAAATCTAAATGACAATAAATCATCACGGAGAGTGCTGGGAGAGGGATAAGTGGTTGGACGGATTCAAGGATACACAAAGACAGTTGCAGACAAAATATGTGTAAGTATACAATCTACTAGAGGGAAGTAAACACGTGTGAAAAGATTAAATGAATATGAATAGACAGAAGTATGGATTGTGTCCAAACCGAGCATGCCACTATAAACATGAAAGAAGAAATTCGGAGAGCATTCTTAGAAGGAATTCCTAACACAAGGTGGACGGACGACAATACATGAAGGTGAATATAACCGACTCAGCATCCAGGTGGATTCCCAGTGTTCTAAAGGTGGATATGACCTCCTCGTGCAATTTGTTATTCGTCCGACAATGTCAGAGGACAAAAGTGTTTATAGTTGTTTTTCTAAATGAACACAAATGAAAGAAGAGTGAGGGTCTGCCTTTATAGACAGTGGAGAGCAGAGACAATTGTATAAATAAGGGAATAATATACAAGGGGGCTCAGGTGTTGTCCAACCATCCGACAAGCACTGTAGTAGAAGCAATGTAGTTGGTTGCTAAAAACCAGTGTGCAAAATATGTCGTCCCTATTGTCAGATGAAACCATTGACACTTGACAATGTTGTTTAATTCCAGATTCACCGCTAAGGTCCTCTCCTCCTGCCTCTACAGATTTTTTGTTGCTTTTTGTACTGATTAACTAATCAGGGAACTTTATTGGTGCTGGTAGGTGGCTTTTGTTGCTGCTGGATAAACCTAAGCTTCCCCCTGTGTCTTCCTTGTTTTCCGCTCTGTGTGTTTTGGTATTAAGCCAAACTAACTGACTCCTGATGATGGCTTTATATTACTTTATGGACTTAAGGCTGGGATTGTATTTATCATCTAACTCTCAGAAATTAAAATTCGCTGTTTATTAAAGTTTGATGAGACTCAAACCCTGGTCAAGTGTGTGAGAATCAGACGTGCCACAAACCTATCGACCGCGCTGACCCGCTCTTACTTTCCCCGTCACTACATAAAGGGCACCAGCAATACTTCCTGCAATGGCACTAAACTTTGGCACTGGAGGAGATTCACACAGCAGTGAATCTTCCAGCACTGATGTAATTCCTAGGATACTGTGCTGCATACAGACAACAGGTTGCCTGCCCCAACCCGGCCTATCCTCACCTCCGCTATTATACAGTAGCTCCATGATGATAGATCATTTAGTAAAGCGGCACGGGGAATACAGTACACCTTGCACTCTTTCCTTCTATCTCATATTAAACAATGCAGAGGAACCCATTAGCATTCTAGCCCGTAGCCTTATCTTTCGCACTTTTCCTGCTCCTTTTCTCAAGCTGTGACGTTGGGCAAATATTTCCTCCCTAACTTGCCGTATTTCATTGTTCTCAACACTACAACCCCCGCCTCTCTCCTTCTCCCTTCCTTGCGCCTCGGACACGTTTAAGACGATAATTGACATTCTCAGACAAGATCAGTGCTGACCTGGAAGCGAACAGGGGAGCGTTTAGGAGGTTGTGAGGCACACAATGCCCCTGCTGTTCTGCCGGTAATTACACTCGGGGCACGGAGATCGGCCGCTGCTTATTGAATTCATATCAAATAAAACTCAGGAGAAAGTGCTGGCTGACGTGCACTGTAGCAATCCCACCATCCAACCACCTTCCCCACATCATCCGTCCATCCTCCCACCCTCCAACACCCTGCAGCTCATCTAAGGCCCAGTTTCTCCTAATTCACTTACTTATTCTGTCATATCTGTTCCCCCTCTCTCATTTTCCAGTTCCTTTCTCCCTCCCTCCCTCTCTGTCTCTATCATTTTATGCACATTGGAATTGTGGTCATCCTCTGTCTCCCTGTCTCTCTCTGTCTCTCTCTGTCTCTCTCTCTCTTTTCCCCCTCATCCGTTTCTTTTCACTTCACGAACCTCTAGAGTTCTATTTCGGTTTCTTTATTGGATTCGCTGGCTCTTTTACTCTCCCAGAAGCTAGGGTCTGTGTGTGTATCTCCCTGCTTTTCCTTCTAACTTTGCCTCAGTTGTGTTTCTACCACTGCACTGTGTTTGTCCTCACCTGGCCTCTTGCTCTGCCACTTGCTATTTTCCTCACACAATGTTCTCTGTTTTGTTTCTTCTGTAATCATCCCTCTGCATCCAACAGTCTCGTCAACTCTATTCCTTTAAAGGTCATGATTGACACGAGGGGAAGATTGCTCTCTGGTGCCCCGCCCACATGATAGCAAGATATTACAGGTGTCTTTACATTATTGTTTCACCATATCTCCAGGACTTGAAGACTACATGCTGTTATTTTGTCTGTTGCACCACTGCAGTTTGTCCACGATCCAAGAGTTCTGCTGCTTGCCACTTGGGGGCGACATGACCATATGCTTCCATTTATTAACTGCAACTGCAACTGCAACTGCAGGTCCACAGCCCCTGCTGTGCCTCATGCACAAGTCCACAGTCTCTGGGTAGCTGCACCATCCCCAGGCCCCCTCCTTCTTCTTCTTTTTCTCTCCATCCCTCCTTCCATCCCTCCATTACCCCCTCACGCAACCCCGCACTTCTTAAATCAGCTGCGATAAAAACAGATGCCGAATAGAAATGTCACAAGCATATCTCAAACTGCCAGAACATTAACCTGTTCACCCTTAGGTGGCTTTTTCATTTTAACCCTTAAGGGTGGGGGTGGGGGGTAAACTAGGGTGGGGCTGAAGGGGCTGGAACAGAGGAGGAGGACGTGGCAAAAGGGAGAAAGAAAGGGAGGCAGGATGAACTGCCATTGATTAAGAGCCCTCTTGGGCTACAGAGAGCTGGCAGATATACAGGCAAGCTGTGGGGGGAAAAAAACAGACGGTGTAAGCAGAGTAGACAGAAAATACTCCAGCAGCAAAGGGGAAGGAAGGAGGGAGGAAGGGAAAGAAGGGGAGGGAGGTAGTGAGTCCAATAAAGCAGCAAGAGAAGAATGAGCTACAGAAAAAGTGAGGCAGGAGGGTCGACTGGACAACAGACACAAAGTCAAAGAGACGAGGAGGAAGAAGGGGGGAAAGGTGAGAGGTACGTAAATACTAAAGGAGAGGTAAAAGAGTGAACTGTAAAAGGTAAGGTTGGAAAAGTCAGGTTATGTATGGTGATGGCAGCAGGGCTGAGCATTGGTCTGGAAAGAGAGTTAGTGGAGATACAGAACAGAGAGAGTGCAGAACAGAGAAGATATGTGCTAAATCTCAGTGGGGGCGATTTGGCTGATAATAGGCTGATAAAACCACCGCCTGCTCTCAATGCCTGTCATAAATCTTTCATTGTTACTCTCGTTTCCTCCGTCTCCTTCTTTTTTGTCTTTTTCAGTTTCACTTGTATAGCCATCTCATCGGCCTTCAGCTGTACAATACAACTGCCACGGTTGAAACAGGCCAGTGACGCATTTTTAAAAAAGCACCACGGGGGGAAGGAGGAGGGGGTTCTGGGAGAGAACAGTGACTGAAGCTTTGTCTTCCTGCCAGCAATGGCGAAGCCCACCACCTTCAAGGGTCAAAATGGATATGACTCCGATACGAGCGATGTGGAGCCTTGAGGATTCTTTGTAAATAAAAAGGGATAAAAATTAAACAGGTATTGAGAAGAAACCCTTGAAACTGACATGCAAAAATAGTACAATATTTTCTAACTTGGGGATTTGCTGAACCGTATCACTACTAAGAGGTCTCATATTTCTCTGTGCACGTTGCGCTTTCACCTGTCGTCTTTGGAGATCCTGTTCTTCATTTCCATCCACTGCTATACCTCACCTCTATCCCTCCCTCCCTTCTTCTCTCATACTCCTCTTCTTGCCTATCTCTTTGTTGTTTCCATGTCTCCCCTCCACTGACACGAGCATAAATCACAGGGACTGGGAGGGTCTTGTTTGCATTGGGGGGGTAATTACATGGGCCGTATGTAAGCTCTCAGGCTGTGATAAATTAGCTGCCCTAAATAGGCCTCTCTTGACTGACGTAGGTGGCACAAGGATCAGCCATCACTGGACTATCCACTACATATCCATACATGGAAATAGGTGAGAAGGAGATGAGGGCATTTTAAAAAACATGAATATACAGAGTGCAGAAAGGAGAAACAGATGTGATTTGTTGTTAGATGCCCAGATTGTGGTGTCCCCGCCTGAACTCTTCATATGGCAAAAATAATGAGTATGAAAGTCCTGTCTCCTCCTCAGCCACAAATCATTTTAGAATTAAATAGAAATGGTCACTAGAATAGACAATATCAATATCATTAGTAACACATTTGGGTTTTTCCTACTATGACCAGTCTCCAAAGCAGTTTTTTTTAACTTAAGATTTATTTATGAATCAAACTTTCTGAAGTAGCAATATGAAAAAGAGTAAATGAGTATCAAGAGATTACAGCTGATGTTTTATTGAGCAACCTCCAGTCATGTATTGTAAAACAGAAAAGTCTGAAATGAAACCTTGTGAAATAAGCATGTCTTGAAATAAAATTGGGTTCTTTTCATTTCAGTTGGCTTAGTTTCATTTAGTTTTTGTCTTCGTTACTCTCAGACAAGACACCATATTAATAACCAATTTAAATGCTGAGATTTAAGGATCAAACAGATTGTAGTTGTCAGTTTAGTGTTGTTATTAAATCCAGTTTGTGCAACGAGTCAAAAATGCCCGTAGTTGATCGGACATAATCATAAAAAACATATCAGATTTTTCTAGACATGTAAGAGAGCAATGGGTACCTGCCTCCTGGACAAAAAAACATTGCTCAGTATAGTAAAATGGAAATCTATATGGAAAACTGTCTAACTGTGCCACAAATGCTGTATTTCACTGTAAGCTGTGAAGGGTTAATGCTGAATGTTGGGAACAATTACACAAAAAGTAAAGGAATCCAATCTAAAGACTAAGTGAAACAGTTAATACTAGGAAAGCATTCAGGATCAACTCTGCCGTGCTATTATTTGAACTATGTCAATAATTTATTACACTGAAAAGAAAAAAAAATATCTTGTCACTGACTGCTTTGCTTGCCTGCAGCATTAATCGATAGAAGTGGCTTTACTAAGAGGCTTTTGGAAGGTTTTAGTGCCAGACAATGGTGGATGCATTTGGTGCTTTTTAATAGCTGAGGCTTTAATGAATTAGCATCCCTGGCCCCTCAATGAGAAGAAAACATTTTGAACGCAAAGTGCTCAAACCCACTGACGTCCAGCCAAGAAAAAGACTCCAGCCTGTCTATAATGGGATTTAAACAAAGACAAAAGTAGGCTGAAGTAGAATGTCTCGTTTTACCAGCATACCCTCCACTCCACGCCAGCCATTGTCATCCCTCAGCTGACAAGTGATGTTCTGTGTGTTCCAAACACCATGACAGAATGCTCTATCGTTCCATGTCAGCTGGCCAGACAGCGGCAAGCAGGAGAGGGAGAAAGAATAATGTGGCTGGACTGAAGAATACGAAATGAGGGAAGAGGGAGAGATGGAAGAGGGACTGAAAGTGAGGGCAGGGAATGAGGCAAGTAGAGAAAATACATTTATCTTCTGGCATATGAATAATCTTTTACTCACCCCCACTCTCCATCCCCCCCCCCCATCCATCCATGCATATTATTTTCTTCATCACTGCCAAAGGTGCATGTGAATAGCTGTTGGAGAATGAGATGCAAAGAAAGAAAGAAAAAAGGGGGAGAAATGGTGAGAAACACAGTTAGACATAGATGGCAGCCACACTATGACTAGGAGATATGGTACACACACACACACACACACATGCACACACACACACACACACACACACACACACACACACACACACACACACACACACACACACACACACACACAAACACACACAGCTAGACATTCCCTAATGCGACAGATCTGAGTTGTATTTATGGCTCTTCTGATGGTCACCATGACAATATGACACATGGTGGAGATTTTCTCCCTAGATGCTGCCCACACACAAACACACAAACATAACAACACACAAACACACACTCACACACACACACACACAGTTTGTTACATATGCATTCATACATCCAATCTGACACCGAGGTCGGGATACTATATTTGTGAGTGCAATCATGTGCTTTGCAGTGTGTTCAAAGGGGTAGGTGTTTGTGACTTTGTCTGTGTCATTCGTGCAGCGTTAAATCTGTTTCATCTTACATCTCTCTCCTTGGCCGTGGCACCAGTGTCCCTCATTGTCTCTTGCCCCAACCCAACCCCTCTCTTCCTCTCTTTCTCCTTGTCTCATTGGCACAGACCTCCCCTCTCAGCGGAGGTGTGTGCAGATCCAGCTGGTGAGTGTCATGCTCTGCTACTTGGTACTGTTCAGTAATGGCCACAGTGGCCAACTGAGCAGCTGGACACAAACATACACACACACACACACACACGCACACGCACACGCACACACACATGCACACATGCACACACGCACACACACACACGCATGCACAGGCAAAAAGAAAGTCTATTCATTCCCCTCATTAGCATACTGCTTGTCTCTTAGAGAGAACAGGGCCAGGTAGGGGTTGGGGTATGGTGGTGTTGGGGGTTCTCTTATTTCACCATGGAGCACCATCCAAGCGCCTTGGAATTCTTTCACAGTGATGACCAGTGGCATGTTTCCATTTCCATCAAACCAGAAAATGCCACAGGAGTAAAGGTTTGAGCCTGAACTTACAAATACTGGATTAAAGCCTAAATTGGAATTTGTAACAATACACTACCAATCACAAGAGCTCTTTAACCACATCTATTTAATTCACAAATCTACCAGCCAATAACCACTCAGTACAGGCTGTCTCATATCAGTCAGGTGTGTGTGTGTGGGGGGGGGTACTCAGAGCATAGTCACACTTTGAAGCCAAGTACATCTCACTACGGGGGTCAACAAGTAAACATAGAAAGTCAAGCTCTGTTCTGGTGTTTATGCACATTCAGATTCATTTATTACAGCTAACTTGCATCATAAATCACATCACAGCGATTCTCTAACCCTACTGTTTTTTCGGCGATGGCTCAGGGGGATCACGGTTTGCCATTATTTTATTGCCAAAGGCCATCAACACAGTGCCTACATACACACTACTGCTAGTTTAGCTGAACAGCTACACACATCTTACAAGGGGAGTTTCATCCACTTTGGTTGCAATCTAATCTTCTTAATGAAATGTAGCTGTGCAAGACCTCCAACATTTATGATCAAAAAACCCAAGGCTGTGTACTAAAAACAGAGAACATCCAAACATTATAACTGAGTCATTTTTAACATTTTTAAAGCTGCTTGCCACAAGACTATCACATCTGCGGTGCAGACCTGCATGAGTCTCACTAATGAATACACATGTTTTCTTGGTTTTTAGGTTTGCACATTTTGCCTGATTTATTGAGCCATAAACGCAGCTAACTGGGGTATAAAACTCCAACTATTCTTTTGAAATAAAATGGGAAAGAGAAGATTGAGTTTCAATGGAAAAGGTTACATCTTCAAATTCACTTGATTGAAAGGTGTAGGGCCTCCTAGGATTGCACAGATGAATTCAGTCTTTGTGAGATTAAAACTGAACTAAATCTCCGACACTTACTCAGGTCTCACACATATACCTGAATTCTGCACAAGGACCCAAGAGCTATCTACCACTGGTCACCCTCTTAGGGGTGGTGCACCAGGATGGATTTAAGGTAAATAAAACCCTATTACCTGATGAAATTACCAATTCTGATAGGCAAAACTGACAAGCTGTTGCACCTAAAACTCAGCAGTGTACTACTGCTGGTAACTGTGCAAAATTGTGCAATATTAATTCCAGCATAATTTTGGCCAATACCGAAAAAAAAGTGAAATCTAAAACTTTTGACTCAGCCAAAAGTCTTTACATTCAGCACCAGTAGTCTGCAACAGAAGTAGACTTCCATCTGTACATAAAAGTGCATCGTGGTGCAAATTGTTTTATTCAATGATTTAGCTAAAGTAATTTGAATAATCTCTGAAGTTACTGATAACTAGCATTTTAATCACTCATAGTGCTACCTTAAGAACTTGCTATTTCTGCTAGACATTCAAATTGAGCCGCAGGAACTGTCAGAATTTCAGTTTAGCCGTCGAATGAATACCATGTATTCAATGAAATCAAGTCGATCTTAAAGTTCTCCACTTTTCAATTAAGACTCAGCGTGCCACCAGCCCTTTGAAACCATAGGATGCTTGTACCTTGCTCTTATTGCCATTCATTCCAGTCTGAGTAAGAAATAGAACCTGATATAGAACAACAGCATACTACGAGCCCTGCGAAAACCAATACGTTATGTACCTAGCTATTATTGCCACGTGTTTCAGCCTGAGTTAACTTTAAGACACAATCCTTTTACTGTTACTTTTTCATATCTTGGTTAGTGCAAACTGAAATTTTGGGTAGGAAAACTTACTTGGCTAAACCTGTGTTTGCCTTTTCTTTTATGCCCACTAGAGCCACTAGATGATATCGTAGTTAAAAAAAGAAAAATCTTTTTAGTTTTTTTTTTGTTTTAATCACTTTTTCAAGTAACATGAATCTCAGCATCAAACAGGAACATCACACACAAAAAAGGACTGGAATAGATGAGAAACAACCCAACTACACAAATAAATATTTCCAAAGTTTTGAGCAGAAACGATCATGGACGTTTTAACAAACTTCAAACCCATCTGACTTTGTACATGATGGATGAACCCAGGATCAAGATCATATTTTACAGAGGAAGTTCTTTAGTACATGGAATCACAGATGCATAGAGATTTAGATTTCTGAAACCACTTTTGCAGCCCTAGCTACAAGGTTCAGGAGGATTTCAAAGGAATTAAATAAAAAGATGGGAAAAAGAGAAGTAGGAGAGTAAGAGAAACGAACCAGTTAATCTACCTCACTTTTCAAAAGGGTTACAAGACAAAAATAAATATAATATAACAAATGAAAAAGGTAAGAAAAAAGATCTATAGATGGCAGTCATTTCATGAAAACTAAAAGCAAAGAGGTGTAGAGAGGGAAAGATAGATGAAAAAGGAATATATCGATGGCTGGAGTATATCCATGACTGTGCAACTAAGATGAGAGCAGAGAATACTGAAGATGAGAGAGGTGAAACAGTCTGAGAGCACGGCAGGAAAAGGAGACACAGGGTGGGGAAAGCAGATGAGGATGGGACTGCTGCACAAACACAGAGAAAGATATGTGGCTAAAATGAAAATGGATCAAGACACTGGCTAAGAAAACAGTGGAATAACTGATTAATAATTGATTCAATTCTTAAATCAATAGTCCAAATTCAGGAATTGTGAATCCTGGCTGTGTTTCAGACAACACATATGGACAAATACACAGGCACATCCTGTAACCTCTCATACGGAGATGTCTACTTCTAATACTCTTACCCAGAGGGCAACTGTCAATCACACTTGCTCTTAATGAGGAACAATTTAGATTTACCAGCTTTTCTGCTGTAAAACTTACTTTGCAGACAGCGCTGCTGTCTATTATTATCAGTCTATTATAATAGTCTATTTTAAGACAGTACAAACATGCCACATGATTTACTGGATGCTATCATTATCCTCTACATACCAGCTGTGAAGTGATTTTTGTCTGTGGGATGAGATCAAACCACTTTGCAAGGAATTGTTGGATTTGTTTTGTTAACACGGTCCATCTTCCAACTTAAGAGAACATGCGAGAGTAGAGTTATGTATGGGCAACACATACAATGATATGACATTTATTTAGAGTTTTGTTGCTGTCACCATGATATTAATAATAAAGTAACCTTTTTTTACAAAATCCCAAATTAATGCAGTATTGGCCGAATCTGTACTGACCCTCATCAATGTACACTTCTAATGTCATCCACAACTGCGCCTAAGATATATGAGGTTCTTCCCTTTCAGCTGATTAAATCTCTGCGGCCATTATACAACAGTAGAAGTGATGTCTGTGTCATCTGCACTCTCTAATTTGAGGGATGTACTGCACATTAGCAAAGAGCTGCACAATTATGCAAACTTTAAAGAGTGTGGATAACTTTTATTGCAGTACACCATCTGATACGCCGCTGAGCTCTAGCAAAAGATTAACATTGCCATCTGTGCTCTTAGATTTGTGGACTACTCCCCACGGATTCTATTACAAGAAATGTCTACAAGATACGTCCAGACTTCAGAGATTTATCAAACAGAACATGTTTTCCTTTACATTTGTGAGGGCCCCGATGTCAGTTTTATAATTTCTCCCAAATTATATGAAAAGCTCATCCGTTTTTCATACACCGTGACAAAACGCTCAACAAAGTTTTGGGCACAGCACATTCTTGTGATATCCTGGGAGTAGACCAAAAAAATATAAAGTAAAGTAAATGAAGTAAAGTAAGTCAGAACCTGACCCCACCATCTCTGCAGGTTCCACTGTTTTGTTTTGTTTTGTTTTGTTTTGTTCACTGTGAATACATTGGCCCTGTAAATACACGTGTGTATGTTTGTTTGATTGTTCCAGCATTAATTACATTACTTTACTAATCAAAAAACTCATTGTTTACATAACATGTTGCTAAAAGCTACAGTGTGTCCTTTTTTTCTAATACGTTTTTAATTTTGAATATTCTTCAGGGCACATTTTAATATGGAGAGGAGCTGTCAAAGGGTTCTGTGACCCAGACTTATTGTACAGACTGTCAGCATTTGCCCACAGAGATATTCCCTTCGAAAGTTTTTGAGTGAGCCCCGCCCTTCTAGCCAATCAGAGTGGGTCGAAGTCAGAGGTCGGAGATCTTGGTTGTCAATCGATACTTCAACAGGCCTCTAATACTCCTCTTGGAAAGAGGCTTAAGCTAGTATTAGCTGCTGAGAGAGGTCTCTATGGCCGACTCGCAGGCTGGCAAAGGCCCCAATGCCTGTGTTGGTGGAGACAGTACATGATGAGAATGTGGGTGAAGGGCTAGGCGGAGCGTGATGGGGCAGTGAGAGGGAGGAATGGGACGAGCGATGGGGTTTGTCTTTCAGTCTCACGCTAGCACTAGATGGTTTTCCAGAATTTTATATATTAGCTGTAACTTTATTTGCTCTGTGCAGCTCCGTCAGAGTTGCCTTTAAATAAGACGCCAAATTGTAATACCTTAGACTACTTACACCACTCGCCCCATCACTGCAACGTGTTACTAGATAATGTATTAACTGCCCAACACTACAAATGAGGATGTATATCTATCGTGACATGTAGCTCCAGTGTGGCAGGCTTTAAAATAAAGCCAATTCAGGAAAAAAAGAGCATCCACAACTATAGAAAGAAAAAAGGAAATGCACATAACGCGAGTTTGCCATTTTGAACATTATTGTAAAGTCAGTTACCAGTTTTAATGTTGTGGAGGAGTGGTGTATATACAGTAGGGTCCAAATGTCTGAGGCCACCTTCCCATTCACTTGACTGGGAATATATATGTACTGCAAATACCCACCAATAAGCCACAGCATTATAGCCGGTAACTGGAATTAATTTTGTGGCTGATTGGTGTATATTAATGCAGTAAATCAGTGGTGACAGTATAATTACAACAGTTCTCAGCCAATCATCTATGTAAGTGTTTTGTCCTTTACTAACACTCATGAGATCCTATTTAATCCAACAATAGCATATTGAAGCCTCAGCAAAGCTCACCTCACATGTCGAACTCCCATTCTTTCTGCAAGACCTCATTTGGAGAGTGATGCCTCATTGAAGATGCGATGATAAAGAACAATAGCTGAATAACTCTGTCATCTTCGAGTCAATAAATGAAACACCTCTTTTCACAGAGTTCAGAGGACGACGGAGATTTGAAATTTAAGAGATTTGAAAGAAAGTCAGTTAGATATATTGAGGTTATAAGGAGATTGTTGGGAGATAACAGATCATTAAATTCCCAGGACTGAGAAAAAAAAAAAAAGTCTCATCTGAATAGATTGAAGAGACAGCAATTTGTTCTAACACCCAATTATCTCTTTCTTTTCTATTCCCAGCTATCTCAACTGGCTCTGTACATCTCACCAGCTTTGTATTTACCAAAAAATCACTGTTGCTTTCTTCCTCTTCTCCACCTCTAATTCCCGACCAAAGAAGTTCTTTTAGCTTCTTAGTCAGCCATGCATAGGAAATAAATTGACCTGTCAGTGGACGATTGCTTATGTCTGGTTTGCCATCTCATTTTTTTCCATTCCTCCTTCCCACTACTCTTTCCACCAACTCCCTTGATGTCCCCTCTCTAATCACTTCTCTCTCTTTTACCTACTTCTTATTTCTTTTCTCCTCCCTTTCATTTTGGTTATCATTTTCTTTCTTGAATGTGTTCTTTGCTTCTCTATTTGCCCCCACCCCCTTCTTCTTCCTCCCTTTACTTTCTCTTCCTTTCTCCCTGGCTGTGGGGTGATGTATGGTTCCTGTCAAGGCTGGAATCAATGGGACGCCCGTTGTTTTAATTTAGCCTGGGAGCCCAGCGGATCCAGATCCTCAGCGTCATGGAAGAGCGATGGCAGTGGCCTTTCTCTCCTCTGTTTTTACTTCCCTCCCTCTGTCCTCCCACACTCACCGCATTGATCAACACTTAGCTCCCGTTGGACAGTGCTCTGTGGAGGCCCACTCCATCTGAAGGCCTTAGAGAATGAGTAAGCTCACCTCATGTCTGTTACCATGCTCTAGATTCGCATCAGTGCCAGTTGATGAGCTGCCTCCCAGTTTGAGATGCTCGCAGCTAATGAAAGTTAGCGCTCGAGTGTGGTGAAACGCAAACGGGTGGATTGGGGAAAACCGTACCTGTGCTGGCAAATGGAAAACATGTTTTATTGAGAATACGTTTAATATTAAAAATGAACACATGATTCTTCACTTAATATTTAATCCTGACGGACATATAAACAATTGACAATGGGCTGAGTGATAAAAGGTTTGAAGAGCTTGATTTGAACCATGATCTGGGGCTCATCAGCCACATTTCCTCTGACAACTCCTCCTCTCCTTCTGTCTCATATCATTTTCCTCCCTTTTGTCATCTCCCTTCATCGCCAACAATCATTAATACAAATCATCTTTCCCCACATTCCCCAATGCCAGGCCAGAGAGAAAGCCGTCATGCAGAGCTCACATGGTAGACTAAAGTAATTAAAGTGGCTCCTTTGAAACAAAAGGCTGAATAGAGCAGAGCTTTGTTGAAAATGAAAGAAACATGCAAAGCAAGAAGGGAAAGCAATCAGAGAGGTGGGTTCCACCACAATGGCTCTGTTGATGAGAAATGGGCCGTGCACGCGGGTCATGTATTATTGGGTTTTTAACAGATGTATGCATGACGTGACACAAAAGGTTGCTTGGTTTTTGTTCGAGCCACAGCACATTTGCATTAAAGAAATACAGAAATAATAGAACAGTTTGTTTAATAAAGAAGATTATTGTCAGGGCTGTAAAACAATAGGATTATTTTGTTCTCTTCACCATCTTTTCTCCTTGATTTGAAATGAACTCAGGTCCAGCTAAAATCACAAAATTTGCAAACTGACTTAGCAATGCATGTTAGCAACACAAGATACAACACTGTCTCCTGGAAATTACATTTATATGCTACTAATTTGTTTTTCCAATTAAGCCTTAGATAGGATTTGTAGGGAGGGGTTTTTTTTAAGTATGTAAACAATGGCGGAATCTTTCCTAACCTTACCCAGGTGCTGTGTGTGCCTAAATATAACCATTCAACAGTTTAATCATTTTGTAGGTGCTACAAGCTGATATTGTATTCCAAGAGAGGATATTGGTGGGTTGTGAGTTACGACCATGCTTGTAGAGTGATTAACTAGAAAGCTGTGTGGGTTGTAGTTCAAAGTTATAGCTGCTTTCTGGTTTTAAGTAATCATCTGGCAATAGGAGAATGCTGATGGATACTGCTTTATGAAAATACAGTTTAAAATTAAAAGATTTAATTGGCGAGATATAAAATATTTATAGAACTGTATGGACAAAAGAAAGAAGAGCATTGTTACTGGAATATGAAAGGAGAGGAGGTTCTGACTCTCGAAGGAGTGACATTTATAAATCAGATGTGTATGCTAAATTTTTCAAATACAGTTTATGGCTGTAGCAGAAAAACTTCTGGTTAAAGTTCAGTTTCACCAGGATTTAAATTTTCAGCGTTGTAAATTAGGAGCCCATATACCACTTTCTGAAATGTCTTGAAAGATACCAGTCAAGTGTACAAGGGAACCTGAGAAAAAAGTCATAGCAGAGAGATGACAGTAAAGAAGGTGGCAGGTGCCATCGGGTGGAAATTAACATGGTGGAACGTGACAGAGTGAAAAGAGGAGAGTTGGCGCATTGTAGGATTGATGGTTGTAGGATAGGGGTGTTGAGGTGAAGTCGGCACAGTGTCAGAGAGCACCTGTGCCTCCCCCTGGTCTGCAGTACACTCCATTTAACATTACAGCACTGTGAATTTGTCAGAGGGAACCAGGCAGAAGAATTGTTAACTGTTATTTCAAGCTGTCAACTTGGATCTGTGTCACACAATGCCTCGTAGGGCTCCCCTTTTATGACACAAGAAGAGTGTAACTGGCTTATAAGAAGGGAGGGACATACAGAAACACAGATCCAGCATTCTGATGAATAAGCGAGCCACCTTGCCTCTGTCACTTACAGTATACATTATGAACACATGAACCAATTCAGATTTTACAGGATCCTGTCTTTTCCACCTTCCCTTCTATCTAAGTTTGCAAGGATATGTAAAGCCTCCTTCCTACAGCCACCATTTATGACACAAATGGCACAAACCTTAAAGCACATAATGAAGGGGTTCACAAAATGTCTGTAGCTGCAAGGTCAGATATTGTGTCTGAAAATATTGTTCTTATTAATTTAAACTTATTCATACAAAAGCATCTAAATGCAGTGCTTATACTGGCTCTGAAGAGGTGCAGGATAAAAATGTATCATGGGGAAAAAAGCTTGCTCTATGGAAAAGTCTCTCCTCTAACCCATTCATTGTGTTTCACTTGGTTGTAAAACAAAAAGCGACTGATGTAGAATATAAAATGAGCTTGAGCAAGAAATTTAAATTCTGAATAGTTTCTTACCTTGTACTTATTAAAACTATCTTGATAAGTCACCAAAATTGTCAGAGTTGGTCCTAAAAATTCCGATACCAGAAGGATGTGAGATGTCGGGGGTTCAGCCACTGTTTAACGACACCCATTTCATTTGACACATCCTGACGCCTTACAGAATCTGGCTTTGTAAAAATGATTTAATTCCACTTCGAGATAATTTAAGTCCCATCTTTGTCTGACTAGGATACAGCTGGCTTTGATAGGTTACGTAGGCCTTTTGTATTTAACGTATTTATATTCTGATTCATTTTTTTGGGGGTGGACTCGACATTGGCAGCCCTCTCTTATTTTCGTAGCTTTTACGTTACTTCCAGTTCAGTCTTTGAGTGATTGCTTTTAGGAGCAGCACAGTTAGTCTGACCTCCATATAGCGGAACACTTTTAGCCAGCGTTTCCATGTTGTATTGCTTCCTGGGATGCAAGCTCAAGTGGTTTTAGTCATCATCTCTGATTTGTGGTAAATAACCGGACATAATTTCCTCAGTTATATCAGTAATGACGTCAAATAATAATCCAGCTTCTTTTCTTGGCTTATACTCTGACATTTCATCAGCCGAAGTGGCCATTTAGGTCAAAATGAACTAAGTCCCCTCTCTTTAAGATAGCACAAGTTGTTCAGTTCTATTCATAAAAATCATCATGTCCACTAAGATTGAGAAGGTTAAAAACTCTAAATCTTGTGAGCCTAGGTGGCCATGGCTACAGTAATGTGGCCTTTGGTAACACCTACCTCTTCAGGATTAAAAACAGCTAAATAAAATGAGATTCACAGTTAATAAGGGATGATTGAATGTTGTTTCTAATCCCATTAGTCCTTGTCACTCACAAGCGACCTCACACCTCACAGGTTTACTGCATTGTCTATATATAGGTTTAAATATTAAAAGTCCTTCCATTACAAATATTCATCTGAGTAGCTAATTTTACTAAAAATCAAAACTATCTGGTTGTGGCAGCTATGGCTAAATCCTAGATGAGATCACAGTTTCCGGGAGGATGCGGAAAAATGGTCTTAAATATGAAAGTCAAACCTACGTTGTATGTAGAGAGAGATATAAAAGCTGGGTGCACAGATTAGTACTGCTGCTCACACAAAAACTACAAGTAAATCCAAATAATTCAAGGTCATCAGATGAATGACAATTGTGAAGTAATTCAAAATAAATACCGAACTGAAGCAAGTTGATGTTTGTCATAGCAAATGTTCTGCAATAACCATTTAGGACAGAATTAATTGAATCATTTTCCCATTATTAACCTCCACAGTTAACAGAGTGACTTGAAGTCAAATGCCAAACTTTGTTGAACGCTTTATCCTTTCAAACCTGGGTTGATGGACACTGACATTACCTAAACTGATGGTCTACACTGTTTGAAAAGACAACTCAAACACAGGCTATGACAAGCTGTCATGAGAATATAAAAAACGAAAAACCAGACAAAAAAGACAAAAACCGAGAGAGAACAGAGTATAGAGAAAAAGAGTGGATTTTCTGTGATGGGGGTACCTGACTTCCTACTCTGCAATCGCCTTTTAGACAAGGCACAGGAGTGTACATATCCACAGACATGTGCACACATACATGCACATTCAGTCATATAGGGGGAAGTGCACTGAAAGTGGAAACAGAGGGCACGGGAGGGGATAGTGGGCAGTCTGACATTTCAAGTTGAGATGCTGCTACAGTGTGAAAATGTCATAGTATTCGGCCAGACACATCTATCAAATTCAGGGAGACATTCCTGACAGTCGACGGTAAAAGAATCATCACTTCATTACTCTCTGTGTATCTGCTCTCTCCATATCTACCATTTCCTTTCGTCTTTTTACACACACACACACACACACACACACACACACACACACACACACACACACACACACACACACACACACACACACACACACACACTTACAAATGTCCTCAAATGTTCAAATGAATGACCAATGGGGTCCAAACATTAGAGACCCCTTTCCTATTCACTTGAATGGCAAATCTGTGTCAGAGTTTTGGACTATTTGTTTTCACCATTTAGAGCTTCCAATCTCTTGACCAATAAAACTCATTCTCACAAAGGTGGGAATGTTGGAAAGCACTTTGTTTGCTCCCACTTTGCCAGTGTATTTGGTGGATGGAGTCACTTCTGAAACATATAAAACCCTTTTGAAAGCTCTGACAGAGTAACTGGTGCTTTTGTAAAAACATTGCTATCCGGGGAGAAACAGAAGTGGAAAAAGATAGAAAAGCAGTGGGTGTTTGAAAGTGGTCAGATGCACACAAACACACACACACACACACATATACTTGCCCTCTGGGTAGTCAGAAATGTCAAGAAACACACACCATGTTGTCAGTCACCGACTCAAAACGGAGGTTTACAGTTTGAAACAGGAGCCCTCTCTCTGCAAGATGTTCCACCACAGGACACAGCATCCGGAGCATAGCAGTGCCCCTGTGGTGAGAAAATAGTCCTCACAAGCTGGAGCTATGGGACCGCAGCACTCAGCCAGCAGCCATCACCCCACCCTAAGCCATGTCGCCCCTCCCAGCCGTGATTACGTCCAGGTTTGCTGCTTGAAGGCCATGCCCTTCGTTGGGAAGAGACAAAAGCGTCTGCTTGGACAAAGTGCAGAATTACTCCGGAGGAAATGTTTTGCCTGCTGCTTTGCCCAAAGGCATTGATATGTTTGTCTGCGGTGAAGCAGACCACCTAGAGCGATGCTGATACTGGAGGAGAGGGTGGTACAGTGTTTGAGAGAAACAGAGAGAGAGAGAACGACACATGTTGTAAAGACAAAATCTGCATCCTTAAACCTAGTGCTGAAATAAAATACAACAAATTAAAGAAATTGAATGGATAAATGGATGGAAACTATTTAAATATACAGTTTAACAATGTGCAAAAGATTTAAAGAAAGACTGAAAATGTCCCTATGCTTAACAGCCTTAAAAAATGTTACAAGCCCTTGTACAATGAGGTAGCCATATTTAATCTTATTTTTAATGGGCTTCAGAAGGAAGTCATTACTCAAATACATGAAATAGCCAAAAGTTAGAACACAAATTACATACTTTGCTCAGAAAAAGGTCTATAGAAAATACTAATGCATCATTCAAGAACTATCAGTTGAGTCAAGCTACAGTGTACTAAGCTGCTATCTCACTTATGATAAAGGTTACAACAAGCATTTTCCCACGCAGAAATTGTTCAAATCATCTTCTAAGGAATTGTATTGTTTGATGACGCTTTTACCTTTTTCTTGTTCAAAAATGTAGATAAAAACCACACAATTCCACATTGATGTAATGCAGTTTGTTAAAACAATATCCCAAGAAAAAATTAGAATCTCAGAATAAAAAATGTGTCATTTCCAGCCCAAAATGATGAGTGATGCACCCCTGATCCTTCTTTAGGCATAAGAGTAAAATCCTTTTATTAACGTTATCAACCACTCGCATTCACACCAACGGGCCATTTAGAGTCTTCAGTTAACATAACCTTCTTGTCTTTGGACTGTTGGAGGAAGCTGGGGCACCTGGAGGAAACCCAACCAAAAACGGGCACGTGCAACCCCACACAAACAGACCTCCACTTGCCGGTGGGTTTGAACCCAGGTCCCTTTTGCTGGAAGGCAATGGTACTAAGCACTGCACCACCATGCCACCCCACATTATTGTCTCTGTAGAGCTGTGCTTCTGGTTTACCATGTTTACCATCTGAGTGTAATGCTCTAAATGCTGTAAAGCTGATAGTGAAAGGAACTTTTATAGGTACATCTATTTGGTCATAAATTAAAGTTCATGACAAATTCAAATTCTGACCTGGTTTAGGCATCATCGAGAAGGCTACAGATTCAAACCATCACATATTTTCTGCCAATTGGTGCTTTCCCAGGCTTTGTTAATGTACTCTCTGAATATTATGTACCCACAGACCCATAGTCACAGATATATTACCCATGCTGACTGTGCTGGACATTTAATAAATTATTGCAGTCCTATTCTGAAGTCAGAGTATTTTCAAACCTTCAGAGCAATTTATAGATGTGATCTTGAGACACTTGATGAAAACCTGCCATGGCTTTTGGTATCAACCCTTCAGAATCAAAGAAGGACTAGAGATATCAAATCCCTATCTCAAATTGGTTTTATTTGCTTTAGTATAGATAATGCTATGCCTCCACAGGATATTGCACAATATGAGGGGGGATAGTATGGCTTTCCTGCTCTCACTATGCTACAGATCTCACATCTGGATTCAACAAATCATTACTTTATTTTCTCTTGAAAAGTAAAAAAAATATACACATCATTATTTGAAGCACAAATAGACTTGAAAGGGTGAAAGAAAGTGCGTACTCAGTATGTAGTGTACAAGTATCTGAAGGTGGATTGTTCCTTGGAGGTGTGATGAAGGACAGGGGCACACAGGCACCTGTGTGTACAGCAGGTTTGGCGTCTAAATCCCAGGTAAATTCATTAATTGTCAAGAGATGGCCTTGCCAATGTAATCCGTATCGCCAGGAGCTTGGCGCTGTGGCTTAAACATGGTTGAGAGGACTCTCCCTTGCTATCCATAAATCTGACTTCAACTGCCTGGAGAGCCAACAGGAGCCTCTCTCTGCCTTGTTATCTTTATGCCCCCCATTGTGGGAACTCTGATTAAAGGTGCTTGATTTAAAGTGGCTTTCCCTTTCTCATCTCTCTCTCGCTACTCTTTTTTATATTTTTCTCGCTCTCTTTCTGATTCAGTTATTTTTTTCTAATTCTCTCTCTCACACTTGTTAGCTGGCGCAACGCTTCACTTCCTTAAGAGCATCCAATCATGGCCTCTCTCCCAGTCATGCACAGCTGAACAACACACACACACATACACACGCGCACAAACATGCGCGCGCACACTCACAACATACAGGTTAAGGGAGAGAGGAGGAGGAGGAGGAGGAGGAGGAGGAGGAGGAGGAGGAGGAGGAGGAGGAGGAGGAGCTGCCTGCCATTTATGCAGCTCTGCTACAAATAAAGAGCCAGTGCTTTTTGTCAAATCCTCTGCCTGTTGCTGCTTATAAAAAAGACAAAGTAGATAATCATAATCATCAGCCGAATAGAGAAAGGGCTGGACCTATAGAAGGAGGTTTACTTTGACGTAAAGAAAATAAATAGCAGGTCAGACCTGGGTGCAATTGAGCGAAAATAGGGAATATCGATTCTATCTTATGTGTATTAATAACATCACGAATTTCTTTAACTTTACCTGCCCCCTTAATCCTTTTCAGGCCCTCCAGACTCTGGGTCATGTTTCTTAATGAGTTAAGAATTTCCTGACAGGTCGGGCTCAGCAGCAGTCAAAGCAACACCTTCCCTGTCGGGATGACACTGTGGCATCAAGGGAGAGTCGGGAGGAGGAGCAGAGAGGAACAGGGAGGGAGTCATGATACTTCATTAAAGTGATACACTTGGCTGATTTCGCTCTCTCCTCCCTGGACCTCTCCCTCTTTCTTCACCTTAGATGCCCTTTAATTCTCATCTTGATGTGCCTCTCCTCAGTTTGTACTCCATCCCCCACCACCCCTTTTCTTCCTTCCTTGCGCCCTGTCTCTCATTCGAACACTGCTTTATCGACAGCCTTTGTTATATTATATGGTGTTTTATATAAAGCAGAACATCTCAGTTGAGTATGAGATAAAATGAGACTAAGAAAAGAAAAGGCAGAAATAGTCATTTGTTAAAATGCCTAAAATAAACTACCTATTATTCACTGTTACCTGAGAATGACTATTTGTAGCCATGTAAATTATTGCTGTTCAGTGGCAAAAGTTGTTGCAGTGCCCAGAATTTCTTCGGGAAGAAGTCAATGTGAATGGTTGGTTCAACAAAGTGTGTGACTTTAACCCAGGAGACCGCCGTTTGCATCCCATTTCCTGCAAGCAGTCAAAATTGTTTTCATCTCACCATGATCACGATCTTTCCAGTACCTTAAATTATCATCGATCTTCTCCAAACTGTAAAGCTACAGTGTGTAAGATGCCAGTTCTTTTTGATTTGGCATCACCTGTAGTTACTGGTGGTAATGATAAGAAAGTCTTAATAATACAAAACCCAGGGTTTAGGTCAAAACAACACAAGCCTATTGCATACACCTCTTCAAAACTGGATTACATCATTGTGTTATAAATGATTGGTTAAAAAAGTTATGTGCATCTGTGCGGGCAGATCCCCACCACTGGCAATGAAAACTAATGTGTGTAAATACATTGAATGACTATAGCAGGAAAAGTGGTAAGCATAAATAATATGGGGTTTGATAAAGTTACTCTTGGTCATTTTCCAATGCAATGACCAATGGCTTATTTCAGCATTTTGCTTTAATCAGGCAAAATGTTTAGGGGAATGTATATATCTGTAAATGTGTATATCTAGTACACAGTAAGATTAATTTTGGAAGATGTTGAACAGCCAAAGCCCTGTAGGTTTGATTAAATATATCTACTGTCAACATGAAGGGGATTTAATCATCAGTGTCCAAAATATTAGATTACTGTATCAAATGAATTCCATCTGTAACACACAGCACTAGAGCATTTTTATATGATATACAATGTTCCAGTCAGAAATGGGCTACTGAGCATAACCCATATGGCTTCTTGGGTTCATTGTCCACAGCTTCCCCTTTTAATGCAGTAGAGCACATTTGTTTGCCAGCAGCATCAACATTACCCCGCCACCCGACTCCCTGTCTGTCCTCTATCTATCTCTTTCTCTCTCTGTCTGTCTCTGCCGTGCCTGGCCCAGGGAGCATCCTGAATCGCCTGGCCAAAGATAGTTCCCCTTTCTCTCTTTCTGCCTTTCTGCTCTGCTCCGGGCCCCAGGGCTCTCCACAGTGCAACTGGCTGGGCATTGCTCCACATGACATGTCCATTTGCAAGACGTGCCCTTCCCCTACTTGCGAAAACAACAGCCCCCTAACCACAGAGCATGCTGGCACACACCACAAAGGCAGGGGGGAGAGGAAGACTTTTAGAGGGGAGATGGTGAGGAAATGCATATTGTGAGGTAGAGAGATGGAAGAAGGAGGGTGCCGATCAGAAATTTAAATACAAATGCAAAAGAATGTGAAGAATGGGATGTGAAATATGTAGCAAATAACTGAAAAAAACAGTGACCCTCCACAGCCATTTTAGTGTTATGGTTCTTCTTTGAAATCCCACAAATCCATTGGCCTTTCGAGGGTTTACAGCTGAAGCGCCTCATAACATTCGGGAGTGTTTACACCTCTCTGACCTGAGGGACAACTTAAGCATTAAAATGCCACCGGGGAGACGTGAGATGTATTTGCAACGAATTCCCTCCCTTTTGCAACAAGACCATCCAATAAACCACCCAGTGCACTGAGCGTCAAGGGAGAAGTGATAGGGAAGGAAAGGAGAGGAAAGAATATGTTGTCAAGGTAACTAACATGAAGCTAGACCCATTAACAAAAAGTGAGGCACAAGCCAGACAGATAGAAAAACTGAATGTGCTGTGTACTTTTACAGCATTGTTGATTTGGCAGATCGGAGGCAGGTAAACGTGCTGTCATAATGTTGTCCGGGGATTTCACTTCGTGGTCCACTGGAGCAAATCACTGTGTCACCTACCTGCCATGCCACATGTTATGAAAAGGCATCTTTTAACGGTGGCCTCTTAAGCATTTGATTACTCCTTACAAACTACATGAGGCATCATGGAACACCCGTATATCAAACCACTTATCTTACACATCTGAAGGAAAACTAGACAGTATCCCGATCATTTTCGAGGTCAGTGGCATAAGGTCCGAATTTCTGACCAAGATTTTTTGAATTCATCTAAGTTATTAATTTTGATTACTTATGATTTTTTTTCTTGGGGGGGGTCTAACTCCCTCCGACTGTCTTCAGATGTTAAAGTAGTTCATGTTTCTGTAATTTTAGAGGTTGACTGTGAAATATTTCTTAAAAACGGAACTATGTCATCTACAGAGAGCATCGTAAGATTTTCAAAACCCTCATCATTCCAGATTGAACGAAGACTCCTGATGGCAGTAGCCAGGGCTGAGCTGATAAGTGAAATAATAAACATGACAAGGGATGTCCTTGTTGTGTTTCTCTTGATAGAGAAAGGGATCAGATAGAATATAACTACACAAGATCTTCACCCATCTGCTAAAGTTGGGCCCTAAGCCGAGTCTTGGCAGAGTTTCAAAGATATATGGCTATTCTATGCTGTCAAAAGCCCTCTTTGTAGCCAAGGATATAATGGACTTAATTAGATTAATTTCCTACATATAGAATATAAAGTATCCTTCTAATATTACAGAGGCTGTCTAATGCTTTTTCAGCTGTTTTGATCTAAATGTAAAAGTCCTCATAATACTTTTCTAATCTCTTGGCCAAGATTGTAGCAAATTCATTTGTATCTGCATTCAAGAATCATATAAGTCTATGTAATTGTAATTGCTGTATTTAAGGGGGGAGGGAGGCAATTGATTCCAAAAGCATCCTTGAATATTTTGAATATTTCTAGTGTATGAGTGGATGTGAGAATTTTTATTGAATGACAGAATGGTTTGAATACGACAACTTTAGGTTGCCCTGACCTGTAGTCCTCTGAAACAAAAAAAAAAAAAAAAAACCTGTAAAAAGTCTGTAAAGGTAAAAACAAGCCTAAGGGCAACATTATGATGATTCAAAACTAGTTCGAAATATGTTTTCTGATGAAGAATAATCACCATATTGTAGTTATTACATTTCATCATACAAAAATGTTTGTGCTAAATTTCATGGCAATCCATTCAACAGTTGTTAAGACGTTTCACGTGAAACCACAATCAACTATAAATAAGGGACAAGTCAGAGAATCCCCAAAGTCATTACATGTCATCCACTGGGAAACATGAGTGTCTGTACAAATATTTCGTGCCAATCCATCCAATAGATGTTTAATCATAATTTGTGGATAAGAGAAAATTTTGACCAAGGATATCTGTACCAAATGTTGACAGTCCATCCAATGATTGATAAGATATTTGAGTCTATATCAAAGTGGTGGACCAACTGACCAACCAACAAGCAGAAATCAACATCCCAGAACCAGCTTGACATTCCCACAGTACATTGTGGAATAATGGAATCACTTCTCATAAGATTGCATGATTGTGGGCCCCTTCACATGTGGTAATACACATGTAGTTTCAAATTATAGATTAGGTATTTTGGACCAGCAATTGTGTCTGCAAGTGGTTTTAAGTGCAATTTTGAAAACAATGGGTGCCAATGACATTGGGGAGATGGGGCAAATGTCCAGCAGGTGTAATAGCTGGCAGCAGGAGCTTCTTACTGTGAAAGTAAATTGGAGATTTCAGATTTCTAATGGGTATTATTGGCTATATAAAAACAAATAGTAACCAGTGATAGCTTTTGACTCCATTCACTGCGCTGCATTCAAAGGAATCGTACCTGGTGCCCTTCTACTCCAAATGTATTTTCAGTCATATGATTACCTGTGATTCTATGTCAATCAGGGTTGATTTACCTTTCATGTAAAGCATTTTAAGAACACTCATTATTGCTTGAAGAAATTATTAACAATTTTTTTATCAGGGCAGTGCAGCTAATCTAAATTTGACATGAGTGCATCTTTTTTAACATGTTGATTTAAAATCTTTATAGCTTGCAATTTTGTGCTGGTTAATATAAGTGTGTGTTAAGACTCTTTAAAAAAAACAAAAAACAACTGTTGTTCTTATGATACGTATTCACACTGGGTAAAATAATAAAGCCATTAAAGATATGAACTATAAACTACAGCAGCAGGCCCAGCTATCCTATCTATGCTTGAACACAAATTACTGTACAACTTAGCATAGATTATGTGTTTGTGGCTGAATAAATGCAAGTTGAAATGTTTTGCAGTCCTTGATAATGTTCTGCTCTGTCTTATTTTCTTATATAAAGTATAGCAACATATGGAAAAAAAAATGTTACCTCAGTGAACTTAGAGTTGTACTGTATCACTGGATCAGGCTTTCAAATGCGGCTGAATTTCTCGTCATGCGGTAGCAATTATGCTGACTGAGCAGAGAGTTTTCACATTAAAATTTAAGTGGGCAATGTTATTGAGGAACATCCTACTCTACATAAGCAATTTATAAAATAATGGCTTTCACCAATGTAATAGCTCAAGGACAATGGCAGAATCAGCTATGGAACAGCATAGGTTTGCTTCTATGTCTCAATTCATTTGTAATGTTTCATTTCCTGACAAAAGGGTTTTCAGTGGTTAAAGAAAACTGTGGTCTTATACAGTAAGTGGCCTGTTAAATGAGCCAAATCTGATTTGCACAACTTCTGTAAGGGCCTATTGTACATACAAACTCAACAGACCTGCTGGTAGCCCAAATGTTAAATCTACCCACTGGCCTCTGTCTCGCAGAGAAGAGCCTAATTGGTTCCACAAGTGCAATTACTGTGCTAGAAGAGTTGGACACTCCTCTTTGGTTTTGACTTTCAAAGGAACCTGATGATCATCCTGGTTTTTGCAGTGGCGGGATGGTATCCCTGCTGACATTGGCATGGAAAGCAAAAACAGCTGGCTGGCGTGTTGTGCTGGGCAGAACAGATCAAAAAAATGTTTAGCCTCTGAGCACTGGATATATCATTCTAATTGTAAAATACTCTAAAAATGTATGCATTAATGATACAGTCTTTGGCAACTCCTTATTTCTAACAGCTTCTTAATTTTGTCTAAGTACATAGTGAATAGTGAGTTAGTCTCTATTATATTGAATCTTGACCTTGGAACCCACATTTGTAGCAGTGACTGAAGCCCTTCAGGACAATAATACTGACAAACGATTGCTGTGGCGTTCATGATACCTTGAGGCTCATGCAGACACAGAGGCAGGAGCAGCAGCAGCAGCATTAGGTTTGCAGGAGTGACCACATTAATGGCAACGGTTCAAGGTTGACACTCTCTCTACTCTCTCCCTTTAAACTCTTTCTTGTATGGCTGAAAACATACCACTTTTAAGCATAGTAATGCTGAACGGATAGCTTAAAAGAAAATGGCAAACAAACAAACAGTTAGTCTCCACCGGTGTTTGCCTTTACCCTTTCATGTTACAAGATGACTTCCCCCACAAGTACTACTGAAGTCCTTCAGCTTCTTTTAGCACAGTTTGGATCGTCTATATGGACTTGTATTGACAGAAACCAGGTAAAACACATGTTGCTGGAATAGAATTCTTTTACTCAAACCGATATGTTATTTTAAACACTCTACTCTCTGCTCTGAGAGTAGCACTCTTCTTGTACATTGAGGAGTCTATTGTGTTTCCTTAAAAAACTAATTTGAAGCTCCAAGTTCTGCTTAAAAGGGTTGCTGATGAAGCAGGACCACCCCCAGCTAGTGTGGGACTCTCATTAGAGCACCTAGAGAAGGGATGGGACATAAAAATTCTTACCTTTTAAGCTTTTTCTGTGTGTGTTGCATTGTCTGGGCTCCTCTTTGGCATTGTTATTGTGGAGTCTGTGGACTCAAGCATACTGTGAGCCACTGACAAAATAGAGCCTTTTTTGCTGGGCCTCTCCCTAGTAAATATAACAACAAATATTACAAATAAAAATTAAATGTTGTGTATTATCTGCAGGGCATGTATAGCAAGATTAACACATAATATTAACACATCATGTTTTGTACACAAATAGAACAAAAAAACCCATGACCTCTCAGAAGTCATTATTACTTTATAACAAGAGTGCTCAGTACTCATGGTCGGACTAGACCCATCTTTAAATTTGGCACAGATGTAAAGATTTATGACTGTATCAAGGTACTCACAAGGTAACAAAAATACAAGCACACTGTCACGGTTGGTAGATATGAATGCATTCCATGACAGTAAAAAACATTCCTGCATATTTGACAGTCCACTCTTTATTAAAAGTCGCTTCAGTAGCTTCTCTGGACCTTTCAACTATACCACCTCAACAGCTGAGTCAACATAGGGGAGAAGCCCTAGAAGTGAAAAGCTGAACATTAACAGTTCCACAACAATCCAGCAAACTCAAATCTGCTGACGAGGGCTGAAAGTTGAAAGTGCTAGAACAGTTACAGAAGGGGACCTGGAGGTTCAAGGTACAGACTGAACTTTGAAACTAAGCATTGTTGTTTAAATGACAAAAAAAAAAAAAAACAAGGCTTAATACCTAAGCCTAAGAGATTTCTGTCACTCAAATTCTGCAGTCAGAGCGATACAGTCCTGCAGAAGCATATTTATTCAGTACTCATACCTCTTTTGAATTCCTCTCTCATCTGGTAACCAAGTTTTCCCTTAAAAATAGCCCTCTTTACATGAAAAAACTAGGGAGGAAGTAAAAGCAGCTTCCAGTTTCACTTTAATCTAAAGGTCGGATTACTTATTCTTGGCAACTAAATAAAAGGCTTTTTAAATTCATATCAGCTAATTCCTTAATGAGACGTGAGATGTAAAATGCTGGTGCTTTGCCCATATGACATAATTGACAGGTCTTCATTAAAATATTTCAATAAAAAGGAAATCTAATTTTAAATCAAAGTCTGATTACATTATTGATAAATATACAGTAAATCATATATAATTCTGAATATGAAACATTCTGGAGGCATGGACTTAGAAAGAAGGAGGCTAATCAGAATTCTTTTACCTGTCCCTGTGCTTTACTTGAGGTTCACAGGTCAAAGCTATATTAGCCGGTGCTAACATAACCATGGCTGTATTATCAGAGCTGGCTACAGCTCTGCTGCCAATTAGCCCCAGTGACCATTTGCAATATTGCAATATTGCAATATTCCCTAATAAACTGCCATTATTAGACATTTATAAAGCTGTTGGCCGGACACCTCCAACTGCAAAAAAAGGTGAGTATTACTGTTTTTCTTGTGATTTTTTATTCATAGATGTTTCATATTTATTTAACTATTCCTGCGCCCAGAAAAGTGAATTTGATATTCATGAGGCACATGCAGGGCCAGTGGAGGAAACACAAATGTGCATGTGCGGTGGGCCACAAAACTCAGAGGCAAACCTGGAAGCTATAGTTATAAAACTTTTTTGGTTCGTGTATTAGCCATTTTCACTCAAGTGACTGGCTACCATCTTTAAGCCTGGTATCCAGTTCCTATAATACATCCATGAGTATAACATATCGAAATGTTTTGGTTAAGTTGCTACCTGGGTGATGTAGAAACCAGGTTTTGACAAGAAAGAGGAATGTTTGTAACAAAAAAATATCTGGTTCCACGGCGCTGTGGGTTGTGAGCCATTGTGAATACAGCCTCAAATAAGACTTTTTTTTATATTTAGGTGGCTGAAAGGAAGCCTACTCTAGTTCTGCTTTCATTGAGCTGTATCTTAGTGGATGGATCCTCAAGCATGATCTTACCTCAGCACCTACAAAAATGTTCCTGGATTTGTAGAAAATGTTTTTTGAAAAGAGCGCAATACAATAGTGACCTCAGGATATTATAGTACATTACAAAACTGGAACATGATCAGTGTATCTACTTGAACTGACAAATAATCTAAATAATTCAGCCATGATGTGCGGTATTTTTTAGGGCACAACACTGAGAGTGACTGTGCAAGGAAAGTTTTCTCTCTCCTCCTTTCAGCACAGTTATTTTATCTATCTATCCTAAATGGGCTTTGCTTTTCTTAACTTTTTAAAGTTTAACGAGGTTGTTGGAACATGTTTTTTTGGAGAGGGAGCAGAATCTAAAAAGAAAAAGATTCTGTGTGTTAATCACATAAATCACAAATGAATGACAGTACAGGTTCTGTGCTTTACATTTCTGAGGGTGCAGGGTGAATTGCAGGAGTGGGATGATAATGTGGACGAGAAAATTTTCATGGTCATTTGGGTAACATTTCATAAAATTATCAAATAAGACACTCTGCATGTGCTTTTAGAGTTTATAAAACGATGGTAAGGGTCACTTTTGAAAATAGAGACTTAGTTAAGACAGCGCTAATGCATGTTTTTCTTTGACTACTTGCAGCCATTGATCTGTGATTCACAAGGGTGAGGAAAGAGACATGTATTCTAGGTCTTAATGGTGTAGTGGAACATGGAAATTATGAAATTTTCCAGTCAATCAATCTTACTATCTATCTCTCTTTCTATCCATACAGTAAATGTTGATAAATAATTAAGAAACCTGATACTTATCTTAAGTTGAAATTTTAACTCGGATAGCTGAAACCAGAGAGTTCATTGTGTCACATACTTATAGCAAACCTTCTGTGAATGTCTCATGGATAATGTATGTTGTATCTTTATTTAATAACAATTCCCAAAAAAGCAGTAGTTCTCTTTAACTTTAAAAATAGCAAAGTGTTACATAATAGATCATATTTCACACAAACACACACCCCCCCCTCCCCACACACACACACACACACACACACACACACACACACACACACACACACACACACACACACACACACATTGTACAGATCAGTCAACATACACAACTTCATGATGCAGGTTAATGACTGTGACACACATAATAACAACACCATGCAATGACGTGTGCATTTCATATCAAACCCAGTTTTCTCAGCTGGTATGGTTCTCAGAGAAGGATGGCAAAAAGAAATGGAGGAATCTATTCCTGTATTGTCGTGGGTTGGCTTGACTTGGAACAGAGAGGCTCTTGAGTGGGATCAAATAATATTTCCACTCCCTCAGGGGTGAGACAGGGCCCATGAACACATCTTGCTTTTATCTGAGGCCACTCTTCGAGCTTCGAGCATTACCTAGGAGAGTAGAGGGATAAAAAGGAGGTGAAGAGGAGGTGACGTGAGAGTGAGGCATCCAAAGTGTGTTGTCTGTATGTTGGTGATAGTATTTATGTGGTAAATTTGCTTCACAGAAGCTTTTGTTTGAAGCTTAGGAAAAGGGCCATGTATTCAGTTATGTATATACATGAATGCAAAGAGAGAGGGAAAAGATAAAAAAGGAAACCCAGGTAGATATCCTGAGCATGCAAGATCACAGAGTGGAATTACACACACACAAACACACACACACACACACACACACACACACACACACAGACACACACAAACACACAGACACAGACACAGACACAGACACACAAACACACACAGTAATATAAAAAGAAACTATTCCCATCCTGCCTAACACTCAATAAAGTGTTTGAAAATACCTGCTCCAGGTTGCAGAAGGACTGCAGCAAATAAAGACTCTCTACTTTTTTTAATTTTCAATTCCTTTCACTTGAAAGCCTCAGAAACCACATATTGCTGAAATGCTACGTCATCAACTCGACCATCAATAGATTGTGGCGTCTCTAGCTCAAATAAGAAGCTCCTGTGGTACCAAGCTTAAAGTTACCCTGTGGACTTTTTGTTCACTGGCAGTAGTATGGAGCTTTTCATTAGCTGGTCCCCATTTTGTTTGTGTCTGACTGACATGCATGTGTATGATATACAGTCAACACCAATTATAATTTTAATATATATATTATCTATGAAAATGGGTTTCTAATGCAATAGAATCTTAATTTTTTTTTTCATATATCATCTGAGATTCTCACCTACAACAGATAAGACACAGAACACAAATATGTTTTCCGAAATTACCCCGATGTGTGTCATCATTGTGTCAATGTGTAAGTGTGTAGTGCGTATCAATATGTAGAAAAATGCGCTATGTGTAATTGTGTGTGTGAGTGGGTGAATGTGACGGTAGTGTAAAAGTGCTTCGAGTGGTCAAAAAGACTGGAAAAGCGCTACATAAGTACAGTCCATTTACCATTTACAATGTGTTTGATTTGGAAGATGAATGAAAAATTAGTATTTAATATAATTTTTCTTTGGTTTCCTACATGCTAATGCACTCATTAGTTATGTCATGTGTTATCATTGCATCATTCACATAGCCTAGATTGTGTTGTGTTATGTTGTAAAAGAAAATAATATAAATTACCTGCATGTGCCACAGTACTGAATTTATACAAATAGTTATACAGTATGAGATCTGAGGCTCCAGTAATAGGAAAAAACACAAGCGAGGAGCCTAGCGCAACAAAGCTTTGAAACCTAAAGTGAGACTAAGTGAAAGTGGCAACGTCGGCCTCTTCTGGCACAAGTGGTAGTTATGGAATGCTGGTGCATTTAATTCTGTTGATATCTGAGAGGTGAAGAGTAGCAGCATAGTCAAACAAAAGGGAAAAAAAAAAAAACATTTGGAAGACAAATCGAACATCTTTGAATATTTGTTGTACATATAACTGATCTGATTACTGTGGCCAAAAACATCCGAACCCAGATTTGTCCTGAAGTGTTGTGTTTTTCTCCAGAGGCCGGTGTCTGAGTGACTAGCAACAAGTAAAGGTAAAGTCAAGTCATGGCAACAGGCAACTATAGAGTTAGCCATCATGTGAATAGGTCCCGCTAATGTTAAAATCCACATCAACATCACAGACCTTGGAAAATGCAGGCTGGTTGATGGTACAAACAAGTAGTGAGAGGCTGCAGTTCTTTGATAGGATGATGAATGAATGAAAGCATTGGTTTTAGTAGACTAGTTTGTGTAAAAGTCGCCCCCCTAATGTTAAAGTAGTGAGTCATGGCCACATGAACAGTAATAATAGAAAAAATATAATCCCCACACAAAGCTGCCACTTCAACATAGTAACCTCTGCATAGCAGAGGTCAACACAGAGCTGTCAAGGTTGAGCAAAGTAGCTGCTTCTCTGATTCTTCTTTCCACTGTGTTATTGTTGGAACAAGATTAAATCTTGTCCCTCTCCTCCACATTGTTGTGTTGGCCAGACGACCATCTGCTGATCTCACTCTTTTTTTCTTGCATGTGGCGTTTCACATATGGTCGATGGTGGCTGTTGTTTCCTCCAGCATAGTCATTATGGCGGCTCCCTTCTTGTTTTATCGTGGCTGGGAAACAACGAAGAGACACACTACTGCCATCTACTGCCAGGGTGTGCGTCATTTTGTGCTTGCTTTACTTCACAACTTTTGTTTACAGCTCGTTGCTTGGGTACACGAATATGACGGCACTTCCAGCCGGCACATAGGGAAAGTGGTCCTACTCAACCACATTAAAAAAAACTGTACTCACTGTAGCAGCCGAAACAAAAGTTAGTGCGGGTGTTGCATTTAATTTTAATTGTTTAGAAATTGCTTAGAAATACTTTTCTTTTTTTGAGAAAGAATGTACTTTTTCTTCATTTAAAAGTTGCATAATCTTGCTTCAACTCGCCTTGGAATCACCCGTTTCCTGTTTATGTATATGGGAGGAAAGACAAGATACACCATATAAATAAGACGGGTTTAGCCTATAGCCTCCAGCCTAACTACTTGAACTTGCTTCCAGTTTCTATGCTAAGCTGGGCTAAATATGCCCCACATAACAATAGCTCTGAACAATCCGTTTTTCTGTCTCTCAGAATGAAAGCGAATGAGCATATTTCCCAAATGCTATGGTTTTTCTTTTAAGAACCACTCCTTGGCTCTCAGTCCAGCTTATATGAATGTCAAGATAGCTCAGCCAGCAGTCTCCACCTTCAACACACACACACACACACACACACACACACAAATACCAACACATACAGCTGAAAGAAATGACTAAAGTGCTGGTGGGAGGCATGGAGGCGGTCACCATCAATTGGAGTCCTCTGTACTGACCGTTCTTGGACGGTTGGAGTTCGAATCTCATTACCCCTGCAAGCAAAAGTGCGAAGAGGCACATCACGACTCCTCACCTCCCTGTCCCTGTCGGTGTATCTCCTACACCCTGTTCTCTGACAAACAGCCTGGAGGTTTAAAGCAGCCTTCGCAGTCTCCTCCTCTTTTTTTTTTCTTGTTTTTTTCGCCTCACCAAAGTCAAACATCTAGCCAGTCCCAGGCGCTGTATTTGTGGGTCTCTCAGCACGTGAGGGAGGCTGTGGTGAATTGCATTAGCTTAAGCCTACCACTGTATTATGCCAGTTGTTCGAGAAGCACTTGGCAGTGTGGAGCGGCTAAATGTAGGTTGCCATGATATGCGAAGAGTGCTTTGTGGAAAGAGCCTGGTGGAGCCAGTTGAAGCTTCAATGAGTCCTTTACCTCAGCTCTGAATAAATCACCCTAAACATGTCAAAGACCACTTGAGTTTTATCCCAGCCTGCATGATGGGGGCAGAGACACTCAATGGATTAGTAGGGGATAGAAGTTGGATGAGGGACAGCAAGGACATTTCATATGGACAGCCATCTAATGCAATTGTGGAGTGGCAATCCCAAAGGAGCAGCCTGGCTGTGACATCAGCGCCAAAGAACGAGGCCAAAAGAGAAATATTGGCAATAAAATACATTCGGGGATATGATCGATAACAGCACGGATGAGTATAGGCTGTTTAGTCAAACATCAGAAAAAGACACGTCTATAGCGTTGTCCAAAAGGGTTATTAATGGCTTTAACTTGGTTTAGACGTCTAAGAAGACAGTTTACATTGTGATCTTCTGCTTTGCATCGTATCCTGGGGAAAAACGTGAACGAACCATTCTTGGTGTCAGAGTTTGACCTCAGCGCCCCTGTCCACTACAGCCTTCTCCACTCTGTCCTCCCTTCTAATCTGTTTGTCTGGCCTTTCTCAGTGTCCTCTCCGAGCAGCACGGCACCAGAGCCTGTGGGACAAAACAATCTGTCAGCCACCAAGGAGGGACAGTGACACATGCTACAACCATTAGAGCAATGGACCTCTTCTGTTTCCTGTCTGAGGACTAAAACTTCATGTCTGAATGCCCAGCTCACCTTCACCTCACCGCAGCATCAAAGTGAGACATGTAATTCCACTTACATGTTGCTCCACAAAGTATTCCTAAGTTACCACACGCTGTCACTGTGCCAGAATTCCTCAGTGTTCCGAGCGTGTTCTTTGTTTTTCCTTTTTGTAGCATTTGTTTTGCTTGTTTTTTGACAATGCTTGTCAATCTTAGTTCCTCTTACTCTCCCTCTGAAATTGCTCTCGCTTGAAATATCTAACTTTATGCAGACTTAAAATAGCCTAGGGTTTCTGCCAACAGAAATAATGTATTAGTGAAGCCATTCCTTGCTAAAGAAAGCTTTTATATTTAGTTAAAGGTGGCCTGTGGAGTTTTCTTGTAAAAACTTGTGTTTACATACATTGTTTCTCACTGAAGTGTTCTGAATGTATTTCTGTCCTCATAAAACATTTGCAGAGCTGATTCTTTGAATATTTAAAACCCTATTTAAAATAGCCAGGGGATCTTGAACAAATAAAGGCCAAGTTAAAAAAAAAAAACAACAAAAAAAACATTGGGGGAATTACCAACAGCCTCCTACAACAGCTCACATAGTAAATTTAGTGTAATGTACTTTGCCACAGCACTAATTCCATTAGTACAAAAACAGACTCGTTATACTCATCACTCTGCCGTGAAATGTTTTCATACTCATCTCATACACATTTCATCTATTCTTCGGTATACACCTGATCTATTGTAAATTTCCATCATTAAAACTCAAGATTTTGTGATGTTTTTGACATTAAAAGCCAGGAAGTAGATCACTTGATGCAACTCTTGAGTAAAGATGGAATTAGTGCTGTTTAAAAGGACATTTTACTGAAGTATTTTACTGAGGTTACCAAGACAGCAGAGACACATGGAGGACATTTTAAGTTTGCATTAACTGGAGGACATGGAGAATTAGAAATATAGTCCTCTTTCTAATATGAATCTATCCCAACTAAAGGCATGACATTTACTGAGCTAAATAACTATTTGAGAATTTATAGTACATCCCCTTTAGCTAACTTGCAGTCGTCTTCTTCACTGCCTTTACTTGCACATTGCTACGCTTTTTGTGTGTTACCACCACCACCAACTATTGACCAGCAGCATGAACAGCGTAAAACAATCTGCAGGAATGTATAAGCGAGAATGTGCATGTGAGCCTGCAGGCTTCAACTGGGGGCTGGCATGCATATGTGCGTTTTATCTATATTGTACTTAATCATGGCCAGACCAAAAAAACGTACTTTTGGACCCCACCCACACCTGCATGCATGTGCCCTACCTCATCGAAATTCCCTATAAGTACACTGCGAACAGCAGTCTACACGATGCAGCTTCATTATATACACCGAGACCAAACGGTATTACTGTGCTGGAATAACACCACATGGCCCAGGTACTCTGCATGTCCATTAGTTTATGGGAATATGATGTAACCCAGCTTTATCTAGCAACATGCACCATGTGAACAAAATTAAATAAAAATGAAGGTTTAAAAAAAAATCCCAAGTTAATAATGGAGGATGTGTCTGAGTTGATATTGTAACTCAGGGAAGTTAATTAAATTCCCAAAAATAACTGACACAGTCAAACTGGGGCTTTGCTGCATTGGGTAATCTAGCACTGCGTCTGATACATTAATATCATATGCATAATTCTGTTAATAATTAATTCATAATTCCACTGTTTTGTTGGGTTCAGTAGAACAGCCAATGCTTGTTTGTTCAGGGGGTTACGTCATAGTGCTGGCAATCCTTTTGTGCATTGATCCCTTGGAATAGCAATACAAAACACCAGAGCAGTAACGACTTGTTACAGAAGCCAAAACAGAGAAAGAGAGAGAGAGAGAAAATACAGTCTTGTGGATTATCAGATTGACTATGTATCAAAAGTCTAAGGCTTCGTGTTCCTGCTGAGTCACTATTCACACCACACACTTGAACTCTTTGCATTGCTCTACTGTGTTACTCAGCTATGATAAACTTCCAGGACTTGCTGTTCTGAGCATTAAAACACGCTAATCTCCCAGGGCTGTCAGCAGCACAAAGGCAAGCAAAGGCAGCGCTGACAGGACAGACACATTCTCAGTCAAGAGGAAATTTGTTATATCGTCTTCGAACTCATGTCTGCCCACTCTTTGTCTCCCTGTGTTACTTGTTTGCAGGGTCTCTCCTTGGGTCAACAGTGACACACTAGTACCAGAACTTAATTACCCACAAACCTCAGGGGAAAATAATCAAGAGGCACCCTAATCACTGTGACTCTACTGCCAGAGGTAATGCGAAAGCCCCCACCTTGCTTTTACTCTGTCACCATGCATTTCATCCTTGGGGCTGGCTTCTCTGTTTTCCTCCCCGTGTGACCTCCCTCTCATCCCTTTCCCTCCCTTGAGAAAGTTCCAGTTGGTGGCCTTCCTCTAGGGTGACTGTTGGCAGCTCCAGGGGCAGAGTCATCCACACTTAATTACCCACAAGACCCTTGCAGGGCAAATGTAGAGCGACTGAGGCATGTGCCATCCCCTCTTGTTCCTTCAGTGCAGCACCACTGACTGGACTATTAAACCCGTCCACTTTGGCTATTTTCACCATGTTACATAACAAAATCATTTTTGGGAAATTCCACTTTGGAAGAGGTTTGTTATTAGCATAAATATCGCTCAGAGTTTATACATTTTTAATGAAATAATCACTTTGAGGTGACAGTTCCCCCTTTGGTTATTCCAATGCAACATAACTTCAAACCCACAGAAATGTTCCTCTTACATTTTCAGACAGACCAGCAGGGCCACTGATTGGTCACAGTTAAGCTTCAATGCTTCTGGGTTACAGAGTTTGTCATGCTCAACACCCAGAATGATATTATGAAAACGTGATTGCAAGTACACTGCAAATCAAGAAAGAGCCTGGTCTTTCTCATCCACAGATGCCCTTGAAGCAGCACGTATGCACATATGAGACACTGAGATCAATTTGAAAATTTATTTTCATATAAAAAAGACACTATGAAAACATTAGAGGACTACTTTGTACAATCTTATGTATAAAAAGAACAAAAATGAAGGAGAAAAAGTAGGGGAGGGTTTTTCAGTAATAAATCAACTGGAATGTTGGATGGCTGTAGTGGTTGGTTAACACCTAAGCATCGTAGGCTGAAGGGCGGAGGTGAAGGTGAGCATAGAAGGTTTTTGAGTTGGCTTCCACATGGAATTAACTTGCAAATTTGCTCGTCTTTGTTTCATATTTATTTCGGAGTTTGGCAAGGAAAAAAGATGACATACTGACATACTCTGACTTCCTCACCAGCATCTTCTGGTGCAAGTCACACCAGAGTTTCTCATAGCAAACAACTTTCAAGATGGTCCTTAGTTGCGATGGCACATTTGAATAATCAGTCAAACATCTCTTGCTCAATCAGTCAAGCAGCATCTCACTTAACGTTCTTGAAGATAAAAAGTAAACATTCAGAACTTGTTGAGCTTGAAGAACCCAATGAGAACTGAGAGAAAAATGAGAAAAATATAGAAAATCTCACTGATAGAAGGGAAGTGACAAAATCTTATACTGCACTGAAAACCACACATTCACAGTTCCTTCCTTCCTTCCTTCCTTCTTTCTTTCTGCAAATCCCATTTAAGTTACCATGGAAACAAGGCTTTGTTGAGAATTCAGCTACAGCTTTCACTTTAAAATGTTCAGCCCCCCCCAAAAAAAAACCAAACAAAAAAATAAATATATCTGTGGTAAGGTCAAATCTGTTTTATCAGCAACTAATGTTTTCTTCTGCTATAGAGTAAGCCCCTTTTGACTTAGACTGTGAAGTCAATGGAGCGCTGCTTTGTTCTGTTTGGACACACTGTACAGTAGATCTGGATCCTGAGCCTCATCAAAGGTCAGGTGAATGTAACCTTAGCTTGGCAACTTGGGGCTGAACATAACTCGCTCCTCTGAGAGGAGGCGAGCTGTAGGTTTGCCTATCAGCTGATTAGCTTGAAAGGTTAGAAGGGCCGCACTCTTTTCTCGCCATCTGCGCTCCGCTACACTACTACCACATTAGGGATCTTTAAACAGATGGTTTGAGGGCTGCATTGGAAAATGTCAGGACAAATCGCCATCCCTGGGTAATTATAGTTTTGAGCACTCCCCCTTTTTAATCAGCATCTCTGCCTGCTCCTAGTTTTTGCGCTATAAATATTTTTCAATCTTTTTCCTAGGATACCATTTTCTCTCACGCTTGATTTTTTTTTCTCCTAGATTCTCTCTCATCCCTTTCTTATTACTGTTAGATTAATAAGACCCACTTTGAACATAGAAAGGAAAAATTATCGAGCCAGAAAAGTTACAATGTCCAGTGGACATTGTATGTAAGAACAATGTCCCATGACGTACTGCTGTCTTTATACTGTGGGAAATGTGCCATTTTAATCTTTTTACACCTCAATGAAGCTTTTGATCATTAAATGGTACATTCTTTTAAAATGACACACGGAAGAGGTTGGTACCCAGGGCACTTCCCTTCAAGTGGTTTGCCTCCTACTTTCTCTGTAAAGAACAGGGGCTTCTGCTCTTCTGTATGAATCGCTTGCAGAATACCTCGAGGTTCCATTTCGGGGCCATTTATTTGCTTTGTAATTCGCTCCCTTTAGGCTCCATCTTCCACAAACAAAGGTCTCCTTTCACTGCTATGCCAATGACATGCAAATAAACCCTCCATTTAATTGCCTCTAGGATGGGAAAATGGTAGATGAAAATAAAACTGTCTTCAGTTGAATGACAACAAGACAGAAGTGATTGATCATGGTCCCCCAAACACCACAGGGAGTATAGCTTGCCACTTAGGGCCAGTGACATTGAACCTTTATGCCTATGCCAGGAATCTTGGTTGTCATCTTTGACTTCTTCTTTTTCTTTCGGCTTTTCCCTTTAGGGGTCGCCACAGCGAATCAGTGTCCTCCATCTAACCCTGTCTTCTGCGTCCTCTTCACTCATCTTTCTTGTCATCTTTGTCATCTTTGACTCTGAACTGAAATTTGACAAACAGATCAACTCTGTGATTCAAGGTTTCTGTCTTCAGGAACATTGCTAAACGGAAGTCCATCCACTCTCCTGAAGATATCACTGCTTTAGTCTCCTCAAGGCTGGATTATTGCAGCTCACTGTAGCTGGGTACTGACCAGTCCAGTTCCTTGTCTCCCCTGCAGCTGATGCTGAAAGCTGAGTGAGAAACCTGTACTAGCATGCCTGGGTAAGGGAGATCATGCCTTTGCAGCAGTCTTCTACTTTCAATCAAATGTTCCCCCTCCACTGACTCTTTTGGGTCAACACTCGATACATACACATTTTCAATGGCCTTGGTTGCTCTTAATGGATCTTACAAGTTTTATTCCTTTTTTTGTTTTACATTTTTGCACATTTATTTTGATATTGCCTTGTATTTCATCATTACCATTCAGTGTTGTTATTCATGCCTTTTCTGTTACTTGTGCCTTTACTACTGAAGCCATTTTACTCACCACTGTTGTGCCTTTAATTAAAATTTATACAACACTTTTGTCAACTCCAACTTGATTTGATTTGATTTTGATCTATTGAGCTGATCCTGCACTCTGACACTTTCTCTCTGTCGGCATGTGGAGGACTGATATGCTATGGTAGCAACAGCAGGAAACTGGTTGTCTTCTTGTAGCAACTGAAGTACGGATGTAGAATGTCAAGCAGGAAGCATCACCACTGGCTATTTTTTTCCTCTTCAGTCTGTCACCTTGTAGCTTTATAACCTCTGTGCATCCCTCTCTGTCTTTCTATTGCACTCTCTCTCTGCAGCTACTGTGCTCACAAGCGCAGGATACAATCACGGAGAGGAATCCATTTGAACAAGGACTTATACAACTGGCTACACTGCTAACATCAAGATTTCATACCTCCTGGTAGCACGATGCTGGGCGGGCAGAATGAGCAACAGGGAGGAGAAAAGAGAACAAGGTGGTGCATGAAAGCAAAGGAAGTCATGTTTGGTTTCAAGTTCTGGGGAAATAGGAAAGTAGTTAACTGCTTAACTGATCAATAGTTCACTGTAGGCAATACGCTTTTGAGGAATTAGAGATGCTTAACAGAACTACCACAGATTCCATTTGTGCTGAAAATGAGAGAGATTATTGTTTTTTGGCATCACTATGAATGGTGATTGCCGAAATGGATTCAGATGCTGCAATCTTTAAATGCCTTTATCGCCGAGCAGCGGGGAAAAAAAGGAGATGTGAGAATCTCCATGACGATCACTATCCTTCTTTTCACTCATGGGTTGATAACATGCGGCACACATTACCTCACAAAGCAAGCTCATATTTATGTGCTGTGTGTTCCACATGGGTTATTTCACACAAGAAATGAAAAAAATAAAAAAAGAAGAAAAAAAAAACCCAACTAAACTGAAAATACATAATTTCTTCTCGAACAGTTAGACCATTGAAAACAACTTAGTTGGTAGTTATTTGTTTCAGTCGTATTATTTTTTCATTAAAAATTCCAAACCATAGGGGAGGACGTTTTTGACTAAAGCATAAAAATACACAAAAAGGAGGAATATGATGTTGACACAGAGGATGTGAGAGGAATGAATAGGTGGGATTGTTGAACTAGAACCTGAAAAAAAGCAGAAAGGATGGCACATATCAATGAGTAGCTCTTTCCCCCTGTCCTCCATCCTGTCCATCCAAAATGATGAAAAATAAAAGAAAAAAGGAAAAAGGGAAAGACTGGGACAAATAATGCTTTTGTCATCCATTAGAGGGAAAAGGAAAAAAATGAAAGCAGGATACCTAGGGGGGCTACCAGTGTGAGAAACCTCATGTTTTCTCAGACCTCAGATTTTTTTTCCCCCCCTTGCTATAAAAAGAACTGAATGGTGCAGAAATATTATTCTTTTTCTTTTTTAACTCCGAAATCATTAAACAACTAACAGAGATTTTCTTTTTTCTTCAGAATAAAATCAAGACATTTTTCTCAGAAATAAGTTTTTCATAGTTTTTTTTAAGTTCATTTAAAAATTTTCCTCAATCACAGACGTGTCAAACCCCTGTTCTTTCTTTTCAATAGTCTTTGTGAAAATATAGAGTAGAACAGTCTTCTTTCCATGTCTGTCCACTGCAGAAGTAAACAAATACAATATGGGATCCAACAGAGCACATTGCAGGAGACGGGGAGCAGTGTGTGTGAGATCTTTGCCAAAAATCATGTAGTTATGTATAGCTTTTCAGGAGTTTGGTGACTCTGTTTGCATCTGTCCTGTGTCTCGGCATTAGAATGTGTGTATTAAAGTGAGTGTGTACATCTATGTGTCTTCACACTTCAGTCTGGAAGTCTCCCTCGGATGAGTCGGGTGTGTTAGCAGAGGAGGAGTCCCAGTTCTTATTGTGCAGCTCCATCCGGTCCTTCTGCTCTCCAGGCACAATGGACAGCTCAGGGGTCATGGTCTTGAAGCTGTCCCAGGAGCTCTGGTCCTCCGGGGTTGACTTGTCCTGATGGAGAAGGGGGACAAGGAAAAGGGCCATATGAGGAGAAATTAGCTACAACTGAAGGTGCCATGTGGAACTGGAAAAGATACAAAGCCAGGTAGACTTCTAACACAAAAAGAAAACAAGATGACATACTGACATACTCTGATTTCCTCAACAGCATCGTCTGGTGTTAGTCACACCAGAGTTTCCCATAGCAAACAAGTTTCAAGATGGTCCTTAGTTCAGGTGGCACATTTGAATAATCAGTCAAACATCTTTATCTCAATCAGTCAAGCAGCATCTCACTTACCGTTCTTGAAGATAAAAAGTAAAGTTAAATAAAGTTATGAAAAAATTAGTTAAAGTTGAGTTCTAGTCTCATATAAACTGGGTTGTATTTTGGACATCAATTTAATCTGAACAAATGACAGTGGAAAAGGGTTGTTCAACAGGAACACAAGCAGCTGTACCTGATCACATTGGGTTTAAACAGACATTAATACCACTTTATTATCTAACCATTAAATATTAGGCTACAGCTTTGCTGGAGTAAACAACTAGCCTGGTTCTATCCGAAGGTAACAAAAATTTCACGATTTCAAACATTATGTGAGGTGTAAAAAGGACAATCCACCATTTTATGAGGGTCTGTGTATTGAACTACCTCCAGGCAACGAAAAAGCCAAGACCCAAGGAAGTTC